>OZ035876.1:32049585-32450902 GCA_964034865.1 Eristalis intricaria | reverse complement strand
AACGGCTCTCAGGCTAATGCTACACACGCCCCCGTCCCGTTAAAACCTTGGCAGGACTCAAAGAACGCTCAATGTTGCGTCGCCATTAAGTTGGTGGTGTAGGTCCAGATGTAACATTCCTGGTTAGCACCGATCCGGCTCTGGCACACGACCCCATAAGGGCGCGTGTCAACCCTCGCATGGCCTCCCTGCTTGCATAGACAACCATGGGATCCCGGGTGACTACACATTCGAACATTGATAACGGCTTTGAGTGGGGACCAAACAACATGAACACAACAAGTAACTTAAACAGAAACGGAGGAAGCGAAGGGACGATTGTCGCGGCTTTTCAAAGGAGCGCGAAGGTGCAGAGATCACCAGTAGGGCAAATATCAACGCCCCGAGCAAGCGAAGAGGATAGCGTGGCCCAACAAGTACGCGCAAAGCCCATACCTGAAGCAACTAGCAACCCATCTATCTTCCACAAACTAGGGGAACAGATCAAGCGCTGGTTGAAATGCTGGAAGACGGAAAGAGACGCTCAATCCACCAGCCAATGCGAGACGCCATCGAGAGCATCAAGGCGCTCTATGAACTGGCAGCTATCGAGTCACACGACGACAAGGCCAAAGAAGTGATACGGAAGAACAACGCTTCCCAAACATCCCCATGGATGAAACCCGCAGTTGCGGAAAAAACCAAGCGAGGCCCGGAGCAGAACGGGAAAAGCCCGAGCCCTAAACGCAGGCAAAATCAGCCAGAAGCGACGGGAAAAATATCACCCGCAAAGAGCAATCCTCGCGCAAGATCGAAGGAAGAGAGAACGCGGAAGCCATCCCCAAAAAACAACGAAAAAGCCGAAAGCGAAACCCGCGGATAGCAGCAGAAAGCTGAACTCTGCGAAGGATTCGCAGAGGAAAGAGGATATTCCGAGGAAAACCAAGGAGAAAGCAAGACCTGACGCAATAGTTGTAGCAGCGAAGGGCGACTTGTCGTACGCGGATATACTGCGGAAAGTCAAGAACGATCCCAAGCTTGGAAACCTCGGCGAATCGGTGACAAAAATCCGCCGCACACAAAAAGGAGACCTGCTCTTCCAGCTAAAAGGAGCGGGAATAAAGGCCGACCATTTTAAGGGAATAATGGGAGAATCCCTGGGAAAAGACGCAGAGGTCAGAACACTGACCCACTGCGTTACCGTCGAAATCAAGGATATAGACGAGGTAACCACCAAAGCGGATATCTGCGAGGCAATAGTATCCCAGACTCAGCTGACCGAACTGAAGGAAACAGACATAGTAAGTCTGCGCAAAGCCTATGGCGGCACCCAAGTCGCAATGATTGGATTACCTGCAGAAAATGCAAACTCACTGCTGAAGGAGGGAAAGATACGGATAGGCTGGATCAACTGCCGTATCCGGGAACGCACAGCGCTAACCAAGTGCTTTAGATGCCTAGGATTTGGGCACACAGCACGTCAGTGCAAGAGTGAGCAGGACCGCTCCAAAATGTGCAGAAGATGTGGCACAGAGGGCCACATAGCTAAGAACTGCTCTCACGAGCCGAAGTGTTTCTGGTGCAAGAGCACCAACCCCGACAACGCAGGACATGTAGCTGGCAGTGCAAAGTGTCCGGTTTTCAGGAGGGCCCTCACCAATAAAACATGATGAAGGTTATACAAATTAACCTTAATCACTGTGCGGCCGCACAAGACCTTCTGGCACAAATGTCAAGAGAAGAAAAAGCGGATGTTGCCATCATCAGCGAGCCGTATAAATCCCTAGATGGCGGCAGCTGGACAGATGACACATCCAAGAAAGCAGCAATTTGGATCTGTGGAAACCACACCTTCCAAAACATTAGCACAGTAACGGAATATGTTGCGTGCGCCCGGATAAATGGCACCCACTTTTACAGCTGCTATGCTCCCCCAAGTCTACCACACAGAGAATACCTGAGTCTCTTAGATCATATAGTAGCGGACGCACGAGGAAAGCATCCGGTCATCATTGCCGGAGACTTCAACGCGTGGGCTACGGAATGGGGCAGTAGATGCACAAATAAAAGGGGGGTTGCCCTCCTAGAAGCATTCGCATCGTTGGAGATTGGCCTAGTTAACAAAGGTTCAACACAAACCTTCCGCAAAGCAGGCAGAAGTTCCATAGTTGACATAACGTTCGCAAGCAACTCTCTATTGCCCAAAACAAATTGGCGAGTCAGCGAGAAATACACGCACAGTGACCACCAGGCGGTTGTATTCAAGATTGATAGTGTGAAGCCCAGACAGCGACCAAAACGAACGGGGCCCAAGTGGAAGGACACCACTTTCGATGAAGAAGTGTTTGGAGAAACGATAAGCTCTAACTTCCCCGCCAACACCACATCAGCGGAAAGCATGTCGAGTAATCTGATCCAAGCATTATCAACAGCATGCGACGCAGCGATGCCTAGGAGGTCCACTAGCGGAAGGGGAGAACCATGCTACTGGTGGAACGACAGCATAAGGAATCTCAGGACAACCTGCCTTAAAGCCCGTCGTAGATCCCAGCGTTCCAGAGGTAGACCGGAGTTCCAGGAACGATTGGCCGCCTTCAGGCTGGCAAGGCGCAACCTGGAAAAGGCAATTAAGGAGAGCAAAGCAAATTACTTCAAGAATCTTTGCAAGGAAGCAGACCTAGACCCCTGGGGAGGAGCATATAGAGTGGTAATGAAAAAAGTGAAAGGCAGTAGGACGCCTCAACTAACCTGCCCACTGATGCTCAAAACAATAGTGGAACACCTGTTCCCCAGGAAACCTCCTACAATGTTCGTCCTTACACAAGGAGCTAGTTCGGATCAAATCCCACCAGTCACGGCTGAAGAGCTGCAGACTGCGTGCAGGAAAATTGCCGACAAAAAAGCACCTGGCCCTGACGGCATCCCTAATAAAGCCATCAAGGCGGCCGTCGAGAAGAGGCCCGAACTGTTCACAGCGGCGATGCAAAGGTGCCTCGAAGAAGGTAACTTTCCAAATCGCTGGAAACTCCAAAACCTGGTACTGATACCCAAAGGCAATAAGCCCCCAGGAGAACCGTCAGGGTACCGACCAATCTGCCTGCTTGACACCACGGGAAAGATCCTTGAGAGCATCATATACGGCAGGTTAATCGGTGTGGCGGAGGAGCGAGGAGCCTTGTCCGACCATCAGTTCGGCTTCAGGAAATCGCGCTCCACCATCGACGCCATCAAAGAGGTGGTAGACACAGCAAGCGAAGCGATAACGGGTTCAAGATGGAGGGGCGGTACAAAAAAATACTGTGCCGTAGTTACGCTGGACATCAAAAACGCGTTTAACTCAGCGAACTGGTCCTGCATCATGAGAGCCTTGAATAGGATGAGCACACCGCAGTACTTGAGGAAGATTATCGTCAGCTACTTCACCAATAGGAAACTTAGATACCAGACTGACGATGGAATGAAATACCACGAAGTCTCGGCAGGCGTTCCACAGGGCTCAGTCCTTGGACCCCTCCTGTGGAACCTAATGTACGACGGAGTACTGAGACTCACGCAACCAGACGGAGTCAAGGTGATCGGTTTTGCCGACGACATCGCGGTCGTGACAGTAGCCAAAAATATCCACGAGGTGGAAGCAGCCACAAACGAAGCGATCGCCAGGATCAAGGATTAGATGGAATCCGCCGACCTAGAACTAGCTGACCACAAGACTGAGGCTGTCTTAATAACCAGTCGAAAGACGGTGGAATACGCTAGCTTCCGGGTTGGTTTCCAGATAATTCGATCGAAGATGGCTCTGAAATACCTAGGGGTAATGCTCGACAACCGGCTTAACTTCAAAACGCACGTCGAGTACTGCAGCAAAAAGGCAGCAAGGATGCAGGCAGCGCTCTCAGGAATGCTGCCCAACATCGGAGGACCTGGATACGAGAGAAGGATCCTGCTTTCCACAGTGGTAAGCTCAATCCTCCTATATGCTGCACCAGTATGGGCGGGGGCCCTGGCGAACACGGATGCAGCAAGGAAGCTCTCGACACCATACAGGCTCTGCGTGATAAGAGCAATCAGCGGTTTCCGAACAATTTCGTACGAAGCAGCCTGCGTCATTGCGGGTATGGTCCCGATCGACATTCTCGCCAGCGAAATGCAAAGGATCTACCTACGGAGATCTGCAAATCACTCGGTGACTAGCGCAAGAGGTCTAAAAAAGGAAGAAAGGGCAACATCAATGGCACTGTGGCAAACCAGGTGGGACACCACAACCAAAGGCAGATGGACCCATAAATTGATACCCAGAATAGAAGCCTGGACAACGAGAGCTCACGGGAACTGCAACTACCACCTCACGCAGTTCTTGTCGGGCCATGGGGGTTACCGAAAATACCTCCACAGATTCGGTCACGACAGCTCACCCACTTGTCCAGAATGCGCGCGCGAAGATGAAGACGCAGAGCACGTAATATTCCATTGCAGACGCTTTGCCGTGGCGAGAGGAAGTCTACCAACTCCCGAGCTCGTAGTTAGCCATATGATGGAGTCAGCTGACAAATGGCTAGTGACATGTTCCTCTATTACAAGGGTGCAGATCGAGCTAAGAAGGCTGGAAAAAGAAAGAAAGGCCGAATTGGCAAATATAGTTCACATAGCGTGATATGCTAACCAGCCCCGCGAAGTAATACCTAACGGCAGTTCCGCGGGGAGAGTGGTAGAAGTGTGCAGAGGTGTGGTTTAGGACGTAGGCGCGAGGAAAAAGGAGAACAATATCCCGTGAATCGTTCATGCTGGTAACACGGGTTACCAGTATCTTGAAGAAGATTCCACATCCATTGGCGCAAACCATAAAAAAAAAAAAAAAAAAAAAAGGACGTTGAGGGTTATGGAATCCTGTCTTTTCTTTCTTTAGTCTAGAAATTTAAGAATGAGAAATGGGGCTAGTTTGGGACTTAATATCTTCCTCAGATATCTTCGTCTTCTGTGGGCTCTTCGTGTTCCCCGAATCTGCAGTGCTCTGAATGGTTCGAGGTCTTTTAAGAGTTATCATGCTCCTTTTCTAGCTAAGGAGTCAAACTTTTCATTGCCTTTTAACCCCCAATGGCTAGGTATACAGCAGAGTTTTAGTTTGCTTCTTATACTCAATTTAGATTGCCAAGACGGCTGATAACACGATTTGGGAATGTGGTGCAAGAAAGAACTGTGGTGGCATAGCTCGCCATCCTTCATGAACCAGTGGTCATCCAATTCCATGCCTTCAATTTCAAAAAAAGGCGGTAAACATAGCTCTTTAGCGATCACCGTTGACCGAAATGTTGTGTCCAACCTCATTTTCGATGAAAAAGGGTCCAATGATGCTTTCGGCCACAGCAGCCACATTATCATTTCTACCACGACGAGGACCATGAGTGTTATCCATTACCACACCAGCCTCACGAACCTTTTGCATGAAGTTGCTTACTGAAGTAACGGTGGGTGCTTCATTTCACCCAAAAATTATTTTCAAAAACACACTGTTTGGTACTTCTGGTGCTTCATTTCACCCAAAAATTATTTTCAAAAACACACTGTTTGGTACTAGCTTCGGAAATAAGTTTCCAATATTTCCCAACGTTGTTCAAGATTATAGCTACTCATTTCGTTCCAAGATTATAGTTACTCATTTCATTCCACGAAGGTATGGTATGGTATGTTGTTTGTTTTTTGTGAAGTTCTCTAGCAACCAACGATTGAAAAAAAAAACACTGGATGATGGCCCACCCTGTAATTTGTCCACAGGGAATTCATAACAGTAGCTCCAGTGACAAAGAATAAATACATACTCAAAGTAGTTAGCATAAAGTCTGTAAGTGCGCATTGCTTTTTGATATGGTCATCTTGGTAAAAATACATCGCACCAAAGATTCCTTCTTCCGGGTTCAGTGGGAGCACTTATATGGCCTGAGATGGCTCATTGGAGTAAACGCGATGCACAAGTAATTTAAAATTTACTTGAAGTACATTGTTCATGTTTGGCCGTCAAATAACTTTATAAGTTAACGGCAACAGCTCCGCGTAACCCCAACTTGAACTTCCACTATGCGCTTCTTCTGCACTCTCCCTTTACAGCTTACATTGCACTTCCGTCACACGATACACAATCAGCACTTTTTGACACTGCACACAAAATTTGCCTTAGTCATTTATTTGTTAAGACAGGTCAGTTAAGTTTTAACGAATGACAATAAAATCAGTCATAGACTGTAACTAAGTGTAATAACGGCGTCAGTCAATAAACACAATAAGTTCCACTTAATTGTAATTCATCATATGCCAAATTCCACGCTGCCATTACTTAACATTGAGGTTAATTTCCGTGTTTAACTTTTTTCCCAGAAATGAAGTATTACAGAGATGCGCGACTTCTACCTCCCTTGCCCCTTTAAATTTTTGAAACAGTTTTTATATCATTTTCTCAAACCAAATTGACCAATCAGAGAACGGTATTCACGCTACTTCGTGAACAACTGTCGAAAATTCATGAATATCTGTCAAAAAAGTACTCAAATTCGTCGCTGAACTAGGGGGCAATCAGCTGTGAAGTCGGGCATCTATGTAAGACTTCATTTCTGGTTTTTCCTGTGTTCTGCTCTTCTTTAGGTCAAGCTCAGAAAGTAAGGTTGTGTTTCGAGAAGATAATTTAGTTCATAATGAAGTTACTGAGAAATAAATCTTGTAAATTAAATTAGTTTCCTTGTTCGTCTACACCCACAATTCCATAATAAAAATTCTATGAACTAAAAAATAATAAAAAAAAGCTTGATTATCGAATTTACACCCGTCAAATTCACCTGCCCAAAACAAGAGATAAATATCTCACCGAACTTATTTCGCATTCGGTACATCGATTCCCGTGTTGTGTTGGGCCTATAGTGCTGGAGCCACATGTCTTCGAGGCTAAGTGTGTAAAAATTTCAATCGAAAAATATGTTATAATCAGAGACCTACAGAGGGCGCTGTTGACAGCAACGTTGTTCTCAGGGTCATCTTTGTACAAATACGACTGACTGTACATACATACATCGCACCAAGTAGCGAGTTTTATTTGTACGGCCTAAGATGGTTCATCGGAGTAAACGCATCGTTTATTTATTGAAATACCCGTTCAATCAAGGTAAGAAATTGTTAAGGCAATTAATATAAACCCTAGCCCGCATCGAAAATTAGATGCTCTCCATGATGAAATTGCAAATCTAACTTTACCTGAGTGATCTTGACTAATGTCAAGCGCGAGGTGTCGAAATTAGAAAAGCAATCACGTGCTATCATAACTCTGCACTTCCCGCGGCCTTATGTTACTCGGTGAATTCCGAGTACGTAGCCTTTCCACGCTTTCCAAAATTTCTATGTTTAATTTAAAACCGTCAGAAGTCCCAATCTATCACGAATTCCTTAATCTCTCCCCTTCTACTCCCCCAAATGCATATCCCCTTTAAGCCACCCCTTCCAGCCTGTCTGACTGGGCCATTCCCATCGACATGATGACAGCGACATCAAACGAAGCCAGTAAGAGTACCCAAAGGCAACCGAACCCAAAAGCCTTATCATTTGATTTCAAGGCACGCCTCGCAGTCCAAATAACCCCGGCTCCATGCGATCATCCAAATTGCTCGAATAAGAAAAGAGAAATTTGCACTCATTTACAAGCCAATCTGTCACAAAGTACAGACTCGCCGCCCACTCTGCTGACTGAGGCACACCCAAACTCACCCTAATTGCCATATGTCTGTTTACAATGTCCGATGTAAATATTGACGACCCCAGTGCATGTTTTCCACCGTCACCACCTCGCAGCGCCGCGCCGCACCGCCACCCAGAATGTGTTCACATAAAATTCGGAGCGTAACTCAGCCCGTGTGTCCGGACACAGGGTGATGGTCACGCCGCCGCCCCACGCCCCCCACCCAGCCCTAATGTATGTACGTCGTATGTTTATGTGAGCCCTCCATCACTAAATTGCCACCCGGATTGGGCAAAAGACGAAGCCATCACCAGAGAATTCGCTGAGTTAACGTTTTCACCAAACTCACACACACGCACGGACATCATGGGGTCCTGGTCTTATTCTCTTTTGGATTTGTCCTCCGTTTAGCCTTGTCGCTTGCGTTCGGTCAGCCGGTCGTCCTTCGCACATCGGCTTGGGCATGTACGTAGGGACAGAGTGCAATGGAATTGCTTCTGATTGAAGATTGTCTACCCCCCCAGTCGGACGAAACGGCGTAACAAATTTTTCACCCCACCGGATGAATGGTCAAAGGCAGCAGTCCTTGCTTCCATGGGGGGTGGGGGGATGTGTGTGTTTTATGTTTCGTCCTAGGTCCATTGAATGATTATCGTTATATTGAATATTTCAGGACGAAAGTATCCTGGCGTACATTGGCCTGTCGACGTTAACGTTTCTCGTTTGTCGTTCCTTGGTGAATGGTGAGTGCGTGTGCGGGCATGGACGAGTGTACCGACTGCCCTTCAACGCCGTGAGTGATTGTTGCTGACTGGCTTTTGGGCTGTCGCTTCTTCGGCCATCTACTCAACTGGAACATTGGGCGGGTGCGGGACGCGTGTGTGCCTAGAGTCCGGGTTCATAGACGAGGAACACGATTTACTACACATCGGTAAAGCTAATTAGGTTTTATTGTTATTAATTTTATAGGTCGCTGGGGAACTGTAATTCACTTTGACAGGTCGGTGGGTGGCGATGGCAGATGGGCCGGCGGCGGTTAGTTTTCTGCAGAAGTTGCTGTTTTCCGTTGTGGCTATCTGGCCTAATTTCCGAAACGAACGCATGTACGTCTCAGGCCACCGTAGTCATCTTAGTCATCGGCTGTTGATGGTGACAATTTGCTGGGATAAAAGGTGTCTTTATGGGAACACACGAGATATGTTCGATGTTTGATTGTTTGCCAGAGGGTGATGGGGCTTATGTGAACACATGGGGCGTGTACGGAGCTGTGATGGGGATTGAGTCAGATGTTGCTTCTTGAGGTGGGGACTTTTTAAATGCTTAGAATTGTGTCTTTGATGATTCTGATTAAAATCATTTAGGCATTAAAGTGAGAAAATGGTCATTTTGGTGGCTTCGCAGGCGGAGTTTGGGATAGGACCGACCATTTTGCGTGAATATGGCTGAATTTTGTTGAAGCAGCGTTTAAATCCCTCTTGTAAAATTCACTGGTGCTTGGACGTGTTGATATAGACTAGATTTGGACGACACGAGAGGGTTAACGACCCCGTGTTTCATGGAATAATTGAATAGTTTCACGCGCTGTATGACATGTATCTGCATCGTTTTTTTGTTGCGTGGGCTGGTGTAAATCTTCAACAAGAAACTATGTGACCCGTGTCCACATAGGAGTCTCAGATTTTTACGGACTAAAAACACCCTTCCCTTTTGGTTTTTCTTTACTACAACTAAGTTTCCTTATCTAGTAGCTTACATTTAAGGATATCGTCTCGTGTTGCAGGAAGACCTTCGGTAAAATCACATGCCATGACCATCTTTAGGATGGTTTATTATTATTGCGTCAAATCGGGCGGTCTCGTACGCTGGAGTCGACCTACTAAACGTCTCATATCCAAAGTTTGGAGGATGGCAGTGTTACAATGACCACGAAGACTGATACTTAGCTTTCGAGCGGAGCTTGCTATTTCTTCGTCGACGGTAGTTATCCCTAGGTCCCTTTGGATATCACAATTCCTGATATACCAGGGAGCTTTCACGATATCCCGTATAGTGTTATTTTGAAAGGACTGAATAAATCCTCATCCTTCATCGTGATGAAACCACATATTGACCACATCAATATTATCCACATTTCAGCAGATAGAACTGTGTTGTCAATGGTATTGCGACATCGAGTAACATAAACAGTCAGTAGTTGACCAGACTCATTTTCAAAAAGACTATGGTCCATGGATATATAATAATAATATGGGTGACGCGACAGTCCGAGGTGGACCTGGGCCTAGCTTCTCAGCAACCTCTTGTGTTGTGCGTGCTAGTGTGCTTTCACACGTGGAAGAGACCAACAGTTTAATGCCGACTCCGAACGGCGAAGTTGAGAAGCTTTTTCTAGACGGGAATACTCTTTGAGCATTGTCAGTGACTCCCTCACCCTCTGCGTAGGAGTCGACGCACTTACCCACTACGCCACGGTGACCACTGGATGCCCTCAGCAAAAAGTCGTACGTCCAACAGACGACTGATCTGAATGTCTTGCTGAACGTCCAATTAATATCTTCACAGTGGCCACCAAACATTAATTTCTTTTCGAGACATTGTTCAATAATAAGTTTTTTTTATCGTGTGACGCTCCATTTTCAATCACCCTAAACTACCAGCTGTCAAATGGTATTTTTTTAATGCTGCCGCCAATTTACTGCACATCTTGTTTTAAATTTGTTACACCCTTTAGAAACCATGTCACATTGGGCATCTCCTTAACAGTGTCTTAAAAACAGCCCTACCCTACGAAAATGGATGTTTACTATGTAAGCAACATTGTGTTACCTCGAACGGGAGTGTGCCTTACCTCTGACTAGCCGTGGTCTTCTTGTTGTTGTATAAATTAAATAAAAATCTTTCGTTCTTAGGAAGTGTTTTTAAGAATGTTCCTCCTACTGTACCGAGTACGACCATCACGGTTCACCTCGACTTACGAACTAACAATTCCTTTTCTTAAAACTATCCTATCCTACTAGTGAAATTGCTTCGATGATCTCATTCGAGTGGCGGTTGTGTTGTTGTCGTCTGAGTGCGTTCGTTTCCCTATGTCCAATCAGCGCCTTTGCTAAGTGTGTTAACACCCAATGCGTGAATCAAGATTTCAGGGCGATTCTCCCTACTTATAAGAGCTGATCGTTGACGTTAATCGAAAGATCGTCGCCACGCAATTGACCTCCCATACGATCACCATGCCTCTCGACAATAAACTGGTAGTCCGCTTATTTATTTTGTTAACAATTTTTTTTCCTTACAACTTCACATTATTAGTAAAGAAAGGAGGGAAATAAAACTAAAATACATTGAAAGCTCCCATTACGGACACTGTCTTAGGCGAGCAATCCCCTGGACCGGATATGTATTCCCATGTATGGATAACTTCCTTAGCCAGACAAAAGTGCTGCGATCGTCGATGTCCGCCTATGAGAGCTTTCACTGTATTCAGTATTCGAAAAAAAAAAATCCGTTTTTCCGGGACTCGAATCCTGTTGCTATAATAAGACCACGAATGCGAGAACGCCACCGCCTCAATCATTCATAACACTGACTTTTTTGTTTTGGTTCACGCAGTTTAAGCATACCGCCCGTTTCAATTTACTCACCGTCACACACAAGAGACATTGGTACCCTGGTCTTAGCTTATTTCACATTGTTTCCAAAGCAAACGATCTTCCTACCTTTTTAAACTCATTTTACACCTTCGATGATATCACTGCCCTACATCCTTTTTTCCCTCGACGGACAAGTTTCATCCACGACGTCAGATTGCTGCTAAAGTGGATGGGTCTAGCTGTCCTCTGCATCGGCTGTGTTTTGAAGAGTTGCGCGAGGCATATACATGTCAACGCCAGCTATTGTAGATATGCCAGGCCCCAAAAGAGAAACATGTCATAGTCTCAGAAGAGGTCAAATGACGATGCGGTCATACGATCGCTATATGGAACGATCGTTAAATAGTAAATCCACTTGGGACTAACCACTTGAGCTCGTGGGTCACCGTGGCGTAGTGGGTAAGTGCGTCGACACCTACGCAAGAGGGTGCCAGGTTCGATACCCGAATTTACCACCTTTCATATTTCACGGCTCCACCTCTTTCGAGTCACTGACAATGCTCAAAGAGTATTTCCTGTCTATAAAAAGCTTCTCAACTTCGCCGTTCGGAGTCGGCATTAAACTGTACATCCCTTCCACTCGTGAAAGAATAATAGCACGCACAATACGAGTGATTGCTGAGAAGCTAGGCCCAGGTCCACCTAGGACTGTCGCGCCACCCATATTATATTATTATAACGCCAACGTAGATATACCAGGCCCAGGGCTCACTCATATATCAACCCCAAAAGAGAGACCTGTTATAGTCCCAGATAGTACATCCACTTGAGCTCGGATGGGATAGTATGCGATAGTAAAAGCGACCAACCACTTGAGCGATAACGATCGATCATGAAAGGGATGCAATGGAGATTGTGAGAACAAGCGTGGCAGTCTCCAGTTCGACGAGAACGTGTCAAGTTCTCCCTAGTGTTAAGATTCTGTTCCTTTTTTGAAATAAATGTTTTAAATAGTTTTACAAGTGTGTTCTTTCATTTAATTTCCCCTTCTCTTGTTTTATTTGAATTTTGGATACTACATCCAATTCAATACAATAAAATAAATATATAATTCGCATCTCCACAATATCCTGCCATCTCCAAGGAATCTAATTCTCAATTAATAGTTATAATCCATTCGAGGGCATGGACCCATAATAGAGGAATTTGGAACAACCCAAACAAAAGGTGAAAAGAAGCACTTCTACAGGATTCGAACCTTAGTCCACACAATCCGAATTAAAGCTAGGACCACAGATCTACGATCGCTACTAGCATCAGACGAATCAATACTTATGACGTAACTTTGGGCGTAATAATTGGCACGCATGAAACAGCGTCATCATAGCAACATCACGCATTTCTGGTTTATTTTCAAAAAACACTAATTCTAGGGGCTTACTTTGTTGTACTTCCTACGTCGTACTTCGCAAAGCCCGACAAGCGAAAGAAAAAAGGAGAACATCAGACATAGTGTAGATCTGGTCCAGAAATCCTTGAGCTATTGACAACGTAGTCACGTTTTGCCACCCTCAATTTTGTGTAATTTTTTTTAATTCATTAATCATCCCCCGCTTCCTCTTGAAGGCTGAAGAGCCCTGGGTAGGGTCCCTAAGGCATGTATTGGCAAAACCACGGTAGAGCGTGGGAGCATGGAAGGAGCTCTTTGATATGTCATACACCATCCTACTCACGACAATCAACTTAGCTCCTAACCTTGTTGGCTACAAAGCCCAGCAAAATGGCGTCCGTAAATAAATTTGCTCATCGTTCAATCTCTCAGCCGTCGTTTACTGCGTGGTCCAGGGTCTAGGTTAAGTTAGGTTAGGTAGAGTGGCTACTAGTGTATTCACGTATAGGTTTAGTAAGATTAGGTAGAGGGGCTGCTAGTGTATTCACCAGCAAGCTTAGACCATGTTGGTCCGTTTGAGCAAATTTGAAAACCAGATAAAAGCGTATTAACTTTGCTTTCACTGGGATTCGAACTCGTAACCCGCTAAACAAGGGCAGGCACTCAACCGGTCGTCGTCCGGTCCTGAGCCTAACCAATACGTCGCTTAATTCCTCGTCTTTCAACTTCACAGCTGTGTCGACGTCTTGCTCTACGCGTAATCATTGTGAAACTGAATTAGAAGCCCGCCAACTTTTTCCCTCTGACAAGAGTGTTGCAATATAAAACTTTCAAAATCCCATCAAAGTCCAAACGTTCCTCCATTCACGAACTTTATGTTTGATTGGCTGAATGAGACTTACTACTGATTTTCCATTCCGCCGCTACATTGTTGGGTTCCGCATCAGAATACCCAGAGAATGTAACCACCAAGCAGAGAGACGATAAAGTTCACTAAAACTTCGATCAGAATCGAGAGCAAGAATGGCCACAAAGCCAACAGCAGTCAGCTGCAGCATTTTACTCGGTCACATCTTGCAACTTAAAAAATCTACAAAAAGTTACCTTCAACCAACAAAGAAGTAACTTTATGACGACACTAAAATGTTTGCATCGCCAAGTGATGATGCTGTAAAATGAAAAAATATGCTTCACACTGAATTGCCCTCGCCCCTCAAGAGCTTCAAAGGTGCTCGTCCCATCAAGCATTTTCTAAAGCGTCATCCTAGCGATAAAATAAAAACTCACAGCGACCCTCCTCCGGCAATGAGACCGGATGCACGCTTCACTTGAATTAGGAAAAGCCAAAAATTGAATAGGGAAACGTACAAAAGCCGAGACTTCGCAGCAACCTCTGCCACCTAGGTCGAAGGAAGTGCGCTCCATTCATCACCCGGCCTGTGAACGAACGACCCCATCCCGGGCAACGGAACACAAAGAGCAAGTGTCCCTTCATTTGCAGATTTCCTGTCAAACAATGTCACACAAATTTCATGGCAATAACCGATATCATCTCCATGGAAATAGTTTTCTCCTCAATTCACGCTCACTTGCTTCAGACGTTGCCCGGCTCGTGATGGTGCTTCCTCGTCGGACTCCATGTCGTAACTCATGCAGAAAGCCAAGGGACCAAACACGCTGGGAAAAAAAGCGGAAAAAGGTCACAACACAAGGGGAACAAAAAATATTTATAAATTGTTCATAAATTTATTTATTCCATTCCGCACCAGTGAAATTTTTATTCACAACCATTTTCCCTTGAAATAATTTGTTTTCCGGTTTCTTTCCTGGTACTGGTGCTGCTGGGGCTGGTCTCCGTCCCGATTGCCGCTGCTGTTGGCGTAGTGCTTTCCTTGCTGACCTCTTCGTGCATGAGTCTTTTGCTGGAGACGATAAGGACTTGTCATAGCCAAGGATGACTAACTTAAATAACCGCCAACAAAGCACACAGCAGACTGTCGTTAGTTTTCTGATCCCCTCTCTACCTCCCTTCATGATGAGGCGGTACTGTTACCAATTTCCTGCAAATTCGTCCTGTGTGTGCTCATAGAGCGGGTGAACGTGTGTGTGTGCTGCTCCGTGGGCATTAAATGTAAAAAAGCGCAAAGTCATTCTTTATCTTGCAATAATTTTGCCTTTCGCCTCGTGCTCCTTGGATATCCTTTGTTTTTTCCGTTTTCTGTGCTGGCTGGCCCTGAAGGCACCTCCAGTCGTGGTCCTATTGTTGTTGTCCCAGCTCCTGTGCCTGTGTGCAGTGGAAAATTTGCTTAAGTGCGGTGTCAGCCGTAGAGTGGTGGAGCAATTGCGTGAATAAAAACTGAGCGACAAGTTGTCTGTGTCCTTTGCCCAGTAGACTGCGGCGACGACGACGACAACGGTGGTAGTGGATTCCCTGGGATGTGGATAATAGCAACAGAAGCATTCTGATTTATTAGATTCATAAAGTATCACTAAATTGATTCAATTGTGTGAAAAAGAGGAAGCTCTCATATCTTCGGCTTGAAAATCCTTTCTCCCTCCCCTCCTCGCCTTTGGAGAGAGAGAGAGAGTTGTTGGGAAAAGGACTTTCCAAGGATTTCACGGAGAATCCCAAAATCAGTCAGAGGTTCCGTGAATCCTTGCGTAAAATCACGAGTGCTAAATAAAGCATTTTTACGTTTCCCTAAGTCGGTTATATGATCAACATTTCACCTCACTCCCGTCGCGTCGCACCCTCGGCGCTTTGGTCGGTGGGGGGACTACGGCGCGGTGTTAGTCTTATTCACGCGCTCATACCAAGGATGCGCGTACCGCAAACGTGAAGAGGCGTGTGCAGCGCCAGAGAGGGGATGTGATAACCGAGGCGAATCGTTTGGATTTCATTTTGGAGCTGTGCTCTTCTGCCTCAGTTTGAAGGAAACAAATTGCTTTTGAAGTGTTGAGGGTTTTGGTTTTGTCAGGAGCTTAAACTAATCCCCCCCGCCCTCCCCAAACAGGGGCGGCGGGTGGGTGGGTAAATTACTTTTTAAGTCAGTATTCTCTTTATTTTTGGATAAAAACAAGGGGGCACAGAGATTGCTCGTTCGTTTTTACGCATTCCTCATCCTTCTGTAGACACCACCACCTCTACTGCGCTGCTCGTTATCCTTCCCGGGGAATTGTTACAAATGATGATTAATGTGGCTGAGCTCTTGAGGATTCTCTTGTTTGGCGGAAGGAGGCATGTATTGCTGGCTTTTCGTTTGTCAATTGTTTGCAGATCTGAGTTAAAGTGTGTCATGCTTTGTTTCTCGAGTGGGAGTGGGGGCTCTGAAAAGCTTCGTGACAAACATTTCTTGATGAGGGATTGTGTCTGGCTCTGTGAGTAGGGTTAAGATGGGACTTTAGATTGGAGTGCGTTTCGCAGTGATTTCGAGAATAGTTTTATTCAGCTGAATGCTCTTTTCGGAGGAACTTATGCTTCGGTCGGGACACACTCCCTGGAGTCGAGGGGGAGCTTTAAAATGTGCTCAAGGTTTGAATCTGACTAGGAACTGTGTATCAAATTGTTGGCACAATTTTCATGGAAATTCAATATTTTGCTAACCGTTCTCTTGATAATGAAATATAGTTCTCTTGATAAAAAATGCAGTAGATTTTTGTATGGATGTTCGTTGTTCACAAAACATCGATGTTGACGTCGATATCAACTTCGTTGGCTGAACATCGATGATCGAAAATAATTGAACTCCACACATCGATGTTCGATAACATTGATGTTAGATAACATCGATTTTCGATAACATCGATTTACGATAACATCGATTTTTGATAACATCGATTTTCGATAACATCGATGTTCGATTATATCGATTTTCGATACCATCAATGTTCGATAACATCGATTTTCGATATCATCGATGTTCGATAACATCGATGCTATAGGATGAATTTGTATAATTCCGATTAATAATAATAAAATGGGTGGCGCGACAGTCCGAGGTGGACCTGGGCCTAGCTTCTCAGCAACCACTTGTGTTGTGCGTGCTATTGTTCTTTCACGAGTGGAAGGGACCTACAGTTTAATGCCGACTCCGAACGGCGAATTTGAGAAGCTTTTTCTAGACAGGAGTACTCTTTGAGCATTGTCAGTGACTCGAAAGAGTTGGAGCCATGAATTATGATAGGTGGTAAATTCGGGTATCGAACCTGGCACCCTCTGCGTAGGAGTCGACACACTTACCTACTACGCCACGGCGACCCACATTCGACCCCAATTCCGCTAATAGTGTAAAAAAACTACATATACACTGTTGGACACCGAACTAGTACACTCGATGAAATCTGTACAAAATGTGTGTATGGCTTAAAATACAGTTTTGTTTGGTCTCGTCAGACGTGAAAATAATTCGTTCGATCAGTATAAATGAAATAGTAACAGACTTCAATTATTCAAGAAAACATGTCTTCAGATTTCCAGGTCCACATACAAAAAAATACATTTTTTTAAAGAATAATATTGCAAAGTTTTTAATATTTAGTTGGGTCCCTTTTGTATTCCCTTGTTAAGTGCCAAATCTCCTGTAAATGTCTGAGTTTGTTCCAAAGATAAGGTAAAACATAACATAATCCAGACTTTTACAAGGCCTTCCCTACAATGACGAAGTTGCAGAGACGAACGATGAGGAAGACACCTGTGTACACCTGCTATCCAACTGCAGTGGTATCTCCTCCCATAGATTAAGACTTCTGGGGGACTATTACTTTGACAGTTTGGCTGAACTATTAATAATAATATGAGTGACGCGAGAGTCCGAGGCGGACCTGGGTCTAGCTTCTCAGCAACCACTGCGCGTTGAGCATGCTATTATTCTTTCACTAGTAGAAGGGAATTGCAGTTTAATGCCGACTCCAAATGAGAAGCTTTTTCCAGGCAGGAATACTTCTTGAGCATTGTCAGTAACTCGAAAGAGATGGAGCCGTGAATTATCAAAGGTGGTAAATTCGGGTATCGAACCTGGGACCCTCTGCATAGGAGTATCCACTTTGGCTTGGCTGAACTAAGTGGTGTAAAAGTCAGGTTTGGGGAAAAAGTATCCATTGATCCGCGCGGTAGCACAATGGGCCCGTGCTGGCCTAAGTGTGGTTGCTGACTTTCCGTACGTCCTAACCTAACCTAGCATAATGCCGATCAGATTGTTGACAACTGACAATTTTCTGTGCAACACAATTTACAATGCGACATGAATCGGAAATGACATCAATCTCTACAAACTTAAGATTAGAAAGTCCCAAAACAAGTTCCAAAAAAATCACAAGTGGAGTGAAATATTTGAGCTGTGTGCATTCATAACCATCAAATGTGAAATCTTCGGACTACACCCAAACCTCTTGTTGTGGATATTTCCTTGGGCTTCCTTCCTTGGAAAGAGGTCCGAAGTTTTTTGTTTGTTGGGGAAGTAATACCCCTATCGAAGGAGAAGCAAACAACCGCCTCCTGTCACCAGGACAGAGTATCTCAGGTCCTGCTCAGTCAGGAAGCAATTACTACTGCAACGTAGATACTTATGACTAGTTATAGGCATAATCAAATGATTTAAGAATCGAAACTTCAGTAATGAAGATATTTTAATAATCGAATGATCATTCGCGATGTCCTCGAATTAGTAAAACATCTCACATGACTCCCTTCAGATCGAGAGCAAGTAACAAGAAGTACTATTCAGGAACGTACGGAGATTGAAAGAGCAACGTCAAGGTAATTAATTCAACTACAACTCCACTAGGACATTTATTGAGTTATCTTGTGTTAGTCGTTAGCAGTAAGTACTTGATCAGTAGTCATTCGAATAATTTTGAGAATCAAGATTTTGTCCAATTCGATTATCACGGCTCCTCATTACTTCAACCTACTCTAGCGTAGACAGATAGAGAGGTTACTACAGGATGACCAGATAAGAATGATGCGAAAATATATCTAATGAAACAACAACAGTGTAAGACATAAAATTATATTAACGACTGAAGTCGGTAGAGTGCCTGCCCCTGGTTAACGGGGTTCTCGGTTCGAATCCCACTGAAAGCAAAGTTAATTAGCTTTTTTCTGGTTTTCAAATCTGGGTCAGTCACCATTTGCCGTTGGGATCAAATTAATGGCACTGGAATGGTCAATCTGTGGTAATAGTCTGACTACGGGTATCAGAATGCACCATGGTCTAAGTGTGCTGGTGAATGCACTAGCAGCCCGCCTACCTAACCCTAACCTGGTTCGGGCTGGAATGAAATTACATTCATGTTTCATCTTTCTAATGGTTGCCTAGGCTTTGCTGGCAGTGATTCAAGGAGTCGCTTCAATTTCTGATGAATCTCATAAAAATTTGTAGAGTTATTGCGGCAATTGCGTCTCGAATGTTCACTTCGAGCTTGTCCAAAATGGTTTGCTTGTTGGCGTAAAGTATGGACTTGACCTAGTCCCAGTGGATCAATCGACACTGTTTCACAATTTCGAGCGTTATGTCGCTTGTATGACATGTAGGGGATCCGAAATGGGAGTGTACGCACTCACACCGCTTAGCTAAGTGAAGCTCCGGTTACAGACAGGGCTCGTTGGTTTAGGGTACAAATTGGAGCAATAGTAATGGGTACTCTAACAGGAGCCCTTATGGGGCACTGCGCCATTGGCACCCACGCAACTGAACATTCCTCACAAGGACTTCAGCAGGAGCCGCAGAGATGAGGAACAGATCCATCATATGGGAATAAAAACAGTTCTTGGCAAAGGACTTCTTTGCAGTGCTGGAGAACTTGTGCGATGTAAAACTAAGAAACCTCCGAGAAGTTTCTGAATGACTCCGGATGGTTTTAATAGCAAAATTCGGTCTCATGGTAGTAATTAGAACATCCACCAATGACACAATGGAACCTGCATCAGTGGGCGACGGCCGTAAGGGGACCCATCCGTCCATCGCTGTCCTGTTGGAATCGCAGCTCAGAAAATACGAATGTTGTCGAAGCGCAAAGAAAGTCACTAACACGACTGAGGCCAATGAATGTAACTGTATCTTCCTCGCATTTAAAAAAAAAGGTCCTTTGACGCTGCCATGTGTCGGCAACCGGACTTGACCGTCAATGCGGACTGTGGATGCATTGATACTTGATGGAACACTGGTGGATTGCGTTCGCTCCAGTAACGACAATATTGCTTGTTGCCATAGCCACTGAGCCGCAAATGGGTCTCGTCCTGGAAGATGATTTTTTGGATCTCTGCGCCCAATTATTGCATCGCCTACCATCCCTCGGCTTAAGTTCTTTCTTTTTTCATACACAGAATTTGCTATCCTTATATGAAGCTGAGACATGGCTCGGCAACCAAAATGGTCTCCATTATCCAACCAGCCATGAGACTGGAGCCGGCATCTTGACATCGGCAGAGGGTCTGAAATGAATGATGTCTGTCGATATAGAAGGAGAAGGATATAGAAGGTGACCATAAATACGCCACTTAAGTCCATTCATCGTAATCAGAATAGGGATCATTTAGAGAACCCATCGTTAGAAGTAAAAATGTGGCACGTGGGAATGTATTTTTAACTCTTTGTTAAGGATGCTCTGTCGAGTCTCCTAAGCATCGCATGGTACGTGGGCTTTAGCCCTAAAAATAAATCAGACTTGTGTGTCCTCCGACACCCTATGTTGTTGGACAAAGCAATAAGAAAAGGAACTATAAAGCTGGAGAAGAATACGAAAAAGCACACGACTTTGCTTTGTGCTGCAGTCTAAGGAGTCGCATACCTGCCTCCGAGCACTGGAATCAATTGACGAAAGCGCAATGTGTCCCACATCGATGGACAGAGGTGACTTAAGGAACCAAATGTTCATTCCATCCAACATTGTTGCAATTTTGTTAGCCGTCTAAAATTAGTAAGAACTCTTCCAATTCAGGATCCAGCATGTCAGACTTGCCGCAGCAGATTTGCAATGCCAGCGTCAAAACGAAGGCTAAATGCAGCGAAACTCATTGACAAAGTTGTGCAGTTCATGCCAGAGTGCATGCTCCGTCATCGGCATCGGCAGCAGGAAGAGCAATAAAATTCTATTTGCAGTCATGTGACTTTTTGCGTGTTTTTCAGCAGACAGTTTGTCTTGCTCTGCTCTGCTCAATCATCAACTTCCGCTGGACCATAAAGCTGACGGAAAATTAAAATCGAATCCACACCGCCATCAATTCGGAGGAGTCGTCGCTGTCGGTCGGTATGAAACTCCTTCACCAAATGCGACCATTTCCAAAAATAGCCACCCACCCAGCATGTCGTCGTGTGGAACATACTCCCTCGTCAACCGCATCGGAGTGCCGTTCCTTGTGAGTGATTGACTGGAAGCAAGGGTGCTGTGCCATTCCAGTGTGCCATCCTGCATATAAGCAAGCAATTTCCTGTCCCATTCATTCATCTCGTTCTTTCTTCCCTTTTTGCATCTAATATTAGTGAAAACGGAAAACATCCACATGACGACGACGACCGACGTCTGGGATCGATGCCAAATCGTTTTATTTGTTTACCAGTTGGATGTGGGAGGCCGACACATAACCGGGGCGACCGTTGACAGAAATTCCACTGGCAGCGGTGGCCCGCTCTGTCAGACGCTCAGACGAGCTCTCCAAACTAATATCTTGATGCTGGACGAGAAGTCTATCACAAAACATAACAATATCCGTTTCGATTTGGCCCGGACAACGGGGGTGGAGACGGAGGCGGAGGCCCTTCCATTCTGTCATCCTTTCTTGACTTAACTCCGTTCGAGTGATGCTGATTCTGATTCTGATCGCACGTGTTTGGCAGTGGAAGCGGCAAGAGCTCCTTCGACTGCCAGAGATTTTCTGTGAACGATAGGCTTTTGCGGAATGTGAGTTCGCCTCGGCCAGGGAGTGGCTGCGGAGGAACTGCAACCTCAGATAAGGATAATGATATGACATGTGAGGGGTTTAGTTGTTTTCGTCGGTTGCCCTCGCAGCCGACTGGTGCAGTGTCCTTGTGCTGACGTGGAGTTTGCTTTGTGTTGAAATTTTAATTGTGGTTTCGGGTGCTTGGCAACGGGGGCAGAATCACTGATAACCCACTGGCCCGGAATGGAGTCGAACAGAGTGTAGACAGAGACGACCTACAAGCAAAGTAGGCAATTAAAAGAACTTTTCACTGCGAGGCAAGTTGTAATCGGATGTCAGAGTGCTGATGAAAAGGCCGGCTCATGCTTTCGCATGTTTGATGACAAACAGGCCGACTTAACGTAGATTAGTGGAGTTGAGTCGGTTAAGCGGGTGGGTTTACTGGCTTTCCGATAAGATCGCAATAAAAACTTGATGCTCGTAAACCTACTCAATCCATTGAGGGGGAGGATTGTAAATGACCATCGGATGGTTGTGCCTTGGAAGTGTTGCTACAGTCGAGGGTAACTATGGGAATGAGGCCCGTTTTACGGACTTTGCATTTATTTTGATTAGGCGGGGTTGGTTGTAACGGGAAGTAACAGAATTAAGAAACTCTTGTAAATGTATGCAGGCTGAGATGTGTCAACTTGTGGTCTTCAACTCAAGTTACTACGTTAAAGGGATTCATTTTGAACTACGAATCGAAAAATTCACTGTTTTTTCGAATTTGTCGCAACACAATGGAAGACAAAGCATCGATTTTTGGAGGCGGAGTACATTACACTGGCAGTCTATGAGGAACAGTGTTTTCTGTGTGACAACTGATTTCACAGCTATCGGTTGTTTCGAGGTTAGCTTCGTTTGGCAAGTTGTCAGGGGTCTGCGGAGATGAGGTTACTTCGTGCTTTTGTCGGAACTACTCGCCGGGATAGGGTGAGAAACACGACAGTGCGCGAGGAACTCAACGTTGAGCCGCTACTTCTCCGAACTGAAAGAGCTATGCTTCGATGGTTTGGTCACGTAGCACATAGGTCCCCACCATCACGACTTCCAAGGCGGGCCTTGAATGCGATTCCATCAGGTAGGCGACCAGTTGGCAGACCCAGGATGAGATGGATGAACCAAGTCCATAAGCTCGCCTGGTTGCGCTTGGACATAACCCCTAATGGGTTAGAGTCGATGGCGGAGGATCGAGTTGCCTGGAGATCTGCGTGCGTGGTTCATTATCTTCTGGATCATGCAGGTCAAAAGATGATGATGATGAAGTTGTCATGGAAAAGGCAAGACAGTGGGGCCTCTTGTATGGGCGAACGGAAGGAATTTTTAACCTTCGTCGAATGGATGAAGAATGGAAACCTTCGTCAAATGGATGAGGTATGTTTATTTCTGGTCTCTACAAACTTACCCATCTCTCATGGCTAACTCTTCGTACAATAATAGCTGGAGTACTGGGAACGATTTTTTCTATTCTTTTAAAAATATGTCATATCTACAATCAAAACATTTATGAATGGAACTCGACTTCGTTCATATGGCCACCCCCGTCACGTTTGTAGCGGTCCATTCATTGGACCCAATTTTCAACTATTCGGCCACACATATCGGCCGAAACGGTCGCTATTTCGCGTTCAATGTTGGCTCTGAGTTCTTCCAACGTCGTCGGCTTGTTGGCATAAACCAATGACTTAACGTAGCCCACAGAAAATAGCCAAGCGGCTTTAAATCACAAGAAGGAGGCGGCCAATTGACTGGCCCAATTCTTGCTCATTATACTTAATATAATAATATTGGTGGCGCGACAGTCCGAGGCGGACCTGGCCCTAGATTCTTAGCAACCGCATTATACTTACTCTCCAAAAAATCTATTGTAACGTGTGCTGCGTGGCCATTCAGTTGAAAACACATGTCGTCCAAGCCCATATCTTCTAATTCGGGCCAAAAATAATCGGTAATCATACCGCGATAATGCTGACCGTTCAGGGTAACATGATGATCGTCCTTGTCGAAAATATGGCCCAATAACGCCGCCGACATGCAAACCGCAGCAAACAGTTATTTTTTGTGAATGAAGGGATGATTCATAAAGCACATGTGGATTTTCACCCGACCAGTAACGCGTATTTTGCTTAGTGACAATGGGTATTGAGCCATAAATGAGCTTCGACGAAAATTGGATCTAACGCTCTTAAAGTTGCGGTCACCGACTCAGAATTTCGGTAGAAAATTTTTATAATTTGCAGATGTTGCTTGTTCGTGTACTTTACCATGATGAAAATAATAAATTGACAATCACAGTTTGATGATAAGTGAAAGAGTGCGGTTACAAATTAAATTCAAAGTTGTCAAGTCCCTATTGGAAAACCCTATACTTCAAGCCGATAATAAAGGTTTTGAAGAAAAAGTTGTCAAGTCCTTATAGAAAAGCCTTTAGTAAAAATAGCACCGGGTTTGCCAATGCATGGAAGCTGCATGGACGAGGATGAGAAACCATCGAACACTTGCTATGTAATTGCAGTGCTCTCTCATCCCGTAGATCCAGACTTCTGTGGGCCCATTTCTTTGTTAATCTGGCTGAAAAGATCAGCATCAGAATCAGGCCTCTTCTTCGCTTTATCAAAAGCATAAATTGGTTTGTGGAATAGATAGCCTAAGATCCGCGTGGTAACACAATGGGCCTATATTTGGCCTAAGTGTGTCTGCTGTCCGTATGCGCGGCAGTTAGCCACGTCAACCTAACCTAACCTTGCCAATGGCACTGCTCACTGTGTTGTCACAAATATAGCGCTGAAAAAAGCACAGAAACCAAACACAAGTTACACAGACCGTAAGTACATCGGCCGCATCCTTTTTGGCACGTACCTAAATGAAGTTTGGCAAAACCGATCAATGCCATAAAACCAATAAAACGGATCGTGAGGACTACAAACACATCTGTGGTTAGAAGGGTAATCTTGTCGTCCATACCCACATCATCCAATATGAGCAAACGATTGATGATCATCGACCGTGTCGCTCCTGGTCGCTGGTGACGACAATACCACCAAACATGCAATGTCTACCCCTCTGTCATTTGGTTGGTAAACTTCCCAACTCCGGTAATTTTGCATTTTGTTCAAAAATGGGCTAGGTTGCTTGAAACTCATTTATTCCACGAATTTGAGTATGCTTCGAACTGCCCAAAACACAGTCAGTAAATGTATGGTCGAGTCAAAAATTATTTTTCTTCGGAACACAGGTCAGCCGGATTTTGTAGAAATGTGGGTTTGGTTGATGTGGCGAGGGGATGGGTAGGTAGATATATGGGTGCCTTGCCGCTCTGCGGCCGTTGCTCACTTAGATCAAGGTGTTGGGATCACTGTGCCCTTGATGGATACTGTCCTAATACCAGGAGACTAAAACAATCCTGCTTCCTTTTCAAACTTTTGGAGGCTTTTCAATTCCACGCCGAACAAATATTCTTGCTCTGCAAAGTAGTGATATCCCAAGAACGGTTCTCTTTTGCTTGGTAGGACTGGGCATTCGCATAGCAGATGCTGGATAGATTCTATTTCCTCCTCATCTCTGCAGCTCCTGCAAAAGTCGTTGAGTGGTATATTCACTCGCGATACATGTGTGTCTATGCTAAGGACTCCTATCAGCCTTCGGATATCTTTGCGATGAAAGCTGATCAGATCTCATTTTTTTCAGCGTAGTCCATTAATATTCGGCTTGTGTAGTTCACGAACGAACTAGTTCAAAAAAAAAGCTCTTACAAGTGAACTATGTGAACTAGGTCACAATATCATTTTATTTTAGGTCATTTAGTTCAGTAGTTGTTTTATTTTCTTGGAATTTTAAAAATGTGTGGGCACGACTGTGTATGCAAGAGTTGGGTAGTTCCGGACCTGTATTCAACAAGGCGAGTTTCACATATATGGTTCATATACGCTTGTATGCATGTAGTTCATCAATGGGCGATAGTTTTCGTTTTCATATGTATAGGTACGTTAGCAGTTCTTTCGCCACCAAATATTGATGGGAAGATTATTCACACATACTCAATACATTCAAACTGCAAACTTCTGAGGATATGTTCAACTCAGAAATGCTTTACTATTTGAAATTAATAAATGTTTAATTTGTTTTTATTGAGTGAGTAGCTTTACTTCAGGCCAGAGATAATGGATGATAGAGATATCCAACTTCGGCCATTTTTACCCCTAGCCCACAACGAAGATGTAGTGGTAATCCCTTGTATTTCACTTATACATTTACAACGCTCGTCAATTCACCACAATATGGCGGCCGATTCGTGAATTTTGTGGGAATAAGCGGCAGATTCATGAATTTAGTGTGAATCCATGTACTTTCCATGTAACGTACATGGGTATGTTGTTCGGAGGGTGTTCAAATGTTGACTAGTATTTTTAAGGGAATTTTCTTACATTGTTATATGGACTTTCGTGAATAAAAATGTATTGCAATGTCCATTTAACTGGAACTATTTGACCTAAAATTAATTCTTAAGTGTATATATAGCCTATTCATAAACCATACCTGACAAATTAACTCAAAAAATGACGCCCGCTTTATACGCTTAAATCATGAATTCAGAAAAACTCATGAATTCAATTTAAACAATTTGATAAGAACAATGGCAAGATATTGCAACTTTTACTAATGCTAAAAAATGGTTGTCAAAACATCTTATTTGTGATTCACGCTTCAATAATATTTTTATTAATGGTTAACTGAACGTGTGAATGTATTATTAATTTTGTCTTCATATGAAAAAATGCATACTATGTTGTGCACTCATTAATTATTTCAGATTGTTAATTGCTCAAAGTCTTAATGAATCGACTTCATGAACATAAGCTTTGTTCGTTCGTTTACCCCTCCATACTGTGTCGAAAATTGAACACCGAAATTTGAAAAAAAGTTCAAATAACGAGCGAATTTTCAAACAAGAACTCTAATTCACCCCATTACTAGGCTGGGGAAGGGTATCAGCTGTCTCCACAGCTGTTCTCAAGAGCTCACACGTATTCACAGACAGGGGACAAAAAGCGTATAAAAAATGCTGTCAGATGAAATCAAGGGGCAAGTGAGGTAGAAGTTGGATATGTCTATTATAGGTTATCTCTGCTTCAGGAGGGCATGGGCCTGTGCATCCAGGGCAAAGTTGTTGACTGCTCTCAACTTGGCAAGATTCCAGCAACGATCCCTTGTCAATGCACAGGTCATGTTGACATACAGCCTTCTCGCTTCGCCCTCTGGATAGCCTTTAAAGCAACCGCTTAGAGGTGAACCAATGTATGCAGCGCCCCCTGCGTCCAGGAACCAGGACCCTGTCCCCCAGGTTCGGGGGTTGTACGTGCTTAATTTCCCCATCGTGTAAAAAAAAGGGTACTGCCGACGACCATGGACAACGAAATAATTTTCGGTTCTACACGTGGAATGTGAGGTTGAGCTTGAGGGCTTCCCCAAGTTCATTGGCTCCACGTGGTCCTCTTCTCCACGGGACGAGCCAATGAACTTGGGGAAGCCCTCAAGCTTACAAGGCAGATATGACCGCCATTCAGAAGGTGCGGTGGGATGGGCCGACATGACCGATATGACGACAAACCGGCGAAAAACGCACAAGACTCAATTTCCTGAGCAGTGACTGAGATTGAACTAAATGAACTAGAAGAACAAATTCGTTCAATAAACCGATTTGAACTAAATTTGGAGCTTTGATGTAAAAGGCACAATAATAATAATTATATGGGTGGCCCGACAGTCCGAGGTGGACCAGGGCCTAGCTTGTCAGCAACCACTCGTGTTGTGCGTGCTATTTTTCTCTCAAGCGTGGAAGGGACCCACAGTTTAATGCCGACTCCGAACGGCGAAGTTGAGAAGCTTTTTCTAGACGGGAATACTCTTTGAGCATTGTCAGTGACTCCCTCACCCTCTGCGTAGGAGTCGACGCACTTACCCACTACGCCACGGCGATCCACAAGGCACAAGCCTATTTTATATTGCTCCATTTTCCAGACTGAGCCATCTACCTCTTTAGTACTACAATCCGGGGCTTGGTCTTCCAGTTTTCCTCTTAAGGAGCTAAGCTGCATGATTCCCCGAGATTCGCCATGCTCAGATACATTGTTCTCGAGACTGTCCGCTTTTTCGTTTTCCTTGTTGCCAGTATACCCTGGTAGCTAACATAGGGTCACCGTGTTTCGAAAGGATATCTCTGACGCTGTTGCATGGTATTGACTGGCACTGTTTCTCCTGCCTACTCTTGGATAGCCAGATATAGCATTTGGTTGGACGATGAGGGAATATTTATTGCTCACTTAATCTGTCCCCTCGACCACGTCAGTCACCGCCATCTCACGTAATGTAGTCGAGAAGAATGAGAAGGGAGGGACTTATTAACCGTAAAAAGGACATTGTTAGAATTGAACCCACACATTCCGCTTTCGAAAGTGTTCAGATTTTTCAGTAAATTGAAAACTCCAATTGATCACTAAGACAAAACTCTTAGTGACGTTTCATATCATTCGCTTGTGATGATTGAGCTGAGTCCCATCTTATTCCTGACCGCACCCACAAATCCATTAACAAAAACGATGTCTTTGGTGTGGGAAGGGTGTCACACAATCCTTGTCGCAATCGCTTAACTGAATCAGCCTGCTGGCCGGGGCAGGCATATGCTTCCCATAAGATGACAGCAGAGATGTGGTGTGATAAGACTGTCTTGTCGATCGATATATCGCAAACCGAGAGCGGCGCTCAAGTGGTCTCCTCCCGGATAATCTAACCCATCCTCTGGGGGGAGAGAGTTCAGCTCAATTCATGCACAACCTAATCAAGTCACAAATCCAATCTAACACCTTTCAGTCTCGCCCCACAGCGCAAAACCACGCTCGTAGGGTGATCACTTGTTCCCCCATCTGATTTCGTGTCACTAATTCATTGCGCCCCTCCTTGTGACAAAGGATTCCCCAGCGGTTAACGTCATAATTAGATTTGCCGCCTCTCTTAACTGATGTACGAAATTTGTTATCTTCGTTTCGCAGCATCGACAGGCTTCATTTGTCACAGCAACAGCACTTGTGGCGTCCGCATAATCTATTCCAATTAACAATCCATAATCCCGGGGATAAATCAAAAATATCGCGACAAGAAAGGATGACCATCAAATTGCTGAAATAATGATATCCTTCTTAATTAGCCGTTATCTCTCGATTAATTGTGATGCCTGGCGTATCCGTTCGGAAGGCGAACAGCGGTTGAGTTCGAAAGTAAAACAGCGCCTCACGAAACAACAAATCCATGGGCAAGCAAAAAGTTTCCTCTTCACCTTTGCTTCCTGTTCCGGATGACCAGAGGGCATCTTAAGTAGAATTGTCTTCGCCTGCCTGCGCCCTCCCTCGGGAGTATTAGATTCCGCTGAGGAAAGTTCATGAAACATTCATTAAGGGCATTCGTGTTCATTTCCTCTTATCGCTCCAAAAGCGAACCGAAAAAAAGAAAAACAAAAAAACGGAGGAAAAAGAATACCGAAACGGCCACAACTACGACGACGATGACGATGACGAGGATCCCTGTGTAGTTTTCTTAGAGCGGAACTCGCCTCGTGTGAGAACTTTGCCCGTGTGCCAAGCGAGCGAGGCATGGGAAATGGGGTTGACTGTGACAAGTCGGGTGTAATGTCAAGTATCCAAGGTGAGTGGGTTTAGAGTCGTGTAAGGCTTCCACTTCAGCCACCACTCAGCACTGCATCGGTACGCTTTGCAGTCTCATTGGAAATATCCTGAAAAAAAAAAAACAAAGTTCTTTCACTCCACCCACAAGGACAGGCCACTGTGTGTATGTGTATGTGGGTGTATACACAGGCAAGAGCAGAAAGGCACGAACAACATCAGCAGGACCAAGGAGGGATAAACGGGATACATGACGTTGTAAAGTTAAGCCCGAAAAAGTTGTTCGAATAGTTTCTTGTAGCTTACGCCGGGGTTATTTGCTTTTAGCTTCAGCTTATGTTGTCGCCTCGTTTCAAGACTTTGCCACGAGTTTCGCTGCAGGACCAGTTATCTCGTCGCTGTCGATATGGCAGCGGCGACGATGGTGGGGGCATCTTTGAGGTTGATTCACTCAACGCAAGGATGTTATTTTTATTAGATAGCGTCGTCTGATGTATTTGTGAAGTTCTCCATGTCGTGCCGGAGTGTGCACAACTCCTTGGTCCTGATTAACCTCTTAGTTTTAATTCAGTTTAAAGTTCGTCCTTTTTGGACTCAGCTCAGCGAGGGGGAAAGGTGCTGGCCGAGATCGAGATGTTGTGATCCTTTACGTGGCGACAAAGGAAAGAAGGTGACAAGTCACTGGAAGTAACTTATTCTCGGCTGAGTGCTTATTCACTCCGTTCTGTGTCCACTGGAGTTGCCAACTCGAGTTGTTCTTCTCCCTTTTTCTGGCTAATTGTCGTTTCGTTATCTGCTCTTGTGTTTTTTCTTTCGAATCTCCTTTCGGCCCCCTGCTCAGTGTGGTGGTCTGTCAAAACGATACACCAGTGTGTCCTTGTTTTGGTAATTAAATTGAATTTTTGGTAAATGAAAACGACGCACACTCACACACCACAAAAAAGTTTAAACAGAAAAGTTTTGCGTGCTGCGGCGATGGCGGAGGCGGAGGCGGGTGGGCGCTCGGGCGGTGTACGGGAAAAGTTTTAAATTAGGAAAACTTTGAGGAGGACACTGCAGGAGGCTCTGTCCAGGACCACCAATAGTTTGTCTCAAGACACTGCGCATTTGTGGGTTGTTGATGGACAAATTTTGTAATTTTTGTGTAAATACGTGTTTGTTTGTTGGGTTTTAATTGGCCGACTAAGGCAGCTGATAGTCGAACTGCTTGCGATGCGTGTCCTTGGGGGGATTCTGGGGCAGAGGAAGTTTATATTTTTTTTTGCCCTGAGAGCAGATACTTGACAATTAAGTTTTATAGAAATCGGATCTGCGGTTGGAGTTTAGTGCGAGTCCGTTTTATGAACAACATTTGGAAAACTTTTGATGGGGAGATTTGGGGCATTTCTTAGGAAATCTCTTCGGGTTTTGAATATATATCGGCGGAAAATGTTTGCATTTGGCAAGGACTTTCCTTGAGAAGCTGATTTTTGAGTGAATGAGTTGAATGAGCAACAAAGCCAGAATCGACTGCACGCATTAGTTCACAACACGAACAAACCTACTATGGAAAGGCTAGCTTAGCGAGAGCAAGGGCAAGAGCTTTGTTATCTAGTTATTGGATTATGTGGTGGGGGTAATCAGGACAGAAGTTCCTTAAGCGCAATTGATTCAGCCTGAAATACGCTACAGTCATTCGGTAATCGGAAAGATAGGTGCATGTTTAGATCCTTGGAATAGGCGCCAGCACCCACACCTGAGGAGACTCGCAGTGGACCATCTGGTGTTCAGACAAGGCTCCAGCAAGATCTGCGGGCGTATGGCGGTTGAGCAGTTCTTCTCGAAGATGAGTTTGGGTCTCGCGAGGTCGGTATCTATGGTCATAGAAATAGTATAGGTTCTGCTGAAGCTCGTGAAGATCTTTCCAAAAGTGCAGCAATCTCAGCCTGATCGGCGTATTAGCTCGTGTCTGTCTACCAACTAGTTGTTACCGTCGAAATCCCCGAGACCGGTTGGGGTTGTGCGGAAGAGCGCCAGCCACTCAATGGAGAATGGCCGTGAGTTGAAGATGGTAAGTTTGGGCGACACCCTCTTCTACCTCTAGAACTGCGACTATGGGGAGGAATCCAATCTCGCCAAAAAATCAACACCCGGTCCAAAAGCAAAAAAAGAAGGACCACAGACAATTGACTTCACAAAAAAAAACTTAAACCTTTCTGAAGTACTAACAATTCCTTATTCGCTCTCTTCTTCCACTGTTTTCTTGTCTGGCGGTTTTTCTCTTTGGGCTTCCGAATATGTTGCGAACTCGGGTCACTTTACCGGCGTTGCACGGTCGAAAACGCCTCTCCGAAACCCAGAAAATGCTCGGAAGTCAGTCATCAATAAAAAAACGAGTTGAACAAAATAAACGGCTTCTCCTATTTTTTCCTTTTTCTTTTTTTTCCTTTTATTTCCGCGGCTAACCTACCGAAAACTAGAGCATGCGATTCAAACCGTCGTTTCTCACCAACTCTCCACGCTCAAACCCGCCTACATCCCAATGCCACCCACGCCATCCCGATCAGGTGTTCGCTCTCACTTCCACTTGCGGGACGTACGCCTGTTGGAGCAATCACCCGATCAAGGATTCCGCTAAATTCCCATCACGCCACTCTAAGAACGGCTAGCGTGTTCGTGGAAAGGGGGAAGCCGAGGGCAACAGGTTCGCACGAGAAAGGGAAGAGAAAAAAAAAGGAATTTTAAAAAAACACAGAAGCCTCTGCGGCGGTATCGAACCAGACACCCCTGATTCTGGAATCGACCACACACACCCGGCGCTACCGAGATCACACAAAATGTCCTGGAATATGACGCCGTCATGATCAATGCCCCAAACGCCCACCTACAATGACGTAGTATATTTCTTAGTCAAAACTTTTCAACAGTAGGAACCCATAAAAAGTGGTATGACAAGTGGTAGGAGCGTACTTATAGCTTAGGAGGAAGTCCTCCTTAGGGCTCCGCTAATACATACGCATGCCATCCTATGTACTCTTTACCACTTGACAGAGTTCGTACGCATGCCATCCTCTGTACTCTTTACCATTTGACAGAGTAAAGAGGGTGGCATGCGTATGTATTAGCGGAGAAGTTGGTTGATTTTCTTTTCGTGTCCAGACTACAAAATTGCGACACCATACAGCAGAAGAAAATAGACATTCTTCGTTTCGACCGCAACGCCGCTGTTGCTAACAGTCAGGTATTTGTCCACATTACCGACAATTTTACCTCACGAATGCGATTGAAGACTTACAAGTTCCATCTCGAATTGAAGTCGAATGACGAGTGTTTGCTTTAAATGTCTTTTTATACGTCAAGGTGATGTTCCCTATTATTCTGAAAGCGACACATTTTTGCATGAACCTAGGTCTGAACAAACAAGCTCCTCCAGCTGGGACAATTTTGAGGCAGCTGTCTTCAATTACGCACACCAAGTAAGCTGTGGTCTTTTTCTTCTTGGGGCGCCATCATTGGTTTCGTGGGCGTCTTCTGCTGAATTGTGCTGACTGTCGCGTAGTGGATGTCGTAATGAAGGCTCCTCGGGCTGGAACAGTGTTGTCAATGCGCTATACATGGGGTAGCCAAATTCATGCTCAGTTGTAAATACGAGGCATGATTGTCGTTCAGAGGTCTGTTGTCATTATTTTTTTTTTTATTTAATTTTTATTTAATTTAAAATATAGAAATTTATAAAAATCTATTAATTTATATTAATGTCTAAAAATAATATCTAAAAATGAATGTCCTTAATTCTATCGTATTGACCCTTAGCGGGTACTCTAAAATAATCTAATCTAACTTACTATTTGTCTTTCGGCGTCTAAACTATTAAGTTTCTTTTTTTTAGTCCTTTGGATAGACTTTATTACTTATGACTTACTGGGCAAGTAAACTAACAAAAAATGTGGCGCTCTATATATTCTTATTATTGGTCGATTGTCATTATGGCTTAAGGGTGCAGGTTATTCATTGCACCGTGGAAATATTCAAGAATGAGTACATTCTTTTCAAGCTTAGACCACCTACCGGAAGGAGATTGATGCAGAACATGAGAAAAACAGCTACCCGCTGTAGCGGTCAATACTGACGAATGTCCAGAAATGTCGATTCCGCAGCTGATTGTGCATCACCACGCATCCAACCCGACTTTTCTTGCAACTGAATTTGGGCGTCCATCCATATAAGTTCTGCGCTGATGCATGAATTGAAGTCGGGCACAATGGGTGAATGTTGGCCGGTGATCCGTGACTTGCCGAAAAAATCACCTTCTCGGTCGAAGAACATTTTTGCCACAGCATCTATGCCCACAATCAAAATTGTCTTCAAATAAGCACCAATTCATCCACAAGAATTGATTTTTTGATGAGCTTATATAGATAGAATCATCGGACCATACTTTTATTTCGAAATGAGAAAGGAGACACCGTTGGCTCTATTAATTTATAATGTGGTTGTAGAAAGACTGCCCTACACGACATACAATCGTCGAATTGTTGTGAAGGGGAAATTTGGGCACCAAGTCATCTTTTGATGGTGGTTCAAAAATTTGCCGCTGCGATCACACATCTCGATTACGCTCTTGAGCCAATGATGGTGGACTAGCTCAAAGCCATCATATTGGATCAAATCGGCAGAAATTTGACCGACTGTGTGAAGCACTCGAAAAGCACAAGCCACAGAAATGGAGACACTCTCTGAATTGCAGAACTATATAGTAGGGATGTTCGATGTTGCCAAGATATCGAGGTTGAAGTCGATGTCAACATCGTTGACTGAACATCGATGACCGATAATAATCGAACTCAAAACATCGATGTTCGTTTACGTCGATGCTATAGAATGAATTTATATACAGGAGAACCCGGATAGTAGCACGTTGCTTAATGTCATAATTCACATAAATAGATGACAAAACAAGCAACTCACTCACAATTTTACCCACTTATTGACATATCCAACAAAAATCGTTAATTTATGTGATTTTCGAGGAAAAAGATTTTTCTTTCTGAAATTCAATATGCCTGTGTATTTATCCGTGGTTTTACACCGTATTTGACTTCCTACCTACCTTGAAAGTGTCCCAACATTTTTTTTGGTGTACATATATCCAAGCTTGCTTGAATTCGGGAAAGCATTTTTGAACTGTTTGCATGTACGTTCGGTTAAAGGCACAATCCGCTTATTCCACAACATTCCGTTTCACGGTTAAAGTGCTATTATCCGGGTTTGACTGTAATTTCACTAAACATGCTAGTTTGTTACCACACTCGTCACATAAGAAATCCAAGAATGAATGAATACATAAAATACAAAGAAACTGAAAGCATTGTGTATACTCGGAAAATCAAATGTTGTTATCAGACTCAAGTCGAAACATTCCATGAACTAACTCCTTTCTACGAAAAGTCTACGTCATTATGTTCAAATTCCACAAAATTGTTGAAATTGTTGTTGTTTTCAATTAATAGGAGGTATACTTTTACAAATATTAAAGGCCGATGTTTTGTGCTGTTTGTGCTTTCAAAGGCCGATGTCAAAACATCGATATTTGATCACTCAAGATCGATGTTTTGCCAACATCGATGAACATCGAAAATCCCTACTTTAGAGGCGTCAGTCTTCCGAACATCACGTATAAGATAGTATCTGCAGTTTTGTGTAAACGTCTATACCAGTATTGCTTTAGGACAGGAAAATCCATCATCAACCAAATATACACACTTTGGCAGACTTTGGAGCAAAACCCAGGAGCAAGAGATCGATACCCGTCACCTTTTCATCGATTTTATGAAACTGAAACACAATAGTGAGTTTTTGCTGACGTTGGCCTTCAACGCACACAATTCAATGGCCGAGTACAAAATACAGCGTCGACCTGCGTCAGTGAATAATGAGAGAGATGAGAAGATCGTAATAAAACGTAAATCGCACGTCATTATTCAGCTTGTTGGATATTTTTTGACAGAGGGGTGCCCTGTGAGAGAGATTTTCCCCCAGATTGAGAGTTTTCTTCCAAATTGAGAGTATTTTGTGTCATCTGTCATTTGAGAAATGAAAACAGCTGATTGAAAATAATTTTCCAACAAAAGTCATTTCAAATGAGTGTATTTTGCATACAAGGCGGCAATATAATAAATTTTTCATCTAGTAGATGAGAGAGAGAACAGCTGATAAATAGAGTATTTATTTCAACGCAGTGCGTCATCGCACTCTCTCCGTAACATGAAGTCAGCTGGCGCAGCGCACTATTGTGTTTCGGGCATTAGTTCCGTCTATGACAGCATGTATAGAGGCGAGCAATACAGACCAATGTCTAGTTTCGCCAACCCTACAAAACATCTCCGTTCCTATAGAATGACGATGGAGAATGCATGCGCTCTTTTAAGGTCGTTAAAGGCCTTATCGTGAACTTTGAAGTCGAAAAAGGATTCTAACAAGGTGACGCGCTGTCATGCGACTTCTTCGACTAACTAAAACTAAGTGAAATACTTGTTCAAAACTCAAACGGAACACCACAGGCACAAGCTTTGAGAAGTACGTCCAACTACTTCTTGTGGGTGTCTTGCCACGGAAGCTGCGAAGTTAAGTTTCATGGAAAATAAGGGCAAGACCAAGTATATGTTGTCAACGAGAAAGGACACCCAACACCGACCTCTCGGACAGAGCGTCACAGTAGACAAATAAAACATTAGGGTATTCAAAGACTTTATCGTCCTAGAAACCGCTATCAAATCCGACAACGACACCAGTGCTGTAGTCAAACAAGGGATAACTCTTGCCAACCGCCCCTTCTTTGGGCTAAGAAAGCAATTGATAAATAAAGCCCTCTCTCGAACAACCAAAAACCAATCGTCCCAGTCCTGGTTTGGCATGTACTTGGTCAAAAGCGGAAGCAAGTTGGCAAGTTGGCTGCTTTGATAGTAAAATTCTGCGGATGATTTTCGATCCCATCTGCAAAGATTGTGAGTGGAGGAGAATATATAACAGCGAACTGTACGAGCTGTACAGCGACATCGACTTAGCCAGAAGAGCGAAGATCCAACGATGACGAGGACATGTATTTTTCAAATGTTTCATAAATTTTTCAAATCCATCGCCAAGAGGCGGCGCAGTAGAGCAAAACCGCGACTGAGGTGGCGCACGCAAGTGGAAAGGAACCTCAGCCAACTATGCGTGCAGAGGCAGCTGGCTAAAGATCAAACTGGCTGCAGACGGTTGTTGTTTAAGGCCTAGCTCCACTCCGGACTCTGTGACCACCTTAAGTAAGCAAATAATGTAATAGTGAAGCACTGCCAGCGAAGCCAAGACGGCTGTTTGAATGATGTGCAATTCCATACATAATGTCAGAAAAGTAGCTTCAATCCAAGTCAATCTTATGCCTCACACTGTCCATGTTTTACTTATGTTATTTTCCAACGTTATCGTCTGGTCACCCTGTATCTCATATCAAACAGTACACGATATAAAGTCCCTTTTAAATACACGCGTCTAAGTTTAAATAGTCTCTGCCGACTTAAAGTTTCTCCAAAACACACCACAATTTCCCACCTCGACTGCATTTAATTCGAAATTATTTTCCCCTAAATTAACAAACATTTTCCCGAATTTCCATTTAAAAGTTTTTCAATAATTTTCCAATTAATCGACGACAACATCAGACGGAAGCAGCCCCCAAAATCGATTTGCAATCACATAACCTTTAGCGACTGCCTCGCACGTCCCCGCCCCGCACGCAACCACTTTCTGTCTAACGATAAACACCAAACGAATTAATTTTCACAGTAACGCCGCCGCCGCCGCCGCCACTGCTGCTGCCGTTACCGTTGCCGCCCATATTTCTGTCTCATTTTCGTATCGAACGAGTTGCAAATGAACCCAAAAAACAAAGCAAAAAAAGGAGAAGCAGAAGAACTCATTGAGCAGCAATTTACTCATCGACCATCCGGGGCTTAACTGGAGTTTGCTCAATATCAGCACCATTAAGTCCCGTCAGTCGCCTCGGTTCCACCCACAGGGGACGGGAGCCTTCTCGTCGAAAAAGTAATTAACAAGCGTTCTTGGGGATGGACACCGTGGGGGGCCGCCGGACTGGGGTGCATATGTGCGGTGGGACCAAATAAACATTTCACGAGAAAAGCTCTCGCTCCGTGACCACCTTCCCCACGCCACTAACGTCGAGGCGGGGAGAGGGCGAAAACATTTTTCGATTTCATGACTAATGATTTTCTCTATAAAATTAATGAGAGATCATAACATTATTTATAACCAGGATCCTTCGGAGCTTAACTTCTGCCATCACCACGGGGGTTGGCAACCAATAGTCGAACTTTTCCCTCCCACTTACGGGAGTGCCAGTGGGGGAGCAGCCCCAGAGCCAGTGGCATCCCCATCGCTTCCGCTGGCATCATCATCAGCGTTGGCATTGTCGTTGTCGTCGGCGAGATCGACTTCGACGGTCGACAATTGATGGTGTCTTATCAGTTCACGGCCCATTTGGCTTCTATGAAAATTCTTAATTGCTGACAATTTATTATCGATGCTCGTCGTAGTTGGTGGCAGACAGAGTAGTCGCTGGGGAGAGGCAAATTAGACAGCTACCAATTCCACGCCCACTTTCTGTCTCGCTCCCTCTCTGACTTCGGGCAAGTGATTCAAAAAGATCAAATTTTATGAATGAATAATTGAATGTTGTACACAGCATGCCGACACTGCCATCGTTGCCGCCCGATGAGAATGAAGAAGAGAAAACAATGGAACAGGTGCGGGGGATGAATTTGATTTTGAATAGGAAGGACCAGAGGTTCGGACTCGGGCCATGACTGAAGGCAAAGTGGATGCGACTGTGGGGTCGATTGGAAGTTCGGTTCTGGTTGAGAAGAGGTTATGGACAGAAGTTTGAGTTGTAATGATGAACTTTTAACTTCCTCAGTTTTAAGGGTGAAAAACGACGATGAATCCTATGGGAAACCTTTGCCAATTCGTTTGGCTGGCATTGAGGCGGAAGCGGATAGAATGGGTCTAGCGGTGAATGAGGGCAAAACGAAGTATATGCTGTCATCAAGGAAGGACACACAACATCGTCGTCTTGGACAAAGCGTCACAATAGGCAGCTATAACTTCGAGGTCGTCAAGGACTTTCGTCAACCTCGGCTCCGCAGTAAATAGTACAAACAACATCAGTACCGAGATCAAACGCAGAGTAACTTTTGCCAACCGCTGTTTCTATGGGCTCAAGAGGCAATTGAGCAGTAGAGCCATCTCTCGAAGGACCAAGCTGACTTTATACAAGACCTTGATTATCCCAGTCCTGCTGTACGGCGCGGAGGCATGGACAACCTCGAAAGCGGATGAGGAAGTCCTTGGTCTCTTCGAGAGAAAAGCTCCGAGTGCTATCTTTGGTCCTGTTTCCGTCGACGGTTTCTGGAGGAGAAGATTCAACCACGAACTGTGCGGGCTGTGCAGCGACATGGGTCTAGTCAGGCGTCTTGGGATCCAACGCCTAAGATGGCTAGGCCATACACATAGACAACACTGCTCCAGCCCGAAGAGTCTACTCCGAACCCGTGGGACAACGCAACAGAGGACGCCCACGTTTAAGGTGGCGCACCCAGGTGGAGAAGGACCTTAACCAACGTGGCGTGCGACACTGGAGACAGCTAGACGGTGACTGTGCTAGATGGAGAGGCTTGTTTGGTTGAGGCCAATGTCCACCCCGGACTGTAGCGCCAAATAAAGAAGAAGAAGGAGGTTTAGCCCCTAAGCGGCAGTTCTTATTTGGATAGATAGATAATTTATGATCTGGGTGAAGATATAGGCATGAAAATCTGGCTTCTACTCAGTATGACCCACTTGAATAGAAAAAAGGGTTAAAATCCTGTCACCGAGCGTACTCTAAATATACCAGATCTTCTTATAGGCCATATTTTACATTTGGTCCTACTTTGTTGAGTCTTATTTCACGTCACCGCACAGAACCTCGCAACTACTCCAAATCGGTGACGTGAAATAAGGCCCAAAAAAATAAGACCAGATGTATAGGAAGAAGATCTTCTAAAGCGATCTATTTAAGTACGGGATGGGTGGCTTGCATCGCTCAGTAACAGGATTTTAACCTTTTTTTCCGCAGGGTGCAACAACTCTCAGGCAGACTGTCTGTCTGGCAGGCGCCTGGAGCTGAGCTACTTATAACATTAAGAATTTTCGGGTTGTAACGACTTGTACTCGTACGAACGATCCGTAATTGGTATAGGATTAACAAACTTCGGCATGTTTTGAAACTTTTCTGATTTTCTTTTCATTTTATTCTATCTGTAAAGTATAATTGTGAACTTACAACCCACTTCGTTTTTTTCATTTGTGGAATTGTGTCTCAAGAGATTATAGACTAAATTCTCACCTAAGTGGGTTATAAGTCCACAAATGCATTGTGTTGAGAAATGGGATTGTATGGATCTGCGGACAATTTGTCACGAGATGATCTCTCTCGCGAAACAGAAATCAACTACAACCACTAATTTATGTCCATAAACCTTTCGACGGGCGTAGTGCGTGGTCCTACTGTGCGTGGTCCAATTCGGTGTTCTGCAACGGGTTCCAGCTTCAATCCTCGCCATGGATTCGATTTTCCTTCGATTGTTCAGCACGGCATTTGTCTAGGGCGGTCTGCAGTTCTGGTAGTCTACGCAACCGGTGTTTGGTGTTCTGCAACGGGTTTCAGTTTCATTCCTCGCCATGGACTCGATTGCCCTTCTATTGTTCTACATTGGCTAGGATGTTCTGCAGATCTGTCTGCCTAGGTAACAGGAGCCCATTGCTTGGCGTAATTGAATTGATTTGAAGATCTAGAAGACACTAGTACCGCGACCACAAAGATATATTTAAACACCTTCTTTTGGTCTAGGAATCAAGTGTTGCCTTCAGAAACTCCTCTGTTCAGCCTCTCCTTGTTCCGGATGTTCTGTTTATGATTTTGAATCTTTCTTCGACAGTCGATTAGCAGGTGTTCCATAGTTTATTTTGCCTGACCTTTCTGTACTAGTAAGGCTCATTTTACAAAGGTGGTAATTACCTGCATCGTGTCTTGTTGGTGCTCCACTTAGCATTCTAGGTCAGCTTTATTGCGTTTTAAAGCTTCTTTTAATCTTTTGGCTCGAGTTTTGTTCCATGAAGATGCTTGAGTGCTTCATACCCTTCTGATTGTTTTAAAACTGGTTAATTTGTCTAATGATCCATTTGTGCAGTTGAAGGCTTCTGTCCGTATTGTTGAATCGATAAAGAGGGGAGGGCGCAATGAAGGGTGTCTGAGCTCCTGCCTTGACTTGCATATCAGCTTTTTCATGACCTTCGTGGTAAGCATGTCTTGGCACCCAAATCAGCTTTAGTCTGTTACTTTCTGCCAGCGTGTTTAGAATTTTGTGACATCCCCAGGCAACCTTAAAGCTAAATGTGGTCACGCCTTAAGGACTGCTTGGATCTCTGAAAATATGTGATAAAATATGATATGAGTGGCGCACAGTCCGAGGCGGACTTGGGCCTAGCTCCTCAGCAACCACTCGTGTTGTGCGTGCTATTGTTCTTTCACGAGGGGAAGGGACCTACAGCTTAATGCCGACTCCGAACGGCGAAGTTGAGAAGCTTTTTCTAGACAGGAATACTCTTTGAGCATTGTCAGTGTCATGGAAGAGGTGGAGCCGTGAAATATGAAAGGTGGTAAATTCGGGTATCGAACATGGGACCCTCTGCGTAGGAGTCGACGCACTAACCCACTAAGCCATGGCGACCTGAAACGACTCTGAAAATATGTATGTTTTATTATTAGTGAGTTTTCTGCCACCAATGGGATGGGCAGCTTGATTGCAAACAATTCTGCTTGGAATATTGTTGTTACCTTGCAGAGAGGAATTATACCATTTTTGGCCTCCATCGTTCATCCAATTAGGCTCGTGGTTCCATTGGTCCACATGGAATTAGGACAGTCACAGTTTAACTTAGGGGACACTAGATCACATACACGAGTCAGCTCCTGTCACACGTTTAAGTTTGAGTGCAAGACTGATTTATTCATGTAGCATTTATGAAGGGAATACATAACAAGGGAGTACTTCACAGAGAATATGTGTATGTACGACAATATAGTGTATTCTGAAAGTGTAGAAACTATCTACATATGTAATAGCTCGGAAATGTTGTCTACTCTTTTAAGAGCCTCTAGATTTCAGATGTGCACAAAGGTTACTTAGTTGTGGCTGTGGCTGGATGTAAAGCCATTACTAATTAAATAGAGCAGTTCGCATACTGGAATTTACCAGAGAGGGGAGGGATAAGACACACTCCTGAGGGCATTCACTATTACTACTTCGCAATGGAGTTGTCTTCGCGCCGTAGGATATGATCAATTCATTACTCATTTGTTCATAGTTATTCAGTATCAACAATAAATTCACTTAATGCCCAGTGATTGCTCTGAAAACTAAATTTTTATGTTTATAGTTTCTCAACCCATTCTATTGGAAAGTTGATCGTTGGAACTACGGTTCCGCCACTAGAACCAAAAAATGTTGCTTAGTCACCTGTTGCCGAACGACGGACGGCAGCTTTCGCATGATAATGGAGTCGTTCGAGTTGAACAATGTACCTTACATCGTGGCTTCCCAATTCTACTGCTCGTGGAAGCCACAATACTGCTCGTGGTAGGACCCGGTTTAGCCGAGGTTACACTTCTTAGATATAAAAATGACTCGATTTCCTTTCTGGCAATGTTCAGTTTCTCGTGGGTGTTAGAAGAACTTTAGTAACTTAGGGTTTATTTTGAGTCTCATGTTGCTTGCCTCGGATTCTATAGAAAATGAAATGAGATGAAACATCCTTCGCCGAGTAGTATGGCTTCGTCGCCAAAAATAGACTTCATCCGCCGACAAATTCGACGGGCATGACTGCGAAACTTTTGATTCCAGTTGTCAGTGAAGATACGCCCTCTTTGGCCAAACGGATGTGTTCAAGAACGTTGTCAAGCTAAACTATCCGAAAATAACCCTTGAACCTTCCGGCAGTCCATGGGCCAACGGCGCAATATTATATGATTATAATAGTATGGGTACCGCTACAGCGCGTAGAGGGCCTGGACCTAGCTTCTCAGCAACCACTCCTATTGCGCGTGCTATTAATCTGGCACGAGTGGAAGGGAACTACAGTTTTATACCGACTCCGCAGTTGGTTGAGTGTCTGCCCCTGGTCAACAGGGTCCCCGGTTCGAATCCCAGTGAAAGCAAAGTTAGTACGCTTTTATCTGGCTTTCAAATCTGATCGCATGATCAAATTAAGAGTACTGTCACTGGAGTGGTTAACCAGTGGCAGTAGTCTGACCGTGGGTATCACAATGGACCAACATGGTCTCAGTTGTGCTGTTGAATGCACTAGCAGCCCCCCTGCCTAACCTAACCTAACCTATGCCGACCCCAAGTTTGAGAAGCTTTTTCAAGACTGTTACTACTCTTTGAGCATTGTCAGCATAGGTGGGACCTTGAAAATAATTTCTTGTCGTACCGCAATCATCCATGCGCTGCTACCTAAGATCTCAAAAAAAAAAAATGCCCACGAGCACATGTACCTTAACATAAAATACGTATCACACAACTCCCCTGATTGCCACCACTGTCCTACACTCACTAGACAATGAGAAACACGAAAGACAACGAAACAAAACCCGTAATGTCCCTTTTACAAATTAATTTTGTGTTCATTTCCATTTGTCGCGGTGGTGGGACCTGGGCCCAACCCCCCGCAGTGGCGGAACAATGAGCCGATGTTTCTTGACAATATGCCAACCGGTTGGTGTCTGATCCCTTTTCCCTCTCTCCACCCCCCTCTCCATGCTTCCGCTTCACTCTCCAGCAACAGACGTGATCCTTATTGATTGCTCTCATTATACGCTTACAATATTTCGTTACGGCTGATTCTCCTCGAGCCTGGCGCCTGTCAGAAGATTTCAGAAAAATTTCATCGCGGTATCAGTTCCAGTGACTCCCTCCCCTGTTCGCCTTCTTTTTTTCCTTCCTTCGCCGGTGGATGGTGGTAAATTGCTGTTGACATGACGTCACTGGGAGCGAGGCAAGCTCCGTGTGATGGCTGCCACAGTCGCGACCCCATTTGGCTCGGAGGAAGTTAACAAAGTCTGAAGTTTCCAACGCTACACCCACCCACCGTGAGACGCGTGTAACGCTCTGAGGAAGATAAATTATAATTTCTACACATAACAACAGATGGAGTTGAGAGGCCTATCGGACGGGGCAGAGTTCTGGGAGCTGGGGGCTGGGTTGAAATTCCCGAAGTCAATCATCGGGGCAAATAGTTGGAAAGCATATTTTTGGAAAGTTGAGTTGGAAATTCTTGCGCAAGATTTTTGCTTAAACTTTGCGAAAGTTTACCTCCGTGCCCGCCGCCACCCACTCGACGCCTCATCGCCTTCGACTCCGCACTCCCGTCCCGTGGTCGTGGTGTGGCTGAGGTGTAACGCGAAAAGTGGGTACTTTGAAGATTTTTCCACCCCCAATCTTGACACGGAGCCCATGTGGGTTAACTTTGTCGGAACGGGAAGTGGTGGGGGCGTTTAGATTTATGCTGAATTTACATGCCTACAGGTTGGGTAACACGGAACTTCTAACTAGGCAGCTTGTAAGGACATGAGTGTTCAATTATCACCGGGAGCTGGGGAGTTTTGTATTTTAATTGTTGTCTTGATAGGGAACTTGTTCGACAGGGATGTTGCTGTGGTGTGCAAATGGGGATCGTTATCGTGTTTCGTGTGCACTCCGAGAGGGAGAGTCCTCATCGCAAGCGATGGACATGCGGTGTGGTGCATGGAAATGTGTTGAGCATGAGTTGGTTGGCTGAGTTTTCTGACGAGAATGCACTTTGCTGTGAAACTTGTCGGGTCGTAAATTGTGAAGGAGGACCAATTTATCCCGCTTCTTTGATTCGTTAAATTTGATCCCGTTTGAAAGCTTGTGAAATTAAATTCCTGATGCTTTAGGAATCTGTCTGCATTTTGTCACGAGATGACGTCAAATTTTGGGGAGTATGGGGGAATTTCTGCGAGGAGGAGACACCGGCAGAGCTGAAGTTTGATGTCGAACGAAGAGAAAGACACTCAAGGCAACGTGAATTAACGAATCTCACTTCTTCTTTGGCTGGGTTGGATTTGGGCCTTAGACCACCACAGCCTCTCCTTCGAAGACGGTCGTGAGTCGCTTATAGCTACGGACGTTCAGCTGATTGTCCCTTTTCAGCTTTGTACCGAAACGAAGGCGTTGCCATTCCTTTATTGCGTTGTTCCTCGGTGTTGGACTCTCGAAGCCTTTCCGGGGCGGATCACTGGTGTTCCTTTGCTCTACTATATGAGCTGTATTTTTTTCTGTGGTTTTCGCTAATGGATGTGGAATTTTCTTCAACATACTCGTAACCTGTGCTACCAGCATGAACGACTCGCTGGATATTAATCTCATTTTTCCTTGCGCCTACATCATAAACCACACCTCTGCAGACTTCTACCATTCTACACGCGGAACTGCCGGCCTTTGGGGTCTGGTTAGCATATCACGCTTTATGATCCATATATGCTATTTCGAGATTTCTTTCTCTTTTGAGAGTTCTTAGCTCGATCTGCATGCGCGTTATAAACGAGCCAATCTGCAGCTGTTTGTCAGCTGACTCTGTCATATGGATCCCTAGTAGCTCGGCCAACAGTCACATTGTCACTTTCTGCACCGTACGTCGACGAGGAACATGAGTGTTGTTCACTAGTATATCAGCCTCATGAACTTGTTACACAAACTGGCGATTGGTGCTTCATTTCGGTCAGAACATCTTTTCAAAAAACGCGCTTTTTGGGCTCAGCACTCACTTTGGAAATGAGTTTTTTTGTATTTGCCAACGTTGCTCAAGCGGAAAGCGAATCATTTCATTTCGCTGAGGCATGATACTCACTTTCTGTCGAGATTTCGAGCGTGAAACAGCTGCAAGTGTCAAAATAACCTATGATTTAAAAAAAATCGCTAGAAAGCCACGCTCTGATCTGTTAGTTGGTTGATTTACGTGGCTACCCGATTTTACACATGTCGTGTACAAATAGCCCAGTTGCGCGCCGTTTTGTTACCACACCTCGTACTCCTGAGTTGTCAGGGTTAGCTTAATCCAGCCTGTGGACCTTGGGAATATATTATGTTCAATATAGTTTGGTTAGCGATCTCGGAGAGGACACTAAGGCAGGGTTTCCCGAACGCGATACACAGTCAATCAATCTCCTATTCGTACAGTAGATTAAAAGTAACTTTTTGTTCGATTTATTCAAGAACCACAAAAGCGTTTAGTGTTATTTGATTGTGAAATCAAAGCTCTAATCTACATCTACTGTCAAACACAAAAAAAAGCACCATCCTTCAATAAAAACAGAACATTTAATCACAAAAGCCGAACAAAAACAAATTCATATTCGCACGTATAACATTTCATGGCACAAACTTCAATTTAATAGAAAAAAAAAATATTTTGTGGCATATCCTTTATTTTTAATGACATGTTCAAGTCTGTTTGGCATGGATTGGACAAGCTTTTTTTGTTGTGTCAGCTGTAATTTTTTCCCATTCCTGAATTATCTTCTCCTTCATTTCTCCTGCAACTCTACCGTTAAACCCATGTCCCCTTATGCTATTTCTTAGGGTTTCGGTACAAAATTCCTTGTTTAATTCGTTGACGCAACGTTTCCGCAAGTTTTGGTGCACTAGTTCGAGGATTTTATTTTTATTTTACGCATGATATCACGTTAATCGTGACTGTTAAAAATTTCACGTGTGGTGTTTCTCGGCTTATTCTCAATTCTATTTTCCATTTCGTATCTTTGAACTAGTGATTGAACAGTAGAACAGTAGTAATATTTCCTTTAAGGACTTACCATCGGGTAACAATAATTTTTAATTTCAATGAACATTTCACACTGTTTCCTTTCCATTTTGCAAATTTCTTCTTTTTTTTTGTTTTTGAATTCAAGACACAGAACCAAATAAGCAAACGTTTAGAGGATAAAAAACAACGCTCTACATGGCCTAGCCATCTTAGGCTTTGGATCCGAAGACGCCTGGCTAGGCTCATGTCGCTGTACAGTTCGTGGTTGAATCTTCTCCTCCAGGAACCGTCAACGCAAACAGGACCAAAGATCACATGCAGGGCTTTTCTCTCGAAGATACCAAGAACTTCCTCATTCGCTTTTGAGATTGTACATACCTCCGCACCGTACAGCTGGACTGGGTTGATCAAATTCTTGTATAAAGTCAGCTTGGTCCTTCGAAAGATGGCTCTGCTACTCAATTGCCTCCTGAGCCCATAGAAACATTGACTGCTCGCTGTGTTCTGCCAATCACGTCAATGTTATCCGCGTATGCTAGCAGTTGTACGGACTTCTGGAAGATCGTGCCTCTAGTGTTGGCGTGTGAGTCTTGCACGATCTTCTCCAGGATGATGTTTAAGAAATCACATGACAGCGCGTTACCTTACCTAAAACCTTTTTTGACATTAATGGTCTCGGTGAGTTCGTTACCGACCTTGATGGAGCAGCGAGTATTCTCCATCGTCATCCTGCATAACCTGACGAGTTTGGCAGGAATGTCAAAACTAGACATGGCGTTGTATAGCTTGTCCCTATACACGCTGTCATATGCGGCCTTGAAATCGACAAAAAGGTGGTTGGTGTCGATCTGCATCTCTTGGGTCTTTGCCAGGATCTCTGAAAATCTGGTCGATGGTGGACTTCCCTGGCGTGAAGCCACACTGATATGGACCTATTAGGTCATTTATAAACGGCTTCAGGCGAGTACTCAAAATGACAGAGAAGATCTTGTAAGCGATGTTCAGGAGACTTATCCCTCTAGTTGGGATCTCCTTGCTTGTGGATCGGGCAAACGATACTGAGATTAAACTCATCGGGCATGCTTTCCTCCGACCATTTCTAACAGATGAGCTGGTGCATGCGACCAACCAGATCATCTCCAGCTGCCTTAAAGATTTCAGCGGACAGTCCGTCCGCACCGGCAGCTTTGTTAGACTTCAGTCTTGATATTACTATCTTGACCTCGTCTAAGTCGGGGGGACGGAATTCTCGTCGATCATCGTCCATATTGAGTGGGACATTCTGCCTGACAGCGGTATTGGTGTCATCAGAAAGCAGAAATGGTTCTTCCAAATTCAGTATCAAATGCGACTCTACTACTAGTTGTATAAAAAAAAAACAAAAAAAATAATAAAATTCTAGAAAAAATTGGTCTCTTAGACGCTTAAATTAAAATTTTAAAATACCGATATCAAAAAGGTTAGCTTGAACAATGCCACCAGTTATGGGGCTTAGCAGATTTGTTTCCACAAAACACCGTCAATATTGAAGATCTTAATGTGGAGTGAAATTTATAAATGTGCCTTAATGGGATTTATTTCGATTTATTAAAGATGTAAGGTATGGAAAATGATCCCAAAAATCCTCCAATGTGTTGCATCAAACATGTTGCAAATTTGTTGCTTACGGTACCTTGTTCTCAGCAAAAAGGATACCATACAAGCGTGAATGGATAGAGAAAATTGTTCAGTAAACGAGATCGACCTACAAAATGGTGCCGAATAAATAATAAGACCGGTGTACGTGTTTTTAATTTTTTGGCTTGTGTCGGGTTATTTTTTATTTTATTTTTGAAGTAATTCTTAATGCCCTACAGCTATCAAAATATCAGACGGCAAAAGGTCCAAGGATGATAACCAAATGAAAGGTCTGCCCATGAAAAGCCTTTTCGAATCAGCTATAGAGATTATGGTTGAATTAAACCTACTAGTCTAATCCCCAATAAAAAAATAAGACTTTGAAGAACAAAATTTCTCTAGGAGATGTAGTAGAGTAGGAAGATGTAGGCCAGAGTAGCACCGGTCCTTACCAAAAGCACAGGATAATAATAATATAATAATAATTAAAAATAAACAAAAAAAAAATTAAAAATATTCATTAGTCCAGTGAGACAAAAGTGAATTTGGATTGATCTGATGGTGAAGGGTAGGTTAGGTTAGGCTCGTGGGTTGACGCACTAGAAATTAAGCTCAGTCTTATGATTTTCTAAACAACAAGGAACTTAGTTTTATTTTGCGACCGTTTCGTTTGTGCCCCTGACATCGAATGAATATGAGTTCTTGTTAAAATGAATAACTCGCCGCATGCTTTGCGATGACAATTTTAAATAATAATAATAATAATATGGGTGGCGCTACAGTCCGAGGCGGACCTGGTCCTAGCTTCTCAGCAACCACTTGTGTTGTGCGTGCTATTGTTCTCTCCCGCGTGGAAGGGACCTATTGCCGACTCCGAACGGCCAAGTTTGAGAAGCTTTTTCTAGACAGGAATACTCTTTGAGCTTTGTCAGTGACTCGAAAGATGTGGAGCCGTGAAAATATGAAAGGACAATTTTAAAGAGGCACTTTTAAAGAGATCACTGGCAGCTCTTTTATTCATTCTTTCTTGACTTCTTATTCTTTTTGCTGTCTACAATACCGCATCAAAAAAATGCAGCACACAGACTACAGTGTCTTGGAATGGAATCTACTAAAGATATTCGGTGGTCCTCTTGTTTTGTCTGTTACTGCATTCATTCATATTCATATATATCATACATCATCATCAAATAAATAAGTGAATTAACATTTAAACCTTTTTTGTCTTTGCTAACACTTTTTTTCTGCTTATCTGCCACCATTATTCATTTTCTAAGTCCCATCACTAATTCCGAGTCTAGCAGTGTGGATGTCTATGGGCCAGTACCCCAAAGTTACGGCCACGACTCTAGCTGTTTCGGAGGGATTTCTATTCATGAAGGCATCAGTCCTTCTTTTGTGTAGGAGGTCCCGGTTTTGATAGAGAATTGTACTTGATGAACTAGTCCACCTCCTACCACTGATAACAAAATGTAATTTGAAACGAAATGAATATATCTATCTATCTATCATTTCTTTTTCTATCATCCTTATTTGAATGGTGGTATGTTTGTCGCCCCTTCAAAACTTATGCTCGCTGCCTGGTTTCGATTGCCGGCCGGTACTTTCAAGTCGCTGACAATGCTCAAAGAGTCGTAACTGTATAAAAAACATCATCTCAAACTTGGCCGTTCGGAGTCCGCATTAACCTGTGGGTTTCTTCCACTCGTCAGAGAACAATAGCCAATTTAACACAAGTGGTTGCTGTAGATGCTAGGCCGTGGCTTTCTACGAGCTGTAGCTCCACCCATATTATGCCTGGGTTCGATTCTCACCCGGGAATCCTTATCCTTATCTGATCCGCCTGTAGATTGTGTCCTAGGTATTTGTAGAATTTTTCTACATAGGGCATCATTGATATATGAAGTTTGAGTTGCGACACATTGCGTGCATTCGAATGGTGACAGAAGCCCCTTCAATTTCAAGATGTTCAACCGTCATACTTCCCACACCATCAAATTAGACACTGAAAAGAAAATCGAAATCCATCATCCACAGACCACTTCCACATCCCCCAATGAGGACACGAGCTAACCCAGAAACCCACTTAGGATTACCGCGTCTCCAAATCACGTACATCTCGTAAAACAATTTCACGAAGAAACGAAAATACACGCGGAAATCCTGTTTCTGTCGCTCCACCGCATCACACTCATCAACGGGGTAACCCTCCCGTCACAACGGTCTTTTCGCAGAAAATGTAAATTCGCTCCCAGTTGACGCAAAAAAAAAAGAAAACCGCGTCATAAGGAACAGAGGATGGGTAAACGCCTGAATTACGAAATGCGAAGCACAACACGCAAAAAGCTTTCACCGATTTTCGCGCAGCGTCGAGGCACACAGCATCCGCGCACAGTGTCTATCCATCCTTTGAGTCATGGCACGCAAAGTGTTGTCATTCAACGATCTCACGTCTGAACCGCAGAACAGCTAAACTACGAGCACACCCCCGAAGCCGTTCAATGGAACACACTTCTGTTATATAAACTAGCGGCGTCGGAAATACCATCACCGATAGCCGGGAGTCAGTGGCGTTAAGCTAACCCGTAGACCTCGTTCAGCGGGCGAATTCCGTGCGACGGGCGGTCGACTTAAGGGGTTAAGCAGTCGCTTCCACCCGACAGACTACGGTGTGCTCCGATCTAAGAGCTAGTGCAAAATTCATTTTTGTAATTCGCTTTGACTCGAAGGGCGTTGCAAATTTAACCACGTCGTCGTCGGAGGGAATTTCGTCGCCCCACCCGCTTGTTCCGGACATAAGCCGCTTCCGGCGGTTTACTCATCTCCGCGTGTTCTTTAAAATTTACGTTTTTTTCCTTGCATTCATTCTGTCTTACACCCCGAGTCGCTAAGCGATTATGCTCGTTTCAGCTGCAGAGCGACCGACCAAAGCAAACATTGCCCCGAGGAGTGGGTGGGATGAGTGGAGGAGGATGGGGAAACTCTAGCATTCACTGCCGAGGGCGTACACGACTGAAGACTGAACTGAAAAATCAAACACTGTGTTGCGGGCGGTAACCCCGTTTTTGGCAAAGAGATTGTTTTGCTCCGTCACAGCCGGTAAGGGGGTTGGATAAGTATTTTCAATTTCATTTCAATCCGAGTTGAATGTCCTTCACGGTGAATTTGTGCGCCAATTGAAGACGGCTGTAAGTGGAAATTGACGTTTCGAGACGCAATTAGAGTTAAGTCTTTGAGAGGAGGACGTATGCATTGACTCTTGACGGTTGTCGAGTGTGCAAAGGCAATTATTGCGATTTGTTTGTATTGCGAGATGAACTTGTGATGATAATGAGTTATCGTTGGAGGGGTTGATCATTTCTATCTTAAAGGATATTTCGATGGGACATGGTAACGCATAGACGTCGAGCGCCTCAAGTTTCAGAACTGAATTGTGAATGACATAAAAGTTGAGCTGAATTGTGAATGACATCAAACAGCAGATGTGTTGAGTGATAGGAATAAAAATGATCCCTTTCCTCAACCGACCTTTGGACTCAATCAAACGGAAACTACTAGTAATGGGCATACCGAATGATTTTATGAATCGAGACTTTAGTAATCGGGCTATCTTAATAATCGAATGGTCACTCGAGATGGGCGAATTCGAATGATAATCGATTAGTACAACATGTCGGTTCTCAAAATGACTACTAACTAAGTACTAACGCAAAGAAAACTAACTTAATTATTACTCCACCTCTCCGGTCATTAACAAAAATTTAAAAAGTCGTATGCATATGCTTTTAACGAGAGACACTAGAGAGAACTAGATCTCTTCTGTAAGAAGTTAGTAGTCATTCGAATAATTTAGTAGTTAGTAGTCCGAGTAGTCGAATGAAATAAATAATTGAGATTTCATGGAGACTTTGTATTAATCGATTCTTATTCTTCTTCATTTGCCGCTACAGTCCGGGGTGGACCTGGGCCCAACCAACACGCCTCTCCAGCTAGCACGGTCTCTGGCTAGTTGCCTCCAGTGTCGCACGCCACGTTGGTTGAGGTCCTTCTCCACCTGGGTGCGCCACCTTAAACGCGGCCGTCCTCTGTGACGTTCTCAGTGACCGTCCCACGGGTTCGGAGTAATAGACTCTTTGGGCCGGAGCTAAGCTGTCCATACGCTCTTCATGGCCTAGCCAACTTAGGCGTTGGATCCGAAGACGCCTGACTAGACTCATGTCGCTGTACAGCCCGTACTGATCGTGGTTTAATCTTCTCCTCCATAAACCGTCAACGTAAACAGGACCAAAGATCGCACGCAGAGCTTTTCTCTCGAAGAGACCAAGGACTTCCTCATCCGCTTTCGAGGTTGTCCATGCCTCCGCGCCATACAGCAGGACTGGGATGATCAAGGTCTTGTATAAAGTCAGCTTGGTCCTTCGAGAGATGGCTCTACTACTCTATTGCCTCTCAAGCCCATAGAAACACCGGTTGGCAAGAGTTACTCTGCGCTTGATCTCGGTACTGATGTTGTTTGTACTATTTACTGCGGAGCCGAGGTAGACGAAAGTCCTTGACTACCTCGAAGTTGTAGCTGCCCATTGTGACGCTCTGTCAAAGACGACGATGTTGTGTGTCCTTCCTTGATGACAGCATATACTTCGTTTTGGCCTCATTCACCACTAGACCCATTTTAGCCGCCTCCGCCTCTAGTGTGTGCTCTCTAGTGTTGGCATGTGAGTCTTGCACGATCTTTTCCAGGAGAATGTTAAAGAAGTCACATGACAGCGCGTCGCCTTGTCTAAATCCTTTTTTGACATTGAAGGTCTCGGTGAGTTCGTAACCGACCTTGATGGAGCAGCCAGAATTCTCCATCGTCATCCTCCACAATTGACAGGTTTGGCAGGAATGTCAAAACTGGACATGGCGTTGTATAGCTCGTCCCCATGCACGCTGTTATATTCGCCCTTGAAATCGACAAAAGGTGGTGGGTGTCGATCTGCATCTCTTGGGTCTTTTACAGGATCTGCCGTAGTGTGAAAATCTTATCGATGATGGACTATTAATCGATTATCATTCGCATCGACTAACCTCTCAGCGAAAGAGAGAGTGGCCAACGATCGGGTGAATCAGAGAGGTCATGCATGACAATCGCCTTTGGATTGCAAGACCGTACTTGAAAATTCTTAAGGAGTCATGGAGGTTTATCTCGAGCTTATACCAAGTGGCTGACTCCTTAGCGTAGAGTCACAGGCCGAAGATATCGAATGTGTCAAGCTTTAGCCGCAGAAAGTCGGTTAACATCGCTCTGTTCCGAGACCATTGATGCGACTGCTTTGCCTGCCTCATTTGACCTTAACAAAAACCGCACTAAGCACTCAATTCTTGGGGATGCTTGAGCGAACATGGATTGTGTCAATTATGTTCGCTCCAACAACGGATTGTTGATACAGCCAATTTTAGTTTTTTGCCAAAATCCGGATCTGCGACCACAGCCCAGTTAGCGAGCTCACGGTGTTCCCATGGTGATGCGGCCCAATTCTAGCGTCAGTACAATACGTTCCCGAAACTAACCGCAAAATAAGCCAGATCGACTGCCAAATACTGAGACGTGATGACAGCCGAACTGGCGACGAGGTTCAGGTATTTATAGAGTGGGCGTAGTCTTAAATCAAGGGTTATTTTGGCAATGACACCTGTTTACCGCTGGAAATTTTGAAAGGAAGTCAGTATTATACCTCCGTGGAACAAAATGAGTTACTTCACGTTTGTACAACGATGGTAAATATTAAATATTTATTTCCAAAGTGAGTGCCCAAACAGTGGGTTTTTGAAAACAAGTCTTGGCCGAAATGAAGCACCTACCGAGAGTGCTGTGAGCAAGTTTGTGCAAAAAGTGCATGAGACTGGTAAGCTAGTGGACAACACTCATGGTCCCCATCGCCGAACGGTGCGAATAAATGATGCTGTGACCAAAAGCATCATTCGACCACTTTTCTGTGAAAATAAGGATAGGAGCAACGTTTTGGTCAACGGTGGACGTTACAGAGCCATTTCAACCGCTTTTTTTTCTCTGAAATTGAAGACATAGATTGGGACGACATCTGGTTCATGCAGGATGGCTCTATACACAGCCCATGCCACAATCTCCAATTGGCTGCCTCGGAGCTGCGATGACCCCTTTTGGATTATTCTTTTGTGCGGAACCGTGAAGGACCGATTTTATGCCAACAATCTGGAAATGAATCAGGCGCTTAATATCGTGCCAATATCATGCAAGAAATCTGTGAGCTACAGTTCGAAGCTATCGACCGGGTCTTGGAAAATTGGGGTGACAAATCGAGCTACAGCGAAGCCGCCAGAGGGAGCCACTTGAACGACGTTGTCCAGTGGACCCTCTCTAACTCGAACCCTCCCCAAGTCGAAACTCTCTCAAACTCGAACAAATTCAGGTACCCCGTGACAATTCGACTAAGGGGGAGTCAAGTATAATTCTTAATTTCGCCATAATTCGTGGAATAAAGCTTAGTTTTGTGCATTTTATCACATTTTTAAGAAATAGCTTGTATCCGCCCTGTAAAACTGACACGGAATTCCAATAGTGGTGTTAACTAATATTTCTTGCACGTTCGGCAAGCTTGAAATGATGCATTACAAAATTACAGACCTTACTGCGCATTTTGACAGCTGGATATCATTGGTAACTTTGACAGCTGCTGAAAAAAAACAGTTGAATAAATCTATCATTGCTATCTGGTCAGCCATCAGTTTTCAATGTTTTAAAAATATGCGAGCAGCTGTCCTGTAAATTCAAGATAGCGAGAGCTCCCCAAATGTCCAAATTTCATTGTAATATTATTTAAAAGTTAAATGAACATAGTGGCTTTATAATGAAACTCAAGAAGATTCGGAGAAAAATCCGCCGATATTGCATTCCAGACACAGCAGAAAGCCATTCCCGAAACGTCCACTTCCTAAAAAGAAGCCAGACAAGTGAAGTGTATACCTTCGCTGCCGTCGTACGAATTCAAGCAGTTCAAGTAGAAGTAACATTAAACTGTCTTTCATTTCTGGAGCTTTTCAATTCCCACAGAAAATAAAATGGTTGCTATTACAGCAAAAATTGTCAAAGGAAGTCGTCAGAGTTCAATGTGAACGACTAAATGCACTCCATACGTGTCCAAAGTTGAAAATTCTCATGTGAACGCTGCCCTGGACACTTCCACCCCTCCCTGGCGTACACAATTTCTCCATCACCACCTTCGAGAGCACACAGTCAACGTGTGTGGGAAAAAATCTCCTTAGACGGTCTAACCTGCATTCGAGAACTGACGGAGTGCTTATCATCCCCCCCGCCAATCGATACAATTTAATATTTTATTTAGTTCGGATTGTGCATTGATTCCATTGATTTCAATCGCTTCCGCAAGTCCTGTGCAAACTCACCAGTCCTCTCAAGTCAAGCAATGCTCGCCCGAACAAGGGGGATAAGGAAAAGAAAACACAAAAAGAAAACGGAAAGAAATATCCTTAAACGTCTACGTGCCGTTCCATCGGGTGGGGGTTTCAAATTCGTGAAGCTTGAAGCAATTGTAGATCCTTACATCACACACAGCAGCCAAACGTGTTTGGTATGCAAACATTCTGGTGTGCAGCTCGTCTCTCGAGGGAGTGGGCCAAAGGAGACGGCCACACCTACCACCCAGCAGCCACCGCTCCGAACCTGTGCACTGTGATGTTTGTTAGCCGAGGAGGAAATATATTGAATCAATGTGCAAACTGACTGGCTGACTGACAGATAGAATAACTGACACAACGTGCCTTCGTGCTTCGCCTTTCAGTCGTTCCCTCCAACCGCCCGCCAAGCCACAGACTCTGCTCGTCCCTGCTGCTTATCAACAAATCAAAGGATGCAATGTACCATGGATGGCGGAGCATGCGAAAGAAGTAGATATTTGCGATTGAAATTGGAATTGCGATTGAGTGAAAAATAGGAAAATCCACTCGCGGAATTGTTCAGATACTTGAAAGTTTGTTTATTCGAAGGATTGCGTTGTGTATGTGTGTGTGTGTGTGGAGGCAACAGGATGTTGCTTCTAGCGCCGGGTGAGTGATGCGTTTTGAATGGGTGCAGCTCGGAGAAAGGCAAACACAAGGTGAATCAGTAATGCGAAAATGGAAAATGCTTCCTAATGAGCTTGGCGATGGGGAATGATTAATGCGACCGCCGCGTGGGAAGAGGCTGTAGTGTGTAAGATGGTGGCTGTTGAATGACTGGCAGATAGCTTTTTTTCAAATTTAATTAAATCCCAATTTTGCCGAGGCAAGATATTTTTTTGTGAACGTCCGAAAGTAATTCGTCGACCAAGCGCATTGACATCTGATTTTCAGTCAATGCGCTTTCAACAAACTAATGCAAGTCCACTGCAGTTATTCCATCTCCATCTTGACCTTCCTGGAAGCCACTTCCCTCAAGGACCCACCGCCTCTTGGCCTTTCTTGGAGACCCGAACTCCCGGCTTGATAATAAAATATCAGCTGTATAGGGCCGAAGTCGAGGACTCATACATTCCTTCACGTATGCGACAAATGTTTCATGAGGATTGTTATATTTTTAAACTCGGAAACTAAAAAGAAAAAGAAATTCGACGAATGGCGCGAAATACTGCAGATTTAAAAATTTATTACGATCCATCCTAGTGAAGAATTATGAAATTGATCCAAGGCGCGGCGCCTTGCTGAGCTTAATTGATTCGAAATTCTACTTCAGTGTGGTTCCGCATCATTTCACTTTGTGACTGTATGTCCCCATGAACTCTTCGGCTGTTGGTGTCGCACTAGTCACACCTTGCCACGGTTAACTCTGAAGAGGACCTAGACTTAGGATCTCCCTCCTAGGCTCACGGTTGCTTGAATGGAAAGTTATTGTGAGATTGGGCCGTTTACCCACGTGATACAAATTAGTCCACCCGCTTTTCAAACATCCCGTCTGTACTAGAAGGTTCCTTATCTAAGAGACTGTTACACTAAGTCCTTCATCTTCTGTTTCCTTGTGGCTTCTGCCATCGTTTAGCCAGAAATTGGGCGGACCACCTGAAAAAGCTCGTTATTGCTTAACATAATCCTGAACATTATGGTTTTGGGGCTAATTTACATGCAACACTTAAAACAATTGCACCACAACTAACATAGAGTTGGACTGCCTTAAAAAATTAGAATAGAAGTGATTACATTCGAAGGCCATACAATATGGCCCAAAGGTCCTTCTCCACTTGTTCAAGCTTGAGCAGTGTTGTAAATGCGCTCTACATGGCCTACCCAGCGTTGAATCTGTAGGCGCCTGGCTAGACTCATGTCCTGTACTGTTCATGATTGAATCTTATTCTCTTAAATTCTATCAACACAAACAGGACCAAAGATTGAATGCAGAGTTTTTTCTCTCGATTTTTGTTCTTCATCTGCTCTTGAGATTGTCCATGCAAGGACATGCATGGTCAAGGCGTTTTTCTTTTTCTTGGGTTGTTGTGAATCTTCAATAAGACGCTATGATACCCGCCTATTTATAGTAGTGTCAGATTATTACTGACCTAACACACCCTTCCCATTGTTTTAGTTATTTACTACAACTAGGTTTCCCTATCCAGTAGTTTAACTTCATTATTTTTACGCGTGAGGCAGGTAGATTTTCGGTGGAATCACCTGCTGGAACCGTCACCTGCGGCCTGTACTCATTGCGCTAAATCGAACGGTTTCATTCGTTGGAGACGGCGCACGAGGTTTCTCTTGTCCAGTGTTTGGAGTATGGCATGGTTACAATGACCATGAAGTCGAATTCTTAACTTCTTCGCGAAGTTTTTTATTTCTTCGTCCACGGTTGCGATCCCTAGATCTCTTTGCATATCATTATTTCGTAGATACCAGGGAGCATTCACGACAGCCCTTATAACTTTGTTTTGGAATGACTGTGCTTTGTGCAACCCCAAAGTTGTATACTTTAGGTTCACACAGGCTTTAGCACTTGCTTATACAAACTAAGATTTCACTTTCTTTTTTTCCTTAAAAAAAAATTTATTTTCCTTAACTCTATTTGGGCAGAGTTTTCCCTTGCAATGTCAAACTTAGACAAAAATACAATTTCCTTAGGACTACCTTAAATACTGTCTTGCATCGTAGCGGCATGCAATGTTTTCCCACAGGTGTCTTTCGACTACCGTGCGGGACGTGATGGAATGTGCTGGTGTCGTATGGTCCAGACGTTGTGTCAGCGATTGTGTTTGCTGGGAACGGATGACGTGTTATTTGAACCCATTGTTTGTTCAACTTTGGAATTTCGGAATGGAAATATTCGCGGTGTTAACTTATATAAGCAGTTTGTTATACGCGCTTAACTTGGAGTGTCGTCCGAGTAGCCAGTACATTTCTTTATATCGATTCTCAAGTTCGTCACATTTTTTCTTTACGTGCGCCTTCCCCTTAAGCTTAGCATCCAGCGTCATCCCGAGATATTTGGCTTCATTTGCGTGCGGTATTTGTATCGAGTTAATGAAGACGGGTATACTGTCATGTTTTTGTAGGTGAAATTGATATGCGTGGATTTGGTTCTTTTTTTGTCCAATCGCAAGTTTTATTTACAGCGTGCTGCAGTTTTACGGTAGCGGACTTAATCGGTAGTGGGTTAATCCGTACCCAGAATAGCCGTATCGTCTGCGAACGTAGCTACTATTGTGCCCTCAGTTTGTGGTATGCCCCGGGTATATAACAAAAACAGAGTAGGGCCAATGACAGTCCCTTGCGGGACCCCAGCGGCGATGTCCTTAAATTCCGAGTATGGATGGTCGAGGTGTTGTATACAGTTAGCTAGGTCTTTCGAGAGATGGCGCTAATACTAATTTTCCTCTTAAGGCCAATGAAACAGGGATTGGCAGCCTTGGGTGCCCAGTCCTTCACTACCTCGAAGTTATAGCTGCCTACGGTCACATTCTGCCGAAGTCTCCGATATTGTGAGTCATTTCTTGATGACAGGATATACTTCCTTGTCTAAGTAATTTTTTGCCACCTCCATTTCAATTCCAGCAAAGGCATCATTGAAAGAAGTCACATGACAACGCTTCGCCTTGTTTAAACCCTTTGTTGACATTGAAGGTCTCGGTGAGTTCTTTACCGACCTTGATGGAGCAGCGACAATTCTCCATCGTCATCCTGCAGTCTGAAGAGTTTGACCGGAAGTTCTCTTAAAAAAAATACTTTTCTTATAGCTCACTTTTTAGACACGTCCTTATTATCGTCCTTATTATTATTAGTATGACTTTTGTAATCATGAGAAATGATGAAAAATTAAGTTTTTTGAGTCAAGTGAAATTAAATCAGTGAGCGACACGTACCATTTCACGCACAAGGTAATTTCACGAACGAATATCACATATTTACAAACCACCTAAAAGCAAATGGCTTCGGTTGACAGCACGTGGCTTGTGCGTCCTATCGTTTGTTCATGGCCCTGAATTCGATGGCCCTTGAATTATACGCCAATTCTGTTGTTTATCATGACGGGTATGTAGACCTGAATTATAAAAGAAGCTTTCGTTGGGAACTGAACCTATATGCATTACCACAACGTCGCCCCGGCCACTTTACAACTTCCAGTGGCATTCTATAGCCGCACATAATTGTTCATTATCATCAGTTGAGGATGAATAATTTCTGTATCAAGAGTGACCTATTTCATTGAAGGAGTTCTAAAAATGCAGACGTACCTACTCCTCAGAACAGAAGATTTAAAAATTTGTTACGATCCATCCTAGTGAGGAATGATGAAATTGATCCACGGCGCGTTGCCTTGTTGAGTTTAATTGCTTTATTGATTCGAAATTATACTTCAGTGTGATTCCGCTTCATTTCACTTTGTGACTGTATGTCCCCATGAACTCTTCGGCTGTTCGTCCAAACCTGCGTCAAGGCTGCCGTACTTTTTGACTGCTAGTTACATTCGGCTTCAAGGCATCTAGTTATCCATGTTCAGTTGGTCATTTGTCTGGTTGTTCTCCTCTTTTGTCTTGTTCATGGCCGTAGAATGCTTTGATTCCGATAGCCTCATAGCCGGACCATTGACGTCCATGCGATGTAATCGATCTAGTATAGTCCACGGTTTTTTGGACTACATTCACATAGAGTGCACTGCTATGACTTCTCCTTCATTCATCTTCCTCGCTGACAGATACAACATGGTTCGGCACAGAATTGTTTTTTTTTTCGAAGACACCAAGTGTCAGCTTTGTTCTTCTGCTTGTTGCCCAGCTTGGAGCTCAATATAGGATAAGAACAGACCGAGGGTTTTTTAGAACATGAATTTGTTCAATTGAGTAAGTTTGATGCAGCAACGGCTGCCAAGAACAACCCTGTGTTGGATATCCACTCGACTACTCCAAATTTGTACGTATTGACGTCGGTGGAGTGTTGTCCTAGGTATTGAACCAAATATTAATTATTTTTCGTTGTTGGGTCCTTACTTACCTCAAGACTAACTAATACTGCCTCGCCTTCAATTGCTACCAAATCATCTACAACGTCACGACGTGAACGCGTCGCCTTGTCGGTGATTTCTGAATAACCTAGCAGTTGACCTGATTTGTTTCCTTCCATGTTCAGAGCTGCCGGCCGTAGTTCTTCTTCTCCAGTACCAAATTTAATTAATCACATGACAGCGTATTACCTTCCTTATGGATTTCCAACGAGTCGAATGTCCTTTAACCGAAAGGCATAGCGCTTCGGGTCTCGACTATCGCTTAGAACAATTCATTGCGACGAATCCTGCCGCATGCGGCTTTTAAATTGATTAAAAGGTGTTGCATATTGATTTTAAACTCTCAAGACTTTCAAGAATTCCATAGAAATACTCTCTTCTAAAATAACGCGTCGAAAATGCTTAAGAATTTCCCATCCCCCACTGGTCCCACCCACCCCAAGACATTAAAAGTCAAATGAGCTCTCAAACGAAATGACATCCTACCGCAGATAGGTTAGACGATTGCTTTTACCTCAGCACATTTCCTTATGGGCCAAATCATGCGCCCCAGCAAAGTATTCAGTGCCTCCAATATCCCGATAATAACCCAGCCGCCATAAAAAAGCCCAACAGCCCAACAATAGAGATTCAATCCACCACCTCCGCAGTAGCATCGGAATTGCCTCCGATAAAGCTGCTGAAACTATCCTTATCCCTAGTCGAAGTGGTTCGGTTATTACCCAAACGTTTTATGAAAATTGCCATCGGCATTCCCCACCAGACTACCGCCGCCGCCGCCGCCGTCGAAAGGGAAAAAGTAAATCTGTTGCTGTTCGACTACTGAACGACACCCGTCGCGTCGCTTCGACCCTTCACCGCCTCGTCGAGAGCCGCTGCTATCGTTAACACAAACACACGATTAATTCTCCTTGTGATCCCCATGATTACTTTTTCCATTTGCCGGCGAGTCAACGCGCCTTCAGCCGTGATTCGGCGTGCACCATTTCATTCGCCGGCGTGCTCATTGGCGAAGGATCCTTACGAATTTGTTCAGAATAAATATTTGATGACATAAATAATTCATAACCCGACCGTAATGGTGGGAACGACGAAAGGAGACGACCGGTTCTCGAATAAGCACCAGTCTGCCGCACCGCACCGCCATCGTCATCACCACCAGCAAGTACTGAATACCGAATGAGGCACACGCCCGTGAGACGGCGCGGCGTGAGGCTGTAAGGATACCTGCGCGCCACAGAACTGCCCATAAAAAGGACATTCACAATTTTATTAAATCACTGCCAGGTGTGGACTGGGGTTTGAGCGCCATAACCTCAAGCCGCCCGAGGAGGCTGACGAAAATTTCCTCGCCAACAAAGGATACCCACAGGCAGAACAGAGCATGTGTGAGAGGGGTATATGTGATTTTCGTTGGGCCTTAAATCTGGTTTAATGAGACGAGAGCCGGAACTGAACGAGTGGGTGTTTTCGAGGGAAAGTGGGCGTACGGGCGAGGATTTGGGTGGAAAAGGTGGACTGTAACGCAAAAGACACTTAACTTAATTAGAAATTTAATTAAATTTATTTCAGTGCTGCCATCGAGTCTTGTTTAGTCCTTGAACTCGTTCGTCGTCCTCGTTCACTGCGTGGATGTCCAGTTAAGACGATTTATTTATTTTGACTACGTGATGATGATGACGGTGGCGGTAGTGCGAGGGTGGTGTTGGCAGGACGGTGAGCCAGGAGTTGAAACGGAATACGGATGCCTTCAAGACGGAAACGAAACCCCATCTCAACGACAGCTAATGAGGATGAAAAATGAACGTGATTTTCAGTTAGACATCGCACCGAAGGACGATGGGTGGAAGGGAAAAGAGTGGAAGTCGGCTAGTTAACTGAGTTTACAGTATGTTTTGAAAGAAACGTAACGAAGTGAATTTTTTTGTGCGGAAGGGCAATCCCTTGGGCTAGACCATAATAGAGAAGTGAACTTACGAAATCAAGCAAATACGTAGAAGTGCATCATACTGTGACCATAATTATATTTCGTTAAGTTTCGTTGAGTTTCGTTAAGTTTCGTTAAGTTTCATTCACTGTTATTTATTTAAGTCGTAGCGAAAGTAAACATCCTCTACGTGTAAAAGTAATAACTGGGGTGAAAAAGCTATCGTGGACACTTTCTATTGGACCTATCTTCGTAAGTAGGTTTACAGATGTCATATCGATCCAGCTGCCATGGGTCACTTTAGCCAACGTGTTAAGTCCATCTTTCCCGCATTCGGGAGGCACTCCTAGGATCTCAATTGGAGATATTCCATTCATATTACCGTGAGATCTCCCATATTCCTAAAACAAACTGACTCAGATACGCTTCTTAGGAGACTTATCCTTTTAACCAAGTGAGTGTCTTCCACCTCTACCAACCAGTGGTGCTTAGGCATCACTTGGTGTACCACAGGAATGTCTTTTAGGTCCTCTATTGTGCTCATTTCTCCCACAGTCAACAGGCTGCACCCATACCTGCCCTCCATACTTTCTCTGAATGTTCTCCATTCACGCGACCTCCACATCCCCCTCTCAATGACGTCCGTATGGCAATTATAGGGCGCAACTCTGCGCCATTGCCGCCTAAAATTATGTTTTCTTTTTGTTAATTAGTTTAAAAGTGATAAAGAGGGAGGATCCTCCACCGAAGCCACCGCCACTAGTCCGCCCATTGAATGCCAGCCCTTCCGGCGGGCTGGGACTCACTGCGAAAAATGTATCGAATAACTCTCCCGTTTCATCGTCGTCGTCGTCGTCGTCGTCGTTGTCGCAACGACGAAGGCATGAACACCCATGGAGTATTTCGAAAATTATCCTAAGAAAATCTGTTTGAAAAAGGGTTTCGCCCTGTCCACATGCCAGAACCCAGTCCCTTCACTTCTCGTTGCCTGATTACCTTACCCCCATTCGGGAGTCCCTCCTAGGGCAAAGTAGATTCTGTTTCATTGAGCAATTTAGCTTCTTGCCTCATGGCCGTGCCCGTCTCGCACAAATTGAAGAGGAGCACTTTATTTTCTAGAACACCCATCTTCCGGCAGAGATGCTACGTAAATCCTTTCACAACAGCGACTGCTGTACGGCGTGGGGAGCGGGGAGTGTAGTTGTTTTGAATTCAACAAGACGCAACGAGGCGAAAGTGGGAGGTCGACAGCCACTGCCACTGCCGCCGACGACGACGACGACGACGAGGCGATGTCGTGGTAGTAGGGCAAGGTTACTCCTGGGCAAAATTAATTAGGCATGCAAATGAAATTATGGTGAAGGAGGTCTGCCCAATCGATTAAGTTTGTGCGGACGGATGGGTCCTGCAGTGCACTGGGCGTGTGAAGACGAGACTCTCGGGCATTAGCCTGGGATTCTATTTTGAAATTCTGCTGAAAGTTATAAGAAATGTGTGACAGCGTATGGAGAGTGGGCCGAGGCTGTGCGGGAGGGTAATTGAAAGGGTGACACATTCCTCCGGCTGTGCTCTAGTCGTCATTGTGACGTTGAGCCAGAGCCAGTCGCTTAAGTTATCTGATTCATTTGGCATGACATTGGGGGAATGTTAATTGCCTACGGTTTGACGGGAGGCCAAAGTGGGCAGAGCAATAGAGCAAGAAATTCATGACATTGGCATGAAATCATGAAGAAATTTGTTGTACAAGACTCTGAGGAATCCAAGGCATTCGATGTGAATGTCTGATTAGCGAAATGAAAACTGAAGGCTTGACTATCCGGCATTCACTTTTGGTGGGCCTTGGAGATGGGATCCTTTGGAAGGGGTAGATGAATCCAGACGGATTATGGATTTTTCCTTTGTTAGGAAGTGAGAGCCAATCCTTAACGTCGACCGTAATGGAGACGTAAGTCAACTTTAGCAATCGAGCGAATTGATTTCTGCAGCCACAGTCATTACTGATTTCAGTTTCGTTGAGATTCGTCATGATTTGTTGAGTTTCGTTAAGTTGTTTCTTTAAGATTCCTTCATTTCTTTGAATTCGATCGATTTATACGGCTGCATTCACTACTGTTTTCAGTTTCGTTCAGTTTTCTTGAGTTTCGTTAAGTTAAATTGAGTTTCGTTAAGTTTTTTGAGTTTCGTTAAGTTTTTTTTTTTTTTTTTTGAGTTTCGTTAAGTTTTCTTGGTTTTCGTTAACTTTTTTGACTTTCGCTAAGTTTCGTTCAATTTTCTACACAGTTATTTACTTAAGTCGGAGGGTGACAAACCCTTGTCAACATGTCTAAATGAGAATTGGTACTAGAATCTTACTCTTTGACTGTGGCCATAATTAGCTCTGCGTAGCATAATTACCAGTTTCGTTGAGTTTCGACAAGATAAGTCGAGTTTCGTTCGGGTTCTTTGAGCTTCGTTAAGGTTCTTTGAGTTTCGTTAAGTGTCGTTAAGTTTTTTTTCACAGTTATTTACTCAAGAGACTAAAAATAACTATACTCTACTCTTCTAACTGACAATTGGTACAAGAGCTTTGTGTATGTTGTCACAAATTTGACGTTGCTTCTGCCTACTTTGACTTTCCACGAGGCATAAAATTAATTTGCCCACTTTGAATGATGATTAAGGAACATGAGTAACTCCAGCCCTTCAATAAAAATAAGTCTGAAAATATAAAACTGCATTTTCTCATTTAATTAAAATCTTTCGTTAAAAAAGGGGCGCCCCCTTTACAAAGCTGGATGTAGGCCATGTGCAAGAGTCAAACAATTTTCGTATCATGGCCTTCACCTGTCCGTCGCAATGACAGGCTTTTCTCTTGGTTGTAGTCTTTTTGTTCAGTATTCGCCACGTCCATATGGTGTTTCTCCCACTCCTTCATGGAAGTTTTTTCTTTCGAACATGCACAACTCCTGCGTGTCCTTCTAGACCGTCAACGCAGCATCCAATCCAACGTCAACAAAATTTCAAGAAATTTGAAACAACCCCGAGCCCGCCTCCACTCCCCTATATCTCCAATTAAAATCACGCTACGAGAAAAAATAAATCTCAACTCCTTGCAGGCATCAGCAAAAATATTCGCAACTGGCGCCCAACACTCGGCCCTTTCACATGTCGAAGTTCACACAACAATTCACTCTTGACCCAAGTCGATTCCCCTGGCAACTGTCTCGTGTCCGAATTAAACGTTAACCCTTTCAAGGTCCCGAAACATTCCCGACCTACTCCGCCCGTGTCCACGTCCCTGCCGATTGTGTACAGATCCTCCCCAATATCCGGTCACGTCCCACAGCGGTGTCCATGGATGTGCCTCAGTTTCACTTAAATTTTTCGATTCAAATTTAATTTTGAAATTGACATCTGTGTGAGGGGATATTCGCATCATGTCGGGCGGTCCATTGTTGCCTCTGTCATCGGCACACTGTCCCGCAGAGGCGTTGTCCCTCGATATCAAAACAAATCTCCGTTGCTCTCCAAGGGACCTTTAACCCGTTCGCTCTCTAGCTGTGTGTCCATATCAGCCTGTGTGCTCGAGTGTGTGTGTGTGCATGTTAGTCGGAATGTTTAGGAACTTGTCCGTGCTGGTATATCGTCGTCGTCGTTCTGTAGGTCTATAGGACGGACAAACTGGATAAATATTCGGACGCAGTGCCATGCAAACACAACCCGGGCTCCATGCTCCATGGTCAGCCCACGCCACCCCCTCACTCTGAATGGATTCTGTTTCACTTGAACAAACACAGGATGCTGGTCGGATGGGGATGGGGTTGGGGATATGTTGAAGATGTCAGCACAAACTGACAAAGGTCCTTTCACAGGAAACCTGTTAAATGTGCATACGTGCACCTGGCTTGAAGAGGACTGTGTTTTGGACAACTGGGCGGCGGAGCCTGGTGGTGGTGAGACTTCCGCATTCGACTGCCATATGCGAATAAATTAGAGATCCATTTTCGAGGGATCCTTGTCCGTTCTCCTTCAGAACCAATAGCAGCACTCTGCATCGGGATAAGAGGCTTTGTATCGAGCTGCCTGACTCCTTTCCGGGATCTGCTTTTTTCCATGCATCGCTGTGCTCTTCCTGTCAAGGTGTCGAAAAGTCAGGCAATAAGAGCGTTTGTTTCCAGCTGACCTCGAACGTCTCATCCATTAGCGTGGCTCTTCCAGTAGCCGGCTGTGATAGGACATCAAACGCTGTCACAGCGTGTCACGTCCATCGCTCATATCATCGGGAAGCCGGTTAATTACGCTCCGAATGAGAGGAGCACTGAGCGCACAAAAAGGAACACACATTCGCCTTCATCGGAGCTCTGCTTCGCTTCGCCGCCGCGCCGCCACCGCGCGGCTTCTCTCGGTGATTTGCATGATGATTTGCATCCCACATCCTTTCTCTCAGATCCTGTGGATTTCAGTCCATCTCGGGCAATGAGTGGCGTTTCTCTCGCCTCTTGGGCCTTGGTTGGCTAGATGTGCTTGGATGTGCGCCACCGACCGACGTTATTACGCGCTGTTGGATGCGGAATTAGAACTCAAAGGGAATGCGAAATCTTTCATTTGAGGATCTGTGTGTGTGTGTTTTTTTCACTTCCATTCTCCGTCGGCCTGCCAGCCAGCCACCCTTCGTGGTGGTACACTTTGGTTTTTTGCTGTTCTGCTGGGAATTTTTCCGGGATTTTGTTTGCATTTAGATAATGTGAGCGGCCGGGCGGAGAGAGAAGAACAGGCGGCACGGGCGGCTAGGTGTGAAAGTTAAACGTGCAAATTTGTGTACCATAGGGAGCTGGTGTCCTTATTTTCGTATGTATGCCAGTGTTGCTGGCGCTGCGGTTGAGGGGCGGGCTGGAAATGCTTTCAGGTTGGATTTAAGGATTTAAGATTGCGCATAAATCCTGAAGTTTATGGGCGTTTCACCGAGAGTGGAAGTCTATTAGGGAGGAAAAGTGAAGTATTTTATATTTTTCTTTTCTTTCTTTTACCGTTACCGTTGCCGTTGTGTCCCCTTTTCAAAGCGAACTCAAAATGAAAGCCTCTGGACTGGAGTATCTCAAAATGTAATCAAATGGAGGTCAACGAGCTTGGTGGATGGTAATTAAGGATTAGTACCCTAATTGGGGATTCGGGAATGTATAATGTTGTTGTAATTGCTTAATTGTGGCTGCTAGTACGTGAAAGTTTGTGTGCGTGAGAAATAGCAAAAAAACAGAAAATATGACAGAACTTCATTACGATCGAGGTGGAGCACGGCAACATTTAAAATGGATTTAAAAATTCAATCTTGGGACTTTCGCAGATGACCGAGGATTTCATTGCCGCGTGCTTGGACTTTCAGTGAATGGGTGGCTGATTGTTGTTAAAGGGAGTAATGGCGATGAAGACATTATGAGTAGCTACTGCTTTAGATAACAATTCTGAGACTTGATGTTTCTTGCGCTCTTTTGAAAGCGGAACGCTTATAGGTGTACAGAGACATTCAAAAATAAAAATTCTAATTTCTGATGAATTACTGTGGCGTGTCTGAAGTTGAGCGTCAGAGTAACCCTTGACTAAGTTGAAACACGGGAATTTGCATTGGAAAGGATTAATATTTGTGTATGACCTGAAATGTCATACGGAATTTTTTAACACAAATCACACGAAATTAGAATCTTACTGAAATCGGATTAGGTCGAAACATCTGACCAACATATACGTAGAAACAATGCTATTGAGACCGACACCTTCAAAATAGGTATGATTTTGTGTACAAAGACTCAATAATACAATACATGTTCTTGGGTACTTGCGCTTGGTTATCCCCCTTTCTCACCTTTAGACACTTTTTGTTGAGTATGACTTGATTGGATAACCCGTGGAACCATCTTTTTGTGGTTATTACAAAGTAATGCAATTCGCTAGTGTTGACATTACTCAGCTCTACTAGCACTACATGAGGAGAAGAATATGGCTGGATGGACTGTTCCTTACTTTCTGCAACTTCCTCACAAGTCGTGTCTGAGACAGTGATTCATTATGCTCCCTGATGAGTATCCTAAGTGCTGGTTTACTTAGTCTGTTTCACTCAGATTGCACGTTTAAAGGACTTTAAAAGAATGTATCTCGTAATGGGTGATTTGGTGGCTTTCTTTGGAACCAAAGGCAAGTTGGTAGCTGTGGTATACTGTAGCATTGTTGTAGTTTTCAAAGAGATGATTTGTGGTACCGGTCTGCAAATTTAGAAAGTTTCCACAATGAAAAGGATCGGATTTAGCACCCTCATCACTGGCTATTTATATCGGTAGTCGGACCCATACTGCTATATGGTGTCGCTATTTGGTACACTGCACTCGACAAGAGAGTGCGTTGGAGACGGCGCACGAGGTTTCTCTTGTCCAGTGTTTGGAGTATGGCATGGTTGCAATGACCATGAAGTCGAATTCTTAACTTCTTCGCGAAGTTTTTTATTTCTTCGTCCACGGTTGCGATCCCTAGATCTCTTTGCATATCATTATTTCGTAGATACCAGGGAGCATTCACGACAGCCCTTATAACTTTGTTTTGGAATGACTGTGCTTTGTGCAACCCCAAAGTTGTATACTTTAGGTTCACACAGGCCTTAGCACTTGCTTATACAAACTAAGATTTCACTTTCTTTTTTTCCTTAAAAAAAAATTTATTTTCCTTAACTCTATTTGGGCAGAGTTTTCCCTTGCAATGTCAAACTTAGACAAAAATACAATTTCCTTAGGACTACCTTAAATACTGTCTTGCATCGTGGAGCCATGCAATGTTTTCCCACAGGTGTCTTCCGACTACCGTGCTGGACGTGATGGAATGTGCTGGTGTCGTATGGTCCAGACGTTGTGTCAGCGATTGTGTTTGCTGGGAACGGATGACGTGTTATTTGAACCCATTGTTTGTTCAACTTTGGAATTTCGGAGTGGAGATATTCGCGGTGTTAACTTATATAAGCAGTTTGTTATACGCGCTTAACTTGGAGTGTCGTCCGAGTAGCCAGTACATTTCTTTATATCGATTCTCAAGTTCGTCACGTTTTTTCTTTACGTGCGCCTTTCCCTTAAGCTTAGCATCCAGCGTCATCCCGAGATATTTGGCTTCATTTGCGTGCGGTATTTGTATCGAGTTAATGAAGACGGGTATATTGTCCTGTTTTTGTAGGTGAAATTAATATGCGTGGATTTGGTTCTTTTTTTGTCCAATCGCAAATTTTATTTACAGCGTGCTGCAGTTTTACGGTAGCGGACTCAATTGTGCTTTCCGTAGGCTGAATAGCCGTTTTACGGTAGCGGACTCAATTGTGCTTTTCGTAGCCAGAAAAGCCGTATCGTCTGCGAACGTAGGTACTATTGTGTCCTCAGTTTGTGGTATGTCTCGGGTACATAACAGAGTGGGGCCAATGACACTCCCTTGCGGGACCCCAGCTGCTTTAAATTCCGAGTATTCCCTTCCGTGCTTAACTATAAATATCCTACTCTTGAGGCAGGATTCTAAAATGCAATATAGATTTTTCGGAAATATCCTACTTAGTTTGTATTTCAAGTCTTCGTGCCAAACCCTTTTAAAGGCCTGCGAAAACGCTAGCGCAAACCTTTTTTCCCTCTAGTGCTTTTTCGTTTTCGTTGTTTATTATAAATAAAAATTAGAAAAATAACAAATTTTATCAATTTTTCTGTTTCTCCTTTCAGAGTAAATCCTGGTTATTAACTGCATATTGAAGGTGAGTGTCAATCCACATTTATTTTGATTTTGAAATTTGTAATAAGTCTTTATCTGTGACCGCTCGAATCCAATTCATTAAATTCTATGCTGCAATGCGTCGCTACTGTGTCAAGGAAGGGGCCATCCGTGCCCATTCACGCCACACATGAGGACTCCACCCATAAACTGGACTATTTTCCGTTCTTTGTGCAATAAGCGGTGGTCTAAAAATGCTTTTACACTGAAGTTTTAATACTTTCCAAATCCGCTCTGTGACGGGTTATCTAAGTCAAAAAAAATACTTGTACTGCAAAAAATGTATAATCCTGCGGAATTTAATCCAATTGCAGTTTTACCTTACTCCACTATCGACTTAATTAACGCTACAAACCATCGGAACTGAGGAAGAACTTAGTGAATCGCCGTGTTCTGTGGATCTCTTTGGGAATTTTGTGTTTCCACTTGGTTGCATTTAGATTTACAGTCTGTTTTTTGTCACTTCGTTGCTTCCACAGCTCGGTTTCGGTACACTGACACCGAACCCATGGAGTAAATATGCGACTGATTAGAGCCCGTTCTAAGATGTTGTGGCAGATTGTTTCTGGAACAAAGCTTTGTACTAAAAACATTTCGTTTAAGGCACTGATGACTCACTGAACCATCAGAATGGATCCAGCTGGGCAAAAGAATTAATGCTTGTCTAAGGCTAACCTTAGTTAGGATAAATGGGCCGTAATCTTCAGTTCAGTTGGGCAAAATCCTTTCAATTGCGCTTCCTAGCATCCTCGACCATAATGGATGTAAGAAGACTTACGTAAACTTAAGTAATCGAGCGAACTTACAGAAATGGTACACTGCACTTAACGAAGTGTACCACTTCGTTAAGTTTGTATGAGTTTCGTTAAGTTTCATTGAGCTTCGCTAAATTTCCTTACTTTTTCTCTCTCCTCGAGAAGACACAACACATGCTGCCATTGCAGGCAGCTACGAACCTGCATGCATTAGAGTCATCATAGAGTGGACTTGATGGTGGACTGATGGCTTCCTGTGGCACTCAGTTATTCTGAAGGATGTATGAGTGGAGGAATGCAGGGAGCTTAAACTGAATGGATAATTGTCAACTTAAGTGGGTTTTTTTTCTATGGATAATATACCTTTCCTTCAGTAGAGTAGTGGCTGACATTGACATAAAATCAAAATCGTCTCATCCTCTTCCAGGCTGGAACCAACCATGTGCTCAATTTTCGAATCCATATGCCCTAAGATCTGTCTATATGTCCACTCTTCGTCCCCATCTTGAGTATTGTTCAGTAATATGGTGTCCATTATATGTAAACTCTATAGTGCGTGTAGAAAAAGTTCAGAAGTCATTTACTAGATTTGTTATGAAAAGAAGGGGTGGAATCTTGACATCATGCCACCATATCTTGCAAGATGTGCATTAATAGGCTTAGATACTTTAGAATGAAGACGAGGTGATCATAGCATAATATTCATTCATTATATTCTTTCGCACCGTTAAATTTGCACTGAGTTCCTTCAAATATAAGGTCTTACGCCCCGGAGAGCATTCTTCGAACCCGAAAATTCTTATTACAACCAAGACACCTGTATAATTATGGCTTTAATGAACCGCTAGGTAAATGCATAAGTCAATTTAATTCTGTTTGTGTAGAAATAGACCTATGTGATGATAGACAAAAATTTGAACAGTCTATTTCAAAATCTTTGACAATTTCCCTTAATTAATTTAATTTACTATCTATAATTATTATTGCAAAATATGTTTATTCAATTTAATGCACTGTCAAATATTTATTTATTACTAAATCTATTTATTCATATATTTATTAAATACTTTGTTGTCCTATATTTATTTACTTATGATTATCAAAATGTTTCTGTCATGTACTTAGATTTAAAGAATATTATCTTACGGTTCCGAAATCTGTAAGAGTTAGACTCGGTAGATTGAATAAATAAATAAATAAAAAAATAAATACATTGGTTGAGAAGTCTTCGATTAGAATAAAGAAACGAATAAGCGTCTCTACGTTCACTTTGCTAACTAAGGAGTATCACGCCTTGTCAATTCTTAATTTTATTTGAAGTTGAGTAATCAGCAAATCGAAATGAATCATGAATTTTGAGTAAGTTCTAAAAAGCATTCATCGAAAATTCGATATTTTACTTCTTCGTATGTCACTGTTCCTTGAGCTTAAGATTCGCCCTCGGATTAATGCATCTTTGTTAAATCAACATTAGGTCATGTTAGATTTTTGGCCATGACGTGTCTAATTAAAACCACATTTCCTTTCTACAGGACAAAAATAGAGTCCTTACACCCGTAGCCGTTTGAGTTGCTAATTTGAAGTGGAGATCATATTCAGGATTATGAATCAACCAATTGCATTGTTTAGAATCTACTTCTTTAATATTTGCAGACCAGGGCGGGCTATTGGAATGATGGAATGGATTTCATAATCCACTAGGTCAATGTCCATTCGCCAGACAGCTGATACCCAAACGGGAACAATCACATAGAAACGAAAGGCAAACGACCATTGCACATAACTCGCAGAGAGGACTGCACTCATTGTCCACAAATACCCAAAGCACACAGCCAGAGCTCTTATGATGTCGATATCCTGCGAGCGTATTCAAACAATTGCCAATAACTTCGAACATATGGTTTCATTTGCTGGCATTACGTAATTGAAAAATAGTTCACCAGAAACAGTAACCTCATCCCGCAGCATTTCGCCAACTATGTTGGGCAGTTCGTGAGGACGTGAAGGACCCACAAAACCTATTTACGTCCAGTGTACACTTTATTTCGGTTCAATCAGTCGGCTAGTGTGAATGCATCTCATCGCTTCCATCAAATAATTAGTTGCCCACCCCCGTCAGGCATATGCACGCTATGCCGCAGCCTTATGCTGCCGCAGGGCGGTTAAATGATTTTACAAATTCCCAATTGAATATCAATAGCGAATAGCTGCGCTGCACATCATCGACGCCACCGCTGCTGCCGTCGGCAATCAATTTAATGAGCACTTCTGGTTAAATAGCGCTCTATAAATAAACGATTCTAGCCTCTTCTTCGAGTGGGCGCACACAGTGGCCCCCCGAGCATCCTTTTCAATTAAGCCCGCGTCCGGGCTGGACGCACAGGATATCCGGCCGACGGCGGCGCCGCGACTCCGCTACCGCTGTGCAACTTTTAAGGTAATTAAAAAACGCAATCAGCGTTCTTGGTCCTAATTAAAAGTGAATCCAATCCAGCTTTTGAATTTGTGTTGTTGCTGCTTCTTTTTTTTTCTCTACGCCCTTTTTGCGTCGTCGCTTTTAGACGAGCGAATAAATGCATTTCCATCCACGTGACAGTGGATCGACTGGTGTCTTCCATCTGCTTTGGCCCCGTGTCGCATGGGGCCGTGTGTGTCCTGCTGGGGAATGGACGTGGGTTGAAAGGGATTTTGCCGCGGGCACGCCAATCAGATATATTGCACACAAACATGAGCATCTGTTGGTTTTTTAGGTTGGCCGAGTAACTCAATAGCTGGCTGGAAATGGCGATTGGATCGCACTCGCGAAGTTGGATTTTTCGGTGAAACACACCAAATATTGAATTAGAACCGGATGTTGGGGTGGTTGTTATAGCCAATCGGATCAGGATGTCTGTCAGTGATTTTATTGTTCGGAGGTTTTTTTGTCTGTATTGCGAATAATTTCAAAAAAAAGAAGCGCCAATTCAAAGCCAGGCTTTCATTTCATTTGCATTTCAAATCAATCCATCCTTGTGGCGTTGAAAATCTGTAAAAGGACTGTCGGGAGTGGAAATAATGAATGCTGAGAGAAATAGGTACTTGGGCATGCAATTGGATTGTGAGTTTCGATAACCGAGCAACAATGTCAAATGAAACTCGCAGTCGAAGTCGAGGACGACCAGCGGCGCCCGATTGAATGATTGACACATCCTCTTAGTTCCGCATTGTTTTATCTGCTCGCTGCTGATGTTGCTATTATTGGATGATCATGAGCATTGCCCCCCTGCTCCCCTCGTGGGTACGTCGAGAGCGGTGGGGTCGTGAGATTGAAGAGATTCAGCCGTGTCGCTGTTGCAGTCTGTACAATCTAACGATGCAGAGCGATGATTGCTACATCGCTTGTCATCAGGGGAGACATATCTCACATTGAATACACGACTGCCTTCTTTTTTTTAGGTGTTTGTGTTGCTGTTGACAAATGTGGTTGCGCACTACTGTATAAAGCCTCTTCTTAACAATAGCTTCAAATATTTTTGGAAAGTAATTTAGCTATCGGTCTATAGTTTTCAATGGTTATTTTTGACGCACACTTATGAATTGGAGTAATATAAGATTACTTCCAGCAATCGATAAATTCCTCCGTCTTAAGAGACTTATTAAATATTACAGAAAATGCTGCCCACAAGTGCGATTCACTACGACGGATGGAATTGGTCAACTTTTAACTCTCTGTGCGTTTGACAGATGTTTCCATGGAAATTCATTCGCGCTCTCCTCATGTGATTGCTTTTAACGATATTTTATGAATGAAATAATACTTTTTGTTTTATTTAAAATTCTTTTTGAATATTTCTTAATAATTCAGGAACTTTAATATTTCGAATTTCTTAGGTTTATGCAAGAGTGCATTGCGCACGCAAGGTCCTCATTGGGCACCTCGTCGCAATCCGGCAACTACGATTTTTGTGGATTCTATGTGAAGGAATGATTAGTATTTTCTGAAAATTTAATAATTGTTGACGAATTAACGGTCGGACTTGTCTCTCAGTTAATTTTTCCTTCTAGCTCGGTTGTGTGCGTGAAAACGAGTCGAATTGAAACTAATGCCTTCCCTTTCCAAATGAGTAGATTTCATCCATGCAGAAAAAAAATCTGCACGTTTCACGGAAATGACTGCTTAGGAAATGAGAATTGAATTCATTATTTTGAGATTTTTTCCTATGAAAATTTGTAAGTGCTTGTGCATGATATTGGCCTTCTTCTTATTGTTTAGGCTTTATAAAGCGCCCCTAACCGCTTGGCCTGAACCGGACGCTTATTTGCACATCATGCCCATATGGGGGTTCTGGATCAGCTTTAACATTTCATCTCTTGGAAGGAAAACCATCAAGACGCCATTCCAGAAAATACACCGAAATGTCGCAGGCCCAGTATGCGTTGCCTTCTCTCTGAGTTCGTCTGATTTCTTTGAAAGTACGGCAATTTGCTTTGGTTTAGTTGGCGCCTATCATTTTTGAGCAACTTTTATGTAACAGCGAACTGTTATTGGGAACAACACGGAGAAGGAATAAAGAGGTGGGTGGTGATTTTGCCCCTTTCTTTTTGTGTGGCGCTACAGTCCAGGGTCTGTGGGCTCTGTCGTTAGCTGCCTCCTCCTCCACATCGTTGGGCATCTCGTACAATTTCCATCAAAACTCCGTCAAAAATCGCGTGCAGTGCTTTTCTACAATTTTGCTTAAAAAGTGTTTCCTTAAAAAAAAACTCGCTATCTTCCAGTGAACTACATCGGCTTTAACACAATCCGCCCACATTGTCCGTCCACCAGCCACTCGTCTACGGATTGTATCAATCGCTACGCATGCACTCACCTGCACTGGACCAACTCCTGCAATGCCCTTGACAAGTTGTTACCAAACAATTTAACCGCCATGTACTAGTAGAAATTCTCTGAACTCAAAGCGATTAAAAGAGGATATTCGTCATTTAAAAATTCTGCAAAAACGGGCACGCGAAACATATCCACTCTGGCGGCAGGAATGGCCGAACTAAAATGTCAGCAGTCGATTACACTGGAACACGATTAACCGAGCAAAACGAGCACACACGTTCCACGGAGAGTTATGAACTCGGAAACGGTTGGCATTCAGTGGATTTGTTGTTGCCCAGAATTTCGTTTAAATCCCCTCTAGGATGTCGTTTCAGAGGAATATTACTTTTTCTCCACATCCGCTGAGTGAATTCTGAAGTGATCACTCCATCTGCAGTCAGTTGAATGGATGACCGACTGGCCGTTCGCATGAATGGAAGGATAATGTCAACAAGAGGACATCATTACAGTAATTCGCAAGCAATAAGTGTTTTCCGAACCACTCGAGGGAGGATTAACTTTTGCCTCACTCTCTGAAACGAACGCTGATTGCTGCATGCGTTGTGTCAAAGAGCACACCATCCCCTGTGGAATTTCGCCCCTTCCCCCTTTCCACCCATCCGTCGCGCAGAAGCCATCGCACTCAGATGAGGAAAATCGAACTTCAACAACGGGACAATTTCGTAAATTAGCTTTTCATCTCACGAACATGTCGGCCATTAGTCAGAGCCAGTCAGGTGGCCAGCAGGGAAAGGCAGAAAGGGCAGGCACCTCCTTCAATTAATGCATTCTCGTTACGGTCCAAACCATTTTCCATACCCTCTCTCCCTCTCCGGGGATCAGAATTAATCCATTCGCTTATGCACCCGTTCTGAATCCTTGGATGTATGGGACACAAAAGTGGAGCGGTCATGTCGCTCTTCCTCGCTGGCTCCTCCTCGCTCCCTTCTACTTGAGGCAATATGTTTCCATAGCTGTGGGAATTCTGACGGCGAAAACAGTCCCAGAACAAGTCAAGATACGAGTACTACCCGACCAACAGACATACGAGAAGGACACAAAAACGACTAGACCAAAGTCGACAGGAGAAAATATTTTTCTAATTTTTCAGGACACTCGCAGTGGGAGCGGTGTGCACAGTTTCAACAGAAAAGTTCAAAGGAACAAAGAAAAACGGAAAAGAAATCTCACACGGCAGGAATTAGTCCACGTTGTGGGCGTGTTCCTAATGAAATGATTCATATCCTGTTTTCATTTCGGGAATCGAACTCGGGGCCAAAAGCTCACATCGAAAAAAACATGGACTGGCCGAAATGGATTCGAAATTCGATTGCGAGTCGAGTCGTCTCTTCTTGTTCTGCTCCTGATGCTGGGCGGAAAATTTATGTATGCAATTTTTTTTTTGCATTCGTTTCTTAACGGGTTGAGGGATGTTCTCTTTTTTTGGGAAACCGAACTCCTACTGTGAATGAATGTTTGAGGTTGGTGGGACGCTGAAGAGAGGGAGGCTAGAAAATCGATGGTTGCACACGGGCAGTTGAAGGTTTTGTTAGAGTTGGTGTAAATTTCGGTTATTTGCTTGAAATGAGGTTTTAGATACCCATTGCAACGCGGTGCATCCTGTGAATGATGACGTTGGGATGAAAATTCGTTTTTTTTCATGCAATGAACGGACTGGTTGTCTTTGGAATGAGAAAAAGACATGAGATATCAACATTGCCTACAGGGTGTAGGCAATTTTGTACACTTTGTTCTGCAACTAAGTGACAGTGTTAACCGCTATTTTGAATGAATGAAAACTTCAAGAAGCCATCTCACCATCGAGTCAATCCATAGGGTGTTTATTCGAGACGTTTGTTTTTTGGACAGGTCTTCTGTGAGCATGTCTGTGAACACCGTCAGTTCCCCCGAGGGTGTCTAGGTAAAATCGACTTCAATAACTCAAAGTTCTCCCTCGAGTCACTAGGATAGGTCAGGTTGGAGTGGCTGACTGTTGCAGTGATCACATTTAGGCCAGAGTAGACGCGTTTTGTAATATTCCTCCTATTATTCCTCAGGCAAATATAAGAAGGCTATAAAAAGCAATGGAGCTGAATTATTTTGATGCTACCTAGTTCCACCGTGATTTTAAGGTAGTAGGCGTCGAAGTGACACCTTCTACGTTAGGATCAGAAATGAGCTATTGCAGAGATAGCCGACTACACAGCTGATTGCCCCCTAGTCCATCGACGAATTTGAGTACATTTTGGACAGATATTCATGAATTTTTGACAGTTGTACAGGAAGTAGCGTGAATGCCGTTCTCTGATTGGCCAATTTGACTTGAGAAAACGATATAAAAAACAAAAAACGAATAAAAAGTTAGAAGTCGGGCATCCTGTAATACATCATTTCTTGTTAGGATAGACCGCCACAGTTGTGCAGAAGACGCACAATAGTTTCTCCCAGGAGGAGGAAGAGAGCTTCTCTCTCTGGCGCTTCTTCAGAAGCCATTGTAAGGAAGGGCTGGATAGGACGTATGAGTTCCAGTGATCCAGTGATAGATCTCAGATTCTGCATGCCCATTCTGAATTTTCGATCAGCGTTTTGGATAGTAACTCTCCTTTAAACTTAATTGCTGACATGAATCATGACCTGGAAGTTCTGGGTCATTGGTTGCCACAGCATTATTTGGTGATTAGTGATAAAACGAAGATGATGCTTTTTAATCTATGTGGAAGAGAGTTGGACTTTGGCACGTTTTATTTCCACTGTGCAAAATGCAAAACAATTTTACAAAGTAAACATATTTGTAAATCAGGAGCAACCGCACAAACTTATGTTGAGAACCTTACATGTTCTGAGAATTGTTTCATTATAGAAAATGTTAAATCGTTTAAGTATCTTGGTGTTACACTGGATTGGAGGCTGGTCCGACCATACTAGTGCATTTAAAACGTACCTTATAGCCGCCACCAGACAGTTATACTTTTTTGAATCATTCTGTTCGCAAGATCTTCTTAAATGCATCTATTATGGGTTAGTCCTGGTTTAGTTTCCTGGGGTGGAACTCATTTCCACAAAATGTACCCACTTCTTATTTCTCAAAAACACATTATTCGTCTTATTTGTAACAAAAATCGTCGTTTTACTAGTCTGTTTCTTTTCAGAAGCCTTAAAATTCCTCCCTTAAGACATCTATACTGTTATAAGGTCTTAAAGATATTTTTTTCTAGATCAGGCTATGAACTGAATAGAAGCTCTGATTACTACAACCTGACCTGCTCTGAACTACAGAACGAACAATTTGAATCTAGTTACTGAACCACATCTAATTTTCTTCAACTTTTTTAGGGCTTTGCTCTCAGACTCTATAATAACTTACCATTTGACATTAGACTCGTTAGAATTAAATCCGTATTCCTAAAGATGATATGGCTCTTGAATAAAAACTATGATGAAATATCCAATATCTTTGTGTTTTCATCTGATTACTTCTCTTCTTATCATTTATTAATATTAGTTCCATGCTTTGTTTAATATCTATTACGCACATACTTATCTTCTTCCATATTTTTTTTTGTTGTCAACGTACTAGTAAAATTCACAATAAATTTTGCGACCCCACTATCTTTCTTTCTATCTTTTTATTTATGTTTGTTATTAATTTTTAAATGACTCACTCCTTTCGCCTCTAGTTCCTTCTGAACTATAGATTGCAGGTTCTCTTTTTTTAATTCATATATTATATTCCATAATGTAATTCTTCCATTGTATTGTCAGAATTTGAATTTTTTACTATTACTACTATTACTACTTATTACTACTACATAAACAGCAAGGTGATGAGGCACCTTGTGGCGATTTGTATAAGAATACGTGGGAAGTCGTGGTAGTTGTTTTGGAGAAGCCAGTGGCACGAATGGCAGGTGTGCATACGGAATCATCACGGAACCAATGCCCTTTCTAACACGTTCGTCCAGTTCACAGGTCTATAGCATTTCACAGTTTCCAACACTCAAATAAGTTCGATGCTTAAAACACTTGGCCATCTCTGTAGGACATATCCGTAAATTAAGGGGGTGAGGGGATTGAATATGACTACATTCAGAGATTTGAACGATGCCTGCCTGAATTTGGTATTACCTTGTTTTTTCGCAGGGACAAAAACGATCGGATGGCGCACTTAGTTAGGTGCCTGCTCTTGGTTAAAGGGATCCCCGGTTAGCTTTTATCTGGTTTACACATCTGGTCCAATCATCATTTGTTGATTTCAAATTTGTTCACTGTAGTCGTCGATGAGTGGTAGTGGCTTGACTGTGGACATCACAATTGACCAACGTGGTCTAAGTGTGTTGGTGAATGCACAAGCAACCCCCTGTCTAGCCAGGACAGAGCTTCATTTATTGCTATTGTCTCTGCTTGGAACCCATCCAGTGACTGGGAGTCTGAACACCAGACAGGGAGCCATCCAGCGTCTGGTGTTCAGACACCCAGTGTTATCTGAGAGGATGCTGGTTGAGAAATCTTAGGAGCTTAGCTTAGGTGTCATGAGATCGGTGTCTTCGGGTGTTCTTTCCACACAAGCAGTGATGCCGATCTTATCGCCGTAATGGCTGCTGACTCTCTCTCTCTGATTAACTCTATCGGCAGAATGTTAAGGAGTATGTTGACAGCTTAAGGAGTATATGGGTCACCGTGGCGTTGGGTTCGATACCCGAATTTACCACCATAAATTCGGGATATTTCACGGCTCCACCTCTTTCGAGTCACTGACAATGCTCAAAGAGTATTCCTGTCTAGAAAAAGCTTATCAATTTCGCCATTAAGCTGTAAGTCCCTTCCACTCGTGAAAGAACAATAGCACGCACAATAGCACGCTGAGAAGCTAGGCCCTGGCCATGTACGTACTGTAGCGCCACCCATATTATTATTATTATATTATGTTGACAGCTGCGGAGAGTACATTCGAGTGCTTATCCGAGTAATAATCCATTCATACAACATCTCGAGAACATTTCAATTCATCCATCGGAATCATACTAATAAATACTTATATTTTTTTATTTTGTACTTATATTCCGAGTGATCATTCGATTATTAAAATGCAGTGAAAGCTGTAACGGACAACTCTATTAGGCGGACAAAAGTGCTGTGACAATCGCTGCCCGCCTAGTGGAGCTTTCAATGTTTATCGTTTACAAAAGTTTCGATTGTTAAAATCATTCGATTATGCTCATGACTGCTTCAGAGATCTTAACGCTCCCTACATGCATATGTAAGCGCATGCAGCAGTTTCCGCTGATGTTTTTATCGCAGTACAACAAATCGCGACTCTATACGGCAAAATGGGTCTCTCTTCCGATATGAATAGCCAGAGTACCATGCGAGACTGTAGTCCCCATCTACATCCAATGGCCTTCTTACAAACTTGAAAGCATTTTTGATATATTTCTGGATGTGGCTTAATTTCGTCTCCAGTATAAGCTAGGAACCTACAATTCAGACATATTTGCATCTTCAAAATAACCAGGCTGTCTGTGATGTGTACCAGGTTAGGAAGGAAATTGTGAAGCACGCCACTACTTAAGACGAGTTCATAGAGATTCATTTCAACACTTGTAAGGTTCTGCTACTTCTTCTGCTGGCACTACAGTCCGATGTGGACCTAGCCCTTGGCGATCAAGATTCTTCATCTGGCTAACTATAGCTTCTACTGCTATAGAGAGTACCTTGAATCGCCAACACTGGGTGGTTAGCGATCATTCATAGTAACACAGATGTCTAAACAAGACCCCAAATGCTTCTAAAATTAAAGTTCCCTATGTAGACTCAATCTGAGTGATGGTTGGTGTTATTACTGGGCGCCGCCTGCTGGGAGAGCACACACGAGTGATTTCTGTAGAAAGTCCTGGATGCATCTCCCACCTCTTGTGATACAGCCCGGCTTTGTCAACATGCAGATTCAGAATGCTAGGACTCGACTGTGTTAACTTTCTTTGCTACTAAAGCAAACTTCCAGCAAGAGCAACATTTTAAACACGAGCTGATTTCCCACCAGTCTTCTTTTGGATGAACCTTCTCACGCTCCTTACTTTCCTTACTCCTTTTGAACCTCTTCCAAAATGACAGTCAAATTGTTCAGATTGTTCCTGCCAACTCCTTGGTTCATTTCGCTGTGACACACATAACCCTTGCTCAATGACCAGCAAAATCAAACTATTGTGCGAAATCGCCATTCAATCGATTTAAAAATTCTGTGATTGAGTGGAAGTGATGGCTGGTGACTGATCTTTAATGTGGCTCCCATTCTAATTCTCCCTCTCCGTCTTCTCCTTTGCGAAAGTGTGCATCCACCCACTTGAGCAACCCCTGCAAATGCCATGATACTCTCTCCACCCTCACTTGTGTAGCGGAAGCAATTCCACCGCAGATATCTTGATGGCCCTTCTCCGAGTAGTACCAATTAGCACTATTAGGCCAAAAACCTCATAAGCACTTCCACAAATAAGAGACCATCGAGTCAAGCACCCTTGAGGTAAGGGAGAGCACCATTCATCCGGAAGTCCCTTCATCCATTTCACCGTCGAAGCCAATAAAAGCCCACCCACCCCTCAAGAATACACAAATATTCCTGTGCCCACTTGACCGGGCATAATGGATCAACCGCAGGTAATAAAAAGCCATTTCCCCTCCCCCGTGCAACCATTTGAAAGTGAAGTCAAACCCCATTGCCGAAAATCGAAATGAGCAGAAAATTTTGATTGATACCGCCTCGGACCTAAATAAATTCTCCGGAAGATTAATCTGATGTTATCATCACCCGAGAGTACAATTTACAGCCGACACCATCGCCCACGGTCGACCGGCCACAGTTCTGTTATGTAAAACACTTATAATGAGATCACAAAACAAAAGGTTAACTCGGCCATAAATATTCTTGCACCTTTCGTCCTTCCCCGGGCCACTGGTGGGCGGCGGCGGCAGTGCTGGTGACGGTGCTCTGCCGGCCTAAGCGCCTTTGCATCCTTACATCTGACTGCGACTGCTGGGGATGTTGCCGCCGCCCACTTTTACCGCTTCCACTTTAGAGTTTTATTAACACTCCATTAAATGGGTCGGTCAGGGGTCGGTTGGGTGGGTCCAAGTGGCGGCATCATTCACCGGATATATATGGCGGTTGTAGCATGTCGAAGTTAATACTCGTAAATCACCGGAACGAACCACTTGACCCTTGTTAAATGGCTTTGGAAAGGCTTAATTTTATTGGCAGATTATTGCCAAAACCCGTGGTACCCCTTTGGTGGAATGCGGTGCGGCCGGCGCGGCGGTACATCAAGGCGATTGCATACAAATTGGAAAGGATAATGGGTTTCCGTTCATAAGACACTTCCCAGCTCCCAAACTGTCTCCCGAAGGCCTGTCGCCATTCATCAACCGTCTGCGAGGACGACGGGGTGGATTCCTTGTGGAACTCATCGCGATAACCTTGTGTGCCGGAGGGAAACTAATTTCTCAGAATCAGGAAGTGCTCGTATTTAAGAGGAGCAAAAAAATCCTCCGCACCAGTGATCATCATTATCAAGGGGGTGGGGGAAAAATGCAACAATGACCGGAAAGGGGTTGGGAGTGGTCTACCACCAGCAAAACCGTAACGAAGGAGAATAATCTCTTCGCTAGAAAACACTTTAATCCCAAGATCATCAATCACTTAAGTGCTTCGGAGCTTCATCCACACTCCCGGCCAGCGATTGAGAAGCATCAGCGGGCGGTTAGGGTGGAGTGGGTGGAGGAGGATTCCATCTTAAATGCATCCAGCGTTCCTGCGAATCGAAATTTCTTCGCCATTTCGACCGGTTGCCCAGTCCAGTATGTGTGTGTGTCTGATGTGTTTGCTTTTCCACTGTGAGCTCCGCTATTGTACATCTTCCACCCCAAGACTAGATGCATTTCGAAACTCGGACCTGAACCGGAAGTGTGCACTCGCAGAGTTTCTTTTCATATCCTTCCCCACATCGTGTGTCATTTAACTTTTCCCATGGAAAAGATGAGATGCTGCTGAAAGTGCCCATCCTTGCCCACACACACAAACACACGTCATAGTTATTCGAGAAATATTTTCCATTCACTGTCGGCAATAATGTTCCAGATGATAGAAAGGACCTTGCTGACAATGACAGTTAGCTGGTTTGGTGATGTGGCAAAAGTGTGGAAACTTGCGTTGGGATTTATTTGCAGTCAGCAGGATGCCTTCATTGAAAGATGAAGGGATACACTACATGAACGTTACTTCGTACACTCGTGCCTTCAGCACACCCGATACAACAATGGCCGGTCGGTGGGGTCGGTTGGTTGTGTGCGTTGTATCAAGATGACATTTTTATAAGGACACACGGATGGAATGGTTATGATGGAGAGCCTGACGTAGGTCGACTCAGCGAAGTGGGGGTGGGTAGTCGGTGTTGATTGAAAGCGGACTGTATGCAGTGCGAAGAGGGTTGAGAGGTGTTTTGACACTTTGTTGATGTGTTGCTGTGACAAGTGTTGCTTAGAGGTTGATGGGGTGCCTGGATTTCTCGTTAAATTGTTGACAATGTTCTTTCAGTTTCCTGTTGGGAATGTTGTTCAACACTTTACCTAGAACAGTGATTGTATGCACAAACTTTTTACGGAAGTCTGACCTTCAGATGACTCAGGTCCTTCACGAGGGTTTCCGCGTAAGGAAATTGATATGACGGAGTGGGTAGGTGTTCAGTGTCTTGGTCCAACATACGACATGACTTAATTACTTAATGTGGCGCTTTAATCTGGGGTGGACCTTTGCTTCAACTAAAAGAGCCAGCCAGCGATCTGTATTTAGCTGCCTCCATTTTGTTGCGGTTACCTTGCACTCATTGACAGTGGATTTGAGAAGTTTCCGGGCCGGATCATTGTTTCATCTGGCCTATATGACTCGAAATATAGGCCATCTCAAACGTTAGACATCTTCTGAGTAAGTCGATGTCGCTGAGCAGCTCGGACAGTTCGTTTTTATATCTCCTCCTCCACTCACCATCCATGCAGACGGGACCGAAAATCACCCGAAAAATGTTCCTCTTAAAGTAGCCCACTTGCAACTTTGTTCGCTTTTGACGAAGTCCATGCCTCTGAGCAATAAATTAGGAGTGATACGATTAGTCTTTGGTTGTCGAGAGAGTGCTTTGCTTATCAATTGCTTTCTTAGGCCAAAGAAGCAGCGATTGGCAAGAGTTATTCTGAGTCGTTGTCTGAATTGATACCTGTTCCTAGGTAGACAAAGTCCTTGACAACCTCAAATCTATATCCGTCTACTGTGATGTTCCGTTCGAGACCTCGGTGTTAGGTGCCCTTTGTCGTTCATAGCATTTTCTTGGTCTTGCCCTTGTTTAGTGTTAAGCCCACCTTCGGGGCCTCAGTCGCAATACGCCCAAAATGCGGGTGACCACGCTGCGTTCATCCGCTAATTTCAGTATCATCTCATATTCGAGTAGTAGTACAGCGACATGAGTCTAGCCAGGCGTCTTTGGATTCAAAGCCAAAGATGGCTAGGCCATGTATAGCTCTGGACCGAAGAGTCTTCGATTCCGAACCCGTGGGACAACGTAACAGAGGACGCCCGTGTTTAAGGTGGCGCACTCAAATGGAGAAGGACCTCAACCATCTTGGCGTGCGATACTGGAGTCAGCTAGCCAGAGGCCGTGCTAGCTGGAGAGGCTTGTTGGTTGAACTGAAGTTCATGAATTATTTATTATTTGACTATCAACACTCGGTAAATTACGAGGCCGATCAAAATTGTTTTGCTTTTATTTACGAGGCAATATCAACCTAAATTTTTACATAACAGAGTCGCACAACGACTATGACCGTAAAGTCGTCTTGAACTTCCATTCCCACAAGAGTGTGGGCTTCAGCTCTGTCAGGCTGAAATCCTGACTTGCTGTCTTATGAAGCTTTGTGACTTCCGTTCATTGAGCCATAATCCATTAAAAGATTTAGTTTAGAATTACTACTTTCTAACAGCATTTTGTAATCCAAAAGTAAGTAGTCTGGTAAGTTCGTATTTTAACTACGGTCTCTTGTTCCGAAGAACACTACTTGGAGTCGAGGAAGAATTAAGGAAAATTAAAGCAAGAATATAGACAAGAGTCACTGACGATGCTCAAAGAGTACTCCTGTCTAGAAATAGCTTTTCAACTTCGCCGTTCGGAGTCGGCATTAAACTGTAGGTCCCTTCCACTCGTGAAAGAACAATAGCCTGCACAACACGAGTGGTTGCTGAGAAGCTAGACCCAGGTCCGCCTCGGACTGCAGCACCACCCATATTATATTATATTATATAGACAAAAGCGATACAGCGTTTGCTGTATAAACATTTACGTGAATGTTTTCATTCTCCAAATTTACACCAAAGAGTCATATTCAATGTTAAAGTGCCACAGTGCCATTTTAATGAAAAAGTGACATTATGGCACGATAGTGCCACATCGGCAACGTTGGCTTCTTATCTAGTCATGGCCCATCTTTTTGGAAAGCTGGACCGTAAGCCTGTCAGCCCCAGGAGCCTTGTCAGATTTCAAATTTAATCTCATCTTCACTTCATCCTCTCGATTGGACGAAAATGTTGTTGAACAACTTCCATACATCACGGATCCACCTTTCTAGAGTCACTGACAATGCTCAGAGAGTATACTTGGCAGGAAGAAGTGTCTTCAATCATCGACATGTGTCGATGGTGCGTACAACACGAATGGTTGCTCTTGAACCTAGGCCCAGGTCCTCGCTCGACATGTAGTGCGACCCACCCCTTATAGTATCACAGAATGTGGCCCACTTTCAAATGATCTATCAGTTTCAAGTTAAACTCCACAACAGCATTTATGTGCTATAGGAGATGAAGGGAACCAAACTGGCAAACTTCTGACCGAAAATAAACCCCCCGTTCGGGTTCCATTTATCAGCGTAAGCAGAAAGTTCAACGAATCAAGTAATCATGGAAGTTGTTGTTTTTTGAAATTTGTCTTACTATAAATCTAGGGTCATGGCCACGTGCGCATTCAAAACCAAGCAACACTCTCAACGCCCGCGCCCCCACACGACCTCGACAGTATCATCCACTCCATCAAAAAAAGTTGCTTCCCACAAAAAGCGCTTCAGATCCATTTGACCCGAAATGGCTGGTCCACAACTACTTTACTCCTCCAGTCACACATCAGAGCCTTGGACGTCCCACCCACCACACGGACCAGAGTCACACATCAGTTGATCGGAACCACCTCCGTGTCATCTCATGGGGTGGCCATTAGTAAGCTTCCCATTCACATGCATTTGCTTATCAGCATCGTGCTGGGGTCCCTTGGGTGTCACCCATCGTGTTGATACACGTCCGACTAACTTTTACTTACCCCACCACCTACACACACACACACACACCAGGATACGTACCAAAACAAAGCAAGCCCACCCACAAACTGATTCTGCCCATCAATCCGGTCGTAAACATTTTATCACACTCCGAGGAGCGTGCATTTACAGCTACAAAACGGGACATCATCAAAACAAAGGCGATTCCATCAACAGGCTAACACACGTCCAGCACACCCGCAGACCAGAACGAAAGCACATTCCAGTGCCAACACTAACCCCACCCCTGTGCTGCAAAACCCTTTTTCATCTCCTAAGTGGGTGAGAACCATCATCATCGTCACATAAAAGTTAGGACTACGAGTACACTACACCCACAGCCGCCGTGACATCGTAATCAGATTCCAGGACATTCATTCCGCCTTATTAATTCGCACCTGCTTGCTTCACACACACACACACACCAGCCTAGAAAATCCGAGAAAAACCGTCGTAAAAACTATTTAATGTTAATTTTCAATTAACCACGGCCAATGGGCCGAAGGGCGAACAGGAGGCGACGCCACGTGCGAGTGTAGACTACGCTGACGTAACTAATAACTCGGAGGGGTAAACTACAGACCCACTCTCCCAGTCTTGCCACTTGATCGTGAATTGAGATGCTAACGAGAGCAGGCACAGGCACAGGCAACCCAGCGGCCCGACGGATCCGACGCTTAATTATATGCACATAAGAGCTTAAAATAATACGGTATTGTTGCCAGCTTACTAATGCCGTATCATTAGCTTGGTTGTTCTCAATTAGAGACTTAGGGGGGATGTGGCAGCTCAAAGCGTCTCCGCCTCAGACCCGGTCTTTACTCTCCCGCTCGCGTGGAGTGACAGCAGGGAAGGCACTTGCTCACTAAACTTTATTGATTACACGACAGAGGGTGATGCGTGGGGTGGCTGTGTATGTGTGTGGGGGCAAGGTGAGATGAGTTGAGTGCCTCTTGGTGAAACAAAGACTGAGCCTAAATGTAAACACTCAGATGTTGTTGTTGATTGGCTTAATTACACTGAATCAATACATGTGTGTATCTGCGGGGCGTTGTGTTGTGTGTCAGGCAGGCGGGTGCTGGGAAGTTGATGTGCCTTAGAAGCGAGGGGTGGTGGTGTTGGTGTGGCGGCAGGATAACAGTTGCAGGTGTGTTTTACGTGATTTTCCGGAAAGGAGGGCGCCGCGTGTGTAGTCAATTATCTGAGAGTAAACAGAATTTGCAATGAAATTCTTTCATGAATTCGCAATCGGTGAATGCAAACAGGTAAATAAATGTGAGATGGCCGAGTTCGTGGCGAAGTCAGTCGGTGATGGTGAGTGAACTGTGATTTTGTGCATTTCATAATCGGCTAGATAAATATTATTCGAAAATCAACACGCACGCAGCGCCGCGCCGCCGGAGCTGGAGTTGATTCGTGTTGAACGTGTTTATTCAGTCATCGACAGAGATGAATGCGATTGATAAATTATTTCGCAATGGCATGCGATATTTTGTTGGTTTTGTTTAGATTGTGGCATTTGCTGATGAATCACAAAAAAGTAACGAAGTACATATACTTCAAAAGGGAGTAATCAACGCACTCAAAGCGGTTGACTGTTTACCGATTTATGCAACCTCTTACTGAGCTGAGATTGAGTTATGTTTGATTTAAGTTTGAATTCTATTCGGATTTATTCGTGGAGTGGATGGGAGAACAGTCTTTAAAAGTTGAAATGGTCCACCACAACTGCAGGTGGTGTACGCACGTTTGTGAAAGCCTTTTTTACATCTCAAACCTTAACCTCTTGAGCACTAAGAAAATAAAACTATGTAAGCCGACCAGGACAAGCATCAGGTTGGCAGTAATTAAATTAACAACATAGTGAGGCCCGTTTAATACTAAATTTACATTGAAAGCATAACAAATGTATTTCCAATAGGGACTTGGCCGTAAAAACAAAATTTCTATCATAGGCCAGCAAAATGCAAGAGCAACGAAGATGCCGTGAGGTTTCCTAAGTTTTCTTCTAACCTACCGTAGGTTTCGTAATACATTTCCGGTTTATAGAAACCCCACGGCTTCAGCTAAACAGATTTGCATCCCCTTTGAGTTCATGCGCCCGTGAGAGGTTCTCAAAGCGAACAAGCCCACAGAGTGAACTTAAGTTTATATCGGTCATGTTGATGATTATTTTCTCATTGTATCTCATTCTATTTGGTAGCGTTCTCACACTATTATTTGCTATCAACAGACATCTGTTCTGGCTACCATTTGAAAATTGAGAGCGAGTGACATTTTGAGAGCGAGTGACATTTTAAGAGCGAGTGACATGAAAATTGAAAGCGAATGCACTTAAAACTCGGTGGGAATGGCCTTGGTTTCAGCAAAAGTTCATCCAAACCTCTCGGTTTCAGGGCTGTGCAAACGTAGCATTACCAAAGATTCGAGTCGGCAATGGGAAGCTTAAGAGCTCTAATGCCAATTTTGTATTGTATTTCTCGTCCCAGTAGACAAGCAACATGTCTACGGAACAAATATGAGTCACTTTTGAATGTTCCCGTTCCAATAGCCGTTCAAAAATGTCGATTTGAATCCTTCGCCAAATTTCGCAAGTTTCAGCCTGCACTTTTGCAAGATGGAACTAACCCAAGAACTAAAGCCACTCGATCATATGAAGTTCTCGGAGTGGGCTCTAGTAGAATAAGATGACCAATTTCATCCGTAAATCATTTCATTTCAGATTTAGGTGAGCACACAGCACATGAGGTGAGCACACAGCAGCAATCGACTTATTGAAAACTAATTCAGTGTCTACTCCAACAAGCCGGCGCGCCGAACTTTTTTCTACTATTATTAATGCGATAGTACCTATAGTCTTTATGGCGACTTTCCTGCGCCTCCTCTGACAATGATCCGACGGGCAAGGCTGCTGATGATATTATTTCTGCTCCGTGGAACAGAATTTTATGCACTGTTGCTGGCATATAATACCAGGGATATAAATTTGTAGCCATTGTAGGAGTTTCCTGGGCATAAGCTCCAAACTTGTCGGGGTCGATCCAAAAATTGCTGCATATTGTCTCCAGGATAACATTGAATCTTATTATGAGTTGCACATCTATTTCCGTTATTTCTGCCGTTGATAATGGGTCTTCAAAAAATCTTCTAGATGTGTTCCCATCGTTGGTTGTGCCAAATCCTTGCTTTATTATATCTACTTTAATACCCATTTTTTGTATGAACTTCTGGTGAATTTGACTCCTTGCCTGGTGTATGGGCTGTGTCGTTTTTTTTGTTCTCCAAGCGTGTTTGTCACAGCCTGCGCTACTTTGCCATCAATCATCGTAAAGTGCAATTCATGCCTTACTTTAATAACGGTCGATTTCACTTATAATTGATTATAATATTATTAACTTATAATTGATTCCGGCAAATTCTGAATTTCATTTTCAATTCTGGATTTTTCTTGCACAATACATGCAAAATACATCAAAATTGCAAATACATCAAAATTGGTCTCTGGTTTTCTCTGGTTCAGCATCGATAGATAATACTTTTAGCTTTCAGAAAAAGTTAGTCTCCCGTTGGAGGCTCGTGGAGCATTTTTGTTGTAGTCCATCAAACATTGAAATGCCCCTCTCAAAATGTGCTTTTACTTAAAAGCCTGGTTTAAGAAATTGGTAAGCAAAATGAAAAAAACTGAAAACGCAGTTTGAAAGCAAGATCTATGAACTTTTAAAAAAAAATTACTTTAGGTTCCAATGTACATAATTTTAGGAAATATGGCACATCAAATTTGATTAAAAAATACGTCAATTTTTGTAATTTTCAAAGTCCCAACTTTGAGCTAACGGTACAGCTAAACGGATGATCCAAAGTCAACAAAATTTTGGCTTTCTAGGTTCTCATATTTGTAGAATCGAAAAACATAAACCATTTGGCCGGGAAAAATATGTCACTTCGGGTATTTATTTCCACTGCGGTACCACTGTGCAGCGCGGTTTGAGGAGCGTTTGAAAAAACCGAGAAATAGGAAAATATGACCGAGTGGTGCGATGAAATATGAGAATGTCTTGCGCCAGAATGTGATCCACATTTACTTGTTTATTTAACACAAAATTGAAACCACACTGGAACAGAGGTTTCAACTCCAATGGTCGTGGACAAATGTTGAACAAATCATCCAAAAAGTCACCGACTTATCAGACTTCCCTCGTAATTTTCAAACCCGCCTAAAATCGCATATTTCTCAATACCTGAACAAAATGTGTTATTTTTTATCTTTACCTCCTTTTTTAACCCAACGGTGTCGATAGGCGAGGGATGCCCATTATATAACGGGATTCCATGCAAATTGATTTCGTCCCACTACACACATCCAGTTAATCAGTAAAAACGGAAAAAAAATAATAAAATTGATTTTATTTGAAAAAACGTGTGTGCAATCGAATCCTCAGTGGAAAGCGAAACTTTTTCGAAAATAGGACAGATGAGACTTATTAACTTTATCGCCCTTTACTTTGTCAGATGATGATGCTTATGTGCACGTGCACATGAAATTAATATTCACAATTGAAACTTAGAGGGCTAACTAGCACATCAAAAGGATTACATTTTTTCGCTTTAATTTTGTCGATGAGGGTTCAAGGGATAATCGGATGCTGTGCTTTGAGAGTCAAATGGACGTTGAACATACTCATTTTCGCGTTTCGATTTTTTATTTTCAAATTGTTTTTGATGTTAAGTGCCTTTTTGAATGTAAGCTTTCCTCAGTGAAACGTTTAGCCTCTGTCAACTCTTTCCATTGAATACATGCTCGTATTTAGTTCCCGTATGTTATATTTGGTTTGCGATTTTTTTCTGCGATGATTTCTTTTTAAAAAGTTGTCCATGTCTATTGGAGTTGAAACCAATGTTCACTCTTCTAATTGACCGCCTGGCCGTGGCGTAGTGGGTTACTGCGTCGACTCTTAGGCAGAGGGTGTCAGGTTCTTCTACCAACTTTCATAATTCACGGCTCCCACCTTTTACGAGTCACCGACGATACGAGAGTATTCCTGTCTAGAAAAAGCTCCTCAACATCGCCGTTCGGAGTCGGCATAAAACTGTAGGTCCCTTCCACTCGTGACATAACAATAGCACGCACAAGACGAGTGTGAGCCAGGCCCACGTCCGCCTCGGACTGTGGCGCCACCAATGTTATTATATATATTATTAAATGTTTGGAATGGAGGTTTCAATTTTGTTCACGAGATTCTGGCACATTCTTTGAGTCACTGACAATGTCCAGAGTGGTTCTCAAACTTCGCCGTTCTGAATCATGATAAACTCCAGAGATAAGGGATAAGAGGTTATTCCCCTTGTCCACACCGGAGAAAAATGCAAAAGTATTGGTATTCCCTTGTATTTCATAAATACTCTTACAGAAAAAATGGATCCACCACGAAACGGCGGCCGATTCGGGAATTTTAGTGGGAAATTGCTGCAAATTCGTGAATTTAGTGGAAACAAATGGCTGCAGATTTCTGAATTTGCTCACAATCCATGTATAATCCAAGCAATATAGATGGGTATGTTGTTCGGAGGGTGTTCAAATGTGGACTCGCATTTTTAAGAGAATTTTCTTACTTATCTTATTGGATTTTATTGATTTCTTTATTGTTGCTAAAAAGTACATTTATCTTAAAACTACATTGCACAATTTACAGAGATACGGTATACACTACCTTACTACTGAAAACTTATTATAAATTGCAAGAAAATATATTAATAAATTAATTAGGATTTTAGAAGGAAAAGCTACCGAAAAACCTTCATTAAACAAAAAAAAAGAAACGAAATAATATATATCCTAGATACTAGGGATGACGGAAGGGGAGGCGATGGCCGACTTTCTGAACTTATATTTGATTTCCATTACAATTAGTACCAGTACCAAAGTTGATATAGATAACAAACATATTAAATATAAGAGAATTTTCTTACATTGTAATAAAATCTTTAGTGAATAAAAATTTATTGCAATGCAAATTTAACTGGAACCATTTGACTCAAATTCATTCTTAAGTATAAATACAGCCTGGTCATAAGCCATACCTGAAAAATTAACTCAAAAAAATGAGGTCGCTTAATTTATGAATTCTGAAAAACTCATGAGTTCAATTTAAACAATTTGGTAAGAACAATGGCAGGATATTGCAACTATTACCAATGCATAAAAATGGTTCCCAAAACTTCTTATTTTATAATAATAATAATAATAATAATATGGGTGGCGCTGCAGCCCTTAGCTTCTCAGCAACCACTTGTGTTGTGCGTGCTATTGTTCTTTCACGCGTGGAAGGGACCTACAGTTTAATGCCGACTCCGAATGGCGAAGTAGAGAAGCTTTTTCTAGACAGGAATACTCTTTGAGCATTGTCAGTGACTCGAAAGAGGTGGAGCCGTGAAATGTGAAAGGTGGTAAATTCGGGTATCGAACCTGGCACCCTCTGCGTAGGAGTCGACGCACTAACCCACTACGCCACGGCGACCCATTTTAATTGATACACGCTTTAATAATATTTTTCTTATTAGTTACCTGAACGTGTGAATGTATTATTCATTTTTATTCATATGCACACTATGTTGTGCATTTATTAATTATGACCTAGTATCGCAGATTGTAACTTGCTCAAAGTTTGAATGAATCGACTTCATGAACATAAGCTTTGGTCGTTCGTTTACCCCTCCACGCTGGGTTGAAAAAAAAATAACGAGCGAATTTCCAAATCAGTCAACTCTAATTCACCCCATTACTAATGTGGGGAAGTTGTTCCACAACTGTTCTCAAGAGCTCACACGTATTCAGAGACTAGGGACAAAAAGAGTATAAAACATGCTGTGAGATGAAATCAAGGGGCAAGGGAGGTAGAAGTTGGATATCTCTATTATCCCTTATCTCTGATAAACTCTCGAAGTCATTACCACGCACAGAAGCTGTCCGTATATATTGTCGATAGCTCTCCTACACTTAAAGTATGTCACTATATGCGGCATCTGATCAGAAAATTAGTAATTGCGGCGCTGCTACAGCCGCCATTGTGTCTGGAACATAGGGATGTCGATGGTATGGTTTTCGTGCAATTCCAGCTTTGGCAAACATGTTCACCAACCTCGCAATGGTTCCATCCACTGGGTCTAAACCAAACACCCGCCTGAATTCTCTTTGGACGGAAATGGAGGTCTGCAAAGCAGAGTACCACTGCACTATCCAAATCATCTTTTCGGTATCCCAAGCATTTATTTTATTAAATCTAGATAGTAACCTGAAAAATAAGAAGAAAAAATAAGGCGATTACTCAGACAGAAAAAAAATTGTTACGTTTTGTTTTTTTTTATCGCGATTCATGTGCCACCCTGTACTTTACATCCTAAGTGGTTAGGAAATGTAGAGAGTAAAGATGCGGAGTGGACAGATAACTCAACTCAGTCTCTAATAAAAATCTGTGCTTACTAGCATGTGGAGGTTAGCAACAAAACGACTAAAGATGACATCTACTTGTTGACAAGGACCAAAGCGAAGATTTCTCCAAAGGAATTCCTTTATTTCTTATCTCTTAGACCTTGAGTAATGTCCAAATATGTATGTGAACGCCACTCATATTTCATGGCACTCTTTGAAATTTCCACGCATAGGTGACTCCTGTTTGATAAGACTTGTAGATTCCTTTTCGATGATTATTCAGACGCACCGAAATGTTCATTAGTCTTCCTTCGACAACCTATGAATCGCCCAGCTTGAGAATGCTGTTGGAGGCGATCAAAGAATGGCTCGTCGTCGTGTGGTAATATACTTTTCCTGCTTTTGAATGCCGCAAGCTGCAGCTTCTTTGTTTCTGAACACCTCCTTCCCCCATGCATCCATCCACATCTCTCAGTCTAAGAATTGCATCTGCAAATGAAACCTACAGCACACTTACTAAACTGGGTCGTCAGTCAGTCTGTAACTGAAAGCTAAAATTCCAAACCAATATTTACATCGAAAACCGCGCGCAGCCCTCACGACGAAAACCGAAAAACACACCTTCCAACCAACCAAACAACAGCATGAATGGTTTTACGAATTTCAACTTTTAAATAGCTCCCCCGTCTGCCACCCTCCGTGAAGCAGGTCTAGTCTCTCTCTCTTAAGGAAAAACTGCAAACAAAAGAAAACATTTACCGTTTTTGTGTGCCTTCAGAAAATGAATGAATGAGAGAAAGAAAGTTGTTTTTATTCCATTTCAAGGATAAGAGCACTCACCGGCTAACAAACAAACAAGCCACCATCCTCCCACCATCGTCCTACCATCGTGCCACCAGCAACGCAGCCTGCACATCTGACATCGGTGCATGAATTAAAAGGTAACCTGTTATCCTTATTCGTTAGTTTGCTGCTGCTGCTGCTGATGGATTGCATTTCCTCCTCGTCTTTTGTAAGCACCCGCTGCCACCCCCTCCCCCGCATCCCGCCACATTAAACTTTGTGTGAGGAGATGGCAAGTTTTCTCCTTAGGATGAATTTAAAGTTGATCCTTTTCCAGTGCTGTGCTGTGCACACCCTCTGTTACGTCGTTCCGTCGCGTTCCGTGTCTTCTCGAACTCTCAAGCCGAGTCGTCTACTTGCATGCAGTCACAGGCACATCCTACATGCATTTGTAATTCTAATTATTAGCCAGTCAGTCCTCAGTCCGGAGGTGATGATACATCATCTAGGCCAGCAGCAGCTAGCTGAGAATGTCTTGTTATCATTTCTATCCAAGTTGTCATTCATGTTTCATCACACAGCATTTTATGTCCTTTTTGACGGCGATGCTAATGCTTCCGCTTCTATATACGGTCGCCGCCGTGGCTGCTTGCTTGCCATTCTGTCACTCGTTCGTTGGTCGTTGCCGTCGATGTCGTGCCGATGTCACCCGGCACCGCCCCCCACCACTGCTGACTGAATATGAATGAATAATCAATGAATGCTGAATGCATCTGCTATTATCGCCAATGATGATGGATGCTCTTCCATGGGACGTGGCCGCCTCTGCCGCCATCGCCATTGCCAGCGTCATCATCATCATCATCAACAGTGGCAGCAGCAGCGTCGTCATGGTGTTGCAAATCGATGATGTGCTATGAAAAGCAATAGATTGTCCCTTTGTCTCTTGGTTCTTTTATCATTGTGCTCGTATTTCACTTAGTAAGTCTACTCCAACACCACACCTCTTCCCCCCCGCCCAAAAGTGACGGAAAAACAAACATGAGAATGCAGAGATGGGTGACAGAGGGAAGGACAAAGCACAAAACACAGGACGAGTGTAGTTTTGCAGGATGAATGGAAAATACAGGAACAGGATACGCTTTTGTTTTGATTTTGAAATCGATCCGATGGATTGTGTTTAAGCTCTAGTGGATATGATAGAGATTCGAGTGGGCGCAGGGTGGTGGGTGGTGGGTGGTGGGCAACGGATTGGAGGATATCAATTTCGGTTCAGTGGACAGTGGAATTATAAATATTCATTATGAACGACACAAGTAAGTAATTACACAGGCATCGATAACGTTGACATGAATTACCGTTTAATTAAGCCCTCTTGGGCCCCTTTCGAGTGTCATTCACCCCTGCCGCCTTGGTGGGGACTTATCGTTCACAATGCCGATGATGGCAGGGATTGAATGAACGGACGGGCAGCACAAAGAAATTCATTATCGGGGACGACGATACGGAATTGTGTGATCTTAATTATGGTTGATTGTAACCATGGGAGCAGACAGTTTCATGTGAAGTAGACATGGTCTGTGGATGTATCGAGACTTGACTGGACACTTCACTGATGGTGGTTTCATTGTTACCATTCGCAAGGAAACTGGTCTCGCATGTGAACTTATTCGTGAGTTCTCGTGGTTCACTTCAGTTCGTGGAGAACGTTTGTGTTGTTGTCTCTTAAAGTTGACATGCCACAGGGATGGTAATGTTGTCCGCTTCTTTTTCACTTTAAGACGTTATCGATATGCGACTCGCCTAAAGCACATCCTTGGGGTTTCACGCGGTGCTTCCTGTGAAGCCGTTTATGGGTGGAATCTTTCCCAGACAAGTCTCCTTAGATGCTTGTGATGTACTGCCGGAGCAAAGATGGATGTTTATTATCCGCACCTGCTTACGTACCGTCCTTGAAGCAGCTGAACAAATTCGATTACTTACGACGTTAAACATTTTATTTTAAATTCTTTTGGGCAAAATATAAGATGTATAAAATATAAATTAACTGGTAAAACAAATCTAGTTTCTGTCCATGTGGGAAAAAAAATTGCATTAGTTTCAGCTTTTCTGACTTTGCTCAACGATGACGCTTAAGCGGGTTAAGCAGATAGTCGGGAAGCAAGATCTCGGTTAACAATACGGGTTATGCAACTAAGCAAAGGTGTAGCCTTCCGAGTATTATTGTACATGTGAGATCCCCGGATTTCTCTGGAATTGTGAGAAGCAGCCTCCAACATTGATGCTAAGCAGGCAACATTCCACAATCAAACAAATTTCAGCAATATATATATAAACCCTCTGGTTTGTCTGCGAATATGAACATACTCCGCTGAGTAAAGGCCTATGATGCCTTTTAATTTCTGCAGCATGTGCGTCCCTTGGACATTCACCGGAAGCTGTAGCGCAAGGAACATATGAAGAAAGTTCTTAAGGGTGTCTCTTGGTGGTAGCACATTTAGGGTAGGTAGGTAAAATGGGTCCCCTGACGGCCTTCTGTCCGCGCCTCACAGGCTGACTTGTTGGGTTCATTGTGCCCATGTTCGAGAGTGTTTAACTACCATGAGTCACTCTACACTTCTAAAACCATCCAAATTCATGCGTGAGAGAGATTTTTTATAGCAACACCGCTTAAGTGTAAGCGGTGTGCCACCGTGGCCATGCAAGAGAATTCTTAAGATTGCCTCCTCGCACAGTGAAGAATGTTACGTACACGCCACCTTGGCCATGCAAGACAGCTCTTAAGACTGCTTCCTCGCCCACTGTGCTCTTCCAGAAAATACCTTTTTTTGTTGCTAGGACTGTCGCAGATCGTCGCAGATCAGATGTTGATTATATTTCTCCTCGTCTCTGCAGCTTCTGCTTTCGTTGTGCGAAATGTTCAGATTCATTGCATGTGCACCTATGACACAATGTCGGGTGAGGACTCCTATTAGGCTTCGTGCGTCCTTTCAGCTAAAGCAATGATGTTTACCTCATCTTTATCAGCTTCGGCCATAAGGCCCTTGCTGCATATTCAAGCTAAGCCAGCTGGTACTGGCTCCATCCAGGGCTTCGTTATCTAACTTTTTCTTCATGGAGCTGTGTGCGTACGGAATTGCCAGAGATTCTCCCAGCCTCGTGGTAACTAAAGAGCCGACGAATGATTAGACTAGGTTTGGTGATACCTACATGCATACCACTACCACTGTTCGACCACTCCAGTGATAGTGGCCGAACGGCAAATGGTGACTGGATTTGAAAACCAGATAAAAGCGTATTAACGAACCGGGAACCCCACTAACCAAGGACCCAGTGGGCCATCCAGTCGGATCAGAGACGCCCTGTCGCTCATTGGAATAAAATAACAAATGGGAGACTCACTGTTCCTCTGCCAACCCAGAGTAGAATAGGCTTTAAAACATCATCTGAACGTGAACTAGACAAAGAATTGCGGGGTAGTCAAGGCTTTGGTTAACCTCCACTCGATGGTGAATATCACTAACGTTGTCAGCACCAAGATTAAGTGCGGAATAACTCTTGCCCTGATTCTATGATCTCGGAAGACAGGTCTGTATAAATTTTGATAAATAATATCTGCCTTTTAATGCCTTGTATAGACAAGACATTGGTTATCTCAGCCCTGCATGAAGAATTTCAACAGCGGATGAGTCCGTGGTCTCTTCTAGAAAAAAGTTCTGAGTTCAATCTTTGATCCTGTTGCGGATGTTTGTCCAGCGTCAAGAATCTAGTCATCCTTCTTGGGATCAAACGCCTAATGTGGCTGGGCCATGTAAGGCGCATGCGGAATTAAGTTCCAGCCTCAAGAGTCTTCGATTCCGAGTCAGATTCATCGAAGGACGTCCTCGTCAAAGATGTCGGGCACATGAGGAGAAGGACCTCGACAATCATGGAAGCAGCTAGTAAGATAGATGGAGACGGCTGGTGGTTGAAGCCCAGGTCCACTCTGGAGTGTAGTGTAATTTTAACAGCAGAACTGCGTACCTGCAACAACGTTGAAACTTGATAATATCGCTATTTCAGTTTAGTCACTCTTCAGGATAAATAGCAAGAATTAAAGAAAAGCTGCTGTTGTCAACCACTCCTGGTCTTCAAGGCTACCAAGTACAATAAATAGAATGCTAATGCGTATACAAAGTCGGTTGTGTTTGAATCGTTGTGTTGCTTTAACGCTTTCTCGCAATCTTAACACGCGCATCCCAAATGTTGTTCAGCCTTAAAATCGTCGTCATCATCATTCTCTTCTGATACGAAGGATCCACAAAGAAATCGAGGGCGTTAAGCTCGCACTAGAGATCTCCAGGTCACGCGATCCTACCCCATTGAGTCTTACTTTGCAGGAGGTAGTCCTCAGCTCAACTAGACGAGGTTTTCCACTTGGTCCAACCGCCCCGTCCTGGGTCTTCCAAGCGGTCGCCTACCTAATTGAAAGGCATGCCTCGGCAGTTGAGATTTTGTGTTCATTCGTGCCGCGTGATCACACAATCGAAATAGAATCATAGCCCTTTTCATTCGAAGAAGCAGCTTCTCTACATGGAGTCCCTCATGTAATGCTGCGTTTCGTGTGGATAGAAAATAAGGTGTCTTAGACTAAGACATAGAATAGACTCTTGACACCGGATAGTGGTACCACAACCGATCCAACAAAGGAACGCGTTTCGACCATGCCTGCCACTAACGTCCATCAGGCATAAGCTCTTATCTAGCAATGAAGTCCTCGTACCTTCATCAAAGTGGATCTGGTGATGTTAACTGGGATCAGAAGGAAACGGCAATTCAAAACGAGATCTCCTGCAGAAAGGCTTATGCTACGAGATCCATCCACCCAGTCATTCAGAGAACACCGCCGAGAATACCTTGAGTTTGCCTCGGGTGTCGATGGAGTACATGTGTTATGGGGAAAATCATCTCCCTTTGGGTAATGGTTAGACCTGTCTAACATATCTTGTGGTCTTCGACAGCACCCGGTTGCAATACAACTCTACTCTGAGCTGGATCCTAATACGATTGACGGCCGATATAGAATTCTGACAAGCTCCATAATGGTTGACGGCCGATATAGAATCCTGACAAGCTCCATAATAATCTGGGATGTGTTTCAACCCTTCCTCGCGCTTTAGGCTTAAACCACGACGATTCCACAAGGATGTACATTTCAGGGGTGGATAACCTCACGTGTTGACAGGCTATAGCCTCTGGTGAAGCTTCTCAACCCAAGACGAGTGGCAACCAATTGGGTTCCAGAACACCCAGGAGCTTGATGAACCACAATTTATAAGAAGAATAAGGGTTTGATCAGCGGAAATAATTTGTTCCACGAGCTTTTTGTCACCACTTCCCGAACCAGTGACTCAAACTCGAGCAATTAAGCACCATCCCTTCGTCTCCTGGCAACCACATCCCCAAAAACAACATGAATCCAACACTTTATCCGTCAGCCAAATTCACAGCACACGAGTGTGTCAAGGTGTCCAACCACGACGAAGTTCAAGACATGCCGTGCTCCCCTCCAACACGCACAAGGTAACTACTCAATTAATGAAACCATCTCCAGGCTACACCACCCACAAACCACCCACCATTCCCCCACTCGCTCCCACAAAGAAGAAGCTTTCCTACTCGCTCCTCATCATTAATTTCTTATTTTCAAGCACACGCCACACTCCTAGAAACGCCGCCGTACCAACTCAAGCCGTGTATGCTAACAAGAGAAAATATCCGGTTGTTCAACACCGCTCCCAGCTCTTCCTGGCAACCTGCAGCCAACATCAAAGCCAACCACTGGGTGTGCGAGTAGACTCCTCTTCGAATATGCAAATTTAATAAATGAGATATGTGTTCCAGGAAAAAAAGGGATATCCCCAGGTACATCCTCTCGCTCCACTGGAGGTAAGCTTAGGTCGTACATCTCCGCCATGAGTGGATATACGCTACGCTCCTCCTGGAGAGCACATTATGATCCCCTGCCACTTCAATAGATCCAAAGCAGATCTCTGCTGCTGCCGGTGCTGCTGACGCTGCGTCCGATTCCCTATTATCCTCATTTTTCTCAGTTATCTCCTCCTGAGATAAGGCACATCCTGTGTTTGGGTGTGCATGCGTGCGGACAAACCATCCGCGCGAGCGAGTGTGTGTGGGTGTGTGCGTCTCAATTTGAATATGAAATCATGCGAATAGAATTTTCATTCTTTTCAATTTCATTTTTCATTCTTTCCCCGGAACGGTGAATGGCTTATGAAGGCTGTGTGTGTGTGTGTCCTGGTTGCGTTGAGATCATCTTGATGCGGGGAGAAAGACGGGGAAAAGACCTGCCCCCAGGGGGTGACTACGGCTGGGCGTTCGAGAGTGGGAGTACATATTTTGTTTGGCGGGCTGAATGCCGGAACGCACCGAGAGAGTCCCTCGCAAATGGCATGAATCAACTATAGAGACTGTGAAATGCGGAAATCAAATTGTTGTTATCCTTTTCGATGCTAAACGGTTTAGTACATTCAAAATAGGCACTTACGTCTGTTAGGCATACCTTTGCGGCATTTATTTCTTTTCGGTTTTGTGTTGTTCCCTCATTGCTTTGTGCGGTAAGATCCTGCGTCTGTTTAGGCGGTGGAGCTTCGGGATGCGAAGACAAATGGGGGTTCGATTCAATTCATGATTTTTTTTTTCTTTTTCATTTTCATGAGGTTTCTTCGGTTTGATGAGGTGAGGGGGATGATCGATTTTTGGAAGGAAATCTTATCTACGAAGCCTTGCCAAAGCGGCGCAGGATGTGTATTGTGGCAACGATGGGCATGGCAACAAAAGACTGCTGAGAACATCAATTTCAAAAGCAATTTTCTTTGTAGCTTTGAGACAACCACATGTGGGCTTTAAGGCTCTCGCTTGTAAGCGGTCGTGTCATTAGGGAATCGCCACGGCAGTTCGTGAGGACTACACTATGAGAAATGAGGCACTTTTGAAAGTGTCACAGCTAAATCCATGCATTCTCTAAAGAATGCTCGACAACGAGACGATATCTCAAATTCGACATTCCCAAATATGATGCGAAGTGCTTGGGATTCATTAAAGCTATAGGTTGGAGTAGCTTTCAAACTAATAGGTGACATATACAATAGGTGATACAACAACGCTGTGTCATCCGCAAGTCCTCGTTGACCAAACTGGATCCCTTCAGGACAATGTAATCAACCCTCCATGCCTAATATGTTCTAGAATTGCCCCGAATCAATGAATTTTCAATATGTTTTATTACTAATTCACTTGAATTCCATTTCGTTCCAAATGTGTGTCAGCTCCACACATCTGACTCACTGTAGCCTTCCATCCTAGAAGTATGCAACTATATTTTGGTGCAAACACGCTGTGTGTGCCTTCACTATTAATAATTGATGTGCCTAACCGCTCTAGCGAAATCCAATCATCCTAAACCTATGCAATAGTAAATTTAACATCGCCATAAACCATCGCAGCCCCTCAACGACTGCAAAGAGTCAACGCAAAGGTCATTTCTCCTTAAACCGAGCATGCAATGTTTTGACAAAAACACACCAAATCATTACGATCCTCATGTCAGATATTCCGCATAGATAAACGCAAAATTTCAAAGTCTATTTAATCGAAATTCGCTGACCCCCTCTAATATTTGGCCATCAAATCTCGCAGTCGATCACTGCCGTGCGCTGCGCCAGTCATAAATGTCCCATCCGCTATTCAAACGCCCGCACAAACATCAACAACTGCTGCCGCGGATTGACCATTTCGCATTTATTGCCGCCTAAAATCGCCATCAGACACGCAATCAGATGCTCCGCTTAACATGGCCGCTGCGCTCACTTAGGGCAGATGTCGCGACGATTAATTACAGTGAATCCCTTTCAAATTATCAACCATGCCTTGGTTCGTGTTCATCGCCGTCGCCCCACCCGGCTGCCATTTGAAGCAGTCCCCGAAAACAGGATGTCCATCATAAATATCGAAAATACCGTCATTTTATGTTTTCATTTCCATTTTTACGATATTTACGGCCCTCCATAGCGTGGCTGCTAAATCGCCACATTCCACTCACTGAATCAAATCAAAGGACCCGGTGCGGCGCGGCAGCACAGCAACCAGAACGCGGACACGAGGACGAAACTGCCAAGGACCTCGACGAGGAAAAAAAACCAGCCGTCCGCCGATTTGTGTTGTGCGAAATTACAGCGCGAACGAAATGGCCGCCTTCCGCTGACTTTAAGTAGTACTCCGCTTGACGTTTTATAACTTTTTATTTAGATGAATGGCCCTCTGGCCCACCCGACCTCCGCTGCGGCGCTGCGTGGAAACACATGTCGTTCGCTTCAAAAACAGCATGTATCTGCCCCCCACATCCCCACCGAGGGAGGTCGAAGAAAAGAACTTCTGAAAGGATGAATGGAATAATTGAACGGCAAGGCGAATGGGATCCGCGTCGGATTGCTGGGGACCGGGTGAGGGTCGCCAATCTGAAAAGCCACTCAAGCAAATGGAAAGGTTCTTAGGAAGATACTCCCCCTCCCCCACCCACGGTCCACACTGATGGGAACCAAAGGATCAAAAAAAAAAAAACAGCAAAAGCAAAACGACTGAGGGAAAACGAAGAGACACTGCGACGGGTCCTAATGGCTGACGGACTTTTAATATCAAGCAGTTTTATGGGCTCCATCGCCGAGAATATGAATTTTCAATTTCTCAATCTCCGAGTGGGAAAGGGGGAGCCGTTTGCGGAGATCAACAGCGCAAACAAATTACAAGGACACTTCGATGGGCAATAAAAAAATATTCCGATTTCGAATCACATCTCTGGTGACATGCGGCGGGGCGGGGCATCTTGGGACGGCATGTGAATCACTTGAACACCGCAATGACCTTATGCCAGCGGGATCAAGGTTTATTGATGATGCGGCACGGGATTTATTGCGTTCGAAACGATTTGGGGAGGAAGGGCATGGTTCTTATTATTCCATAACGACTTGGTTTGTTCAGTGTCATCGGGGTGGGTTTTCTTGGATTCCACATCGACGGCGGCGCTTGGAAAAGGACGAGGTGCCAAAAGGGAACACGTTTATTCATCCCTCGGGATGCACAGCGAGTCCCTCACAGTGGATCGCATGCAAATTGCATGAATAGGCGGCTTGAGCTGGCGGGAGAAAGTAAAGCGGAGCAAACGCATTCGCCATGCAGGTAGACGTATGCAAATTCTCACCTCTGGCAAAGGTTGTAGCGAAGGAACCTAATGACCATGACAGAAGAACAAGCGCTGTCCTTGGGCGACATTTAACAAAGCGCAATGCTTGATTTATAGATTTCACAAGACTACTTGAATTTTGGTTTGAAATTTCACAATTTACATGGTCACTCGTTGTAGTTGCAGTGAGAAGGTTGAATGTAGGGTCCATGAACTGACCTCTTTGGAGGTGGATGGTGTGAGCCTTCAGGTATTCTCATCCGCCGCAAGTAGACGTAGAATGCCTCTTCGCGCGGGAACTCTGATCAAATTTTGTAGCTGTGTCTATAAGAATTCAAGCCAAGAGATTAAATCTTCCAAGGAATCTGAAAGTTGATCGGATGTCTTTGAACAGGGATGAATTAAGACTACATCTTCACATAACCATTTGTGGAATGAGTTCAAGGCAGTTGCCATTGACAGCCATTAGAAACATTTTGGTTTTTCTTCGGATGGCCTATGGTCGCCTGTGGAAATGATCCTGGCATCTCCAACAACAACGGGGAAAGAGACATAGCGCTCACATCCAAAAGGCCAGTGGCTGAGGAGAGAGGAAGTGCCGGGAAAATGAAACATAGTGTGTCCTGAATCGAACCGTAGACCTTTGGGAAAAGAGTCGACGCACATATCCAAAGCGCCTCATCGATTCCAAGACCTGAAGAATTGAGAACTTGTACTTTACTACACCTTTTCTCAGGAGTCGCTGCAGATCTTAAGCCATTTCGTTTAATTTTATTTCATTTGAATGGAGTCGCATGTTGGTGAAAGGAATTCTTGATCATTTTCTAGGCACCTAGATGCTAATTTCAACTTTGCTGATCTTTGTTGCAAGCATTGGTTGAAGTTATTACTGAAGCACCTAGTCCAATTGTTTCATCAACAGCAGCATACACCTTATGTTCGTGACCAACTAAATTATCAGCCCATCGTCGCTTGAGGGTCTTCAGGACTGGCTAAAGGTTTCTCCCATACTCCGTCAGCCGCAACCAATCAGAAGATCAGTTGTCTTGCACCTGCAATTACGTGGTTCGACGGTCTCTCCTGCCTCGCCTTCTCGAATCAGGAAGCACGGATTCGAAGAAACTCTCGACCTGGCTTAGTCAGTGTTGTCGACAGATTTGCCTTCTGGACACCACCCAGATCTTTCTACTTCTTCTTCTTCTTTATTTGGCGCTACAGTCCGGGTGGACCTGGGCCTCAACCAAACAAGCCTCTGCAGCTAGCACGGTCTCTGGGTAGCAGTCTCCAGTGTCGCACGTCAAGTTGGTTGAGGTCCTTCTCCACCTGTGTGCGCCACTTTAAACGCGGGCGTCCTCTGTTGCGTTGTCCCACGGGTTCGGAGTCGAAGACTCTTCGGACCGGAGCTGAGTTGTCCATACGCTCTACATGGCCTAGCCATCTTAGGCTCTAAATCCGAAGACGCCTGGCTGTACTCATGTTGTAGTGCAGCTGGTTCGTGGTTGAATCTTCAACTCCAGAAACCGTGAACGCAAACAGGACCAAACATCGCACGCAGAGCTTTTCTCTCGAAAATACCAAGGACTTCCTCATCCGCTTTTGAGATTGTCCATGCCTCCGCACCATAGAGCAGGATATAACCCCTGATCAAGGTGTTATATCATGTTAGCTTGGTCCTTCGAGAGAGATCTCTATGCAATTGCCTATTGAGCCCAAGGAAACAGCGATTGGCAAGAGTAATTCTGCGTTTAATCTCGGTACTGGTGTTGTTCGTACTGTTTACTTGCGAGTCGAGGTAGATGAAGTCCTTCACTACCTTGAAGTTATCGTGTCGATTCACGTTCCCTATAAAACATCATTTGAGCTCTAATGAAAAAACTTGTCATCATGTAGTTTTGTTCTTCAACTTCTTTTTAAAGCTGTATCGACACTTTTAATGCTGAACTACTTCATCGGCTGCGTTCCTGTCTTGTAATAAAAGCACCATATTACTTCCTGCTGGTCATGTCCGTTAAGCAGCTTTTGAACATGATCGAAATGTACCCACTATCCCTTCCGTTTCAGTAGATTGGTTAGGGTATGGGCGTTACCCACGTCTCACAGGGTGGTGATTCTGATGCACTGAAGGGACTGAAGGCGTTTGTCGGTGATGCACATCTGTGTAATCCCGAGGTTTCCACATTTTATTTGCTTACTCCCTGATCGTGGCCTCCAATTTTTACTTTATATCTGCAAGATGGTCTGTTCCATAGGATTGCCTGGGCTGGGTCGGTTTCAGCCTCTTTCGTAGCAAGTTCATCCGCTGCCTCATTGCCACCTAAGCCCCTATATCCCGGGAGCCAGCATAGAATAATCCTGTGCCGCGTGTTGAGAATTTGAGCTCTTTGCGGCATCCTGCGATTAGCTTGGACTTTTCTATCGCCAAAATTGATTTAAAGGCTGCTTGACTGTAAATTCAAAATCACTGAATTTTTTCGCTGCAACAAGATTTTTCTTACCTCGACCTTCGGCCCTGATCTGTACGCAACTAGGTCGTCGGCGTACGCAGTTAAGTGCGGTATGGAACCTATAAGATCTACACTGAAAACAAGATCGGGGAACCGCTGGTCCCTGTTGCAGTCGGTTTTTAATGTTAAGGACCGTAGTGGAAGTTACGTCACCATTTTTCACAACGAACTTTCTACCTGTAATCATGTCACCGGCGATCAGTCTACCGGGACGCTACTGATTCTTATTATTTTTCGGGGATATTTTCCGCTCTTGAACTTTCCGTATGTCCGCTCTAAGTCGTAACACGTCTGCACTGCGTGGAGGTCTGTGAACTGCTGATGCTTGAGGCTATGTTCGTACATGAATGATCATTTTAGCAATCATAAGTCGTTTGTTTTATCACTTTCAAAGCACTGAAGAAATCAAATGAAACCAAAATCAGGATCCTTCGAATCGATAACAGCCAATTAGTCAGAAATCACCCGTGAACCCAATTCGCTTGGGACTAAACGTAGTCTTATAAGTACTGCAAGTTCGATGGGTAAGTGTGGCGTCTGCGTGATTTCACTGTCCTACCACAGCAATTATCTGAATCTCAACATCTGAATGAACATTTTTGAAAAACACTTTTTAGGACTCATGTTCTCATATATATAACACTTAATCACAACTCAATCACTTGCATGGATTTAATCATTTTGGAGCAGCTACAAAGATACGAACAAATAGACGTCAAAACCCTCGTGCTGAAATATCAGAGTTTGCTTAGGAATTGATCACTGCCACATTATAACATGTCCCTGAAGCCAAGTTCCTCGCAAAATGGACAAATATATCCTAATTCCGCTCAAGGACGTCTCATCTGAACTCACGGTAGAAGTTTCCCACAGCGAGAACGCGAAATTCACTATCTGCATCCTAAATGAATAATTCTGCACTCTCAATCGATAGCGACGATAACAACCAACCGAAGCAAACGATTATTGCCTCCTCGCCCAGCTGATGGTTTATTGATTTCGCAACTTACTTCAATTATTCCCCAAGTAATGCCACTGCAGTTCAGCCCCCATGCGCTACCAGTAAACCAATTCAATTCCATTGACCCGCACTGCAAAAGTTCCATTAACACACAGAATACCCCCGAGTCACTCATAAAAGTCTGCATACGTTGCTCGTTGTTTCCTTCTACGCCACCAACAACAGCGTCCAATTCAACGACATCATCCAGCCAATTTCGCATACAAAACCCATTCACCGGAACAGAAGCACCATCCCCACCACCAACATCACCGTCAACTGCACTACTCGTACCAGCGGAGCGCCAGGATCTCGCCAAAAGTCAAAATCCACACGAAAGCATCGCGCATCCTTCCGTCGCCAAAGTTCCATTTTGTCCTTATTACAAACAATTAAAACTGTAAAATTTATTTCGGTTATTAAACGAATTTATTGGTAATTAAAATTAAGGGACCCCATCCCTCCTCATTGCCCCGCCCACGACGACCGTATCGCTGGCAGTGCAATGAAGAAGTGTGCACTGCACCTTCGTCGCCATTGGCACCCCATCCAGCGACTGCGACGGCGACGTCGGCGGTGGCGACGACAACGCAAAGCGGGTTGCGAGACTCTGCTGCAATGGCATATTGCGGTGAGTTAACCGAAAAGTACTTCCAAAGTGTTGTTTCCAAAGTCGTTTAGCAAAGTCCTCTTGCACCCCCGCACTCTCCTTCGTTGACAGTGCCGATGCCATCGCGGAACTCCTTCGCGTCGTCGTTGCCCGGCTGCAGCAGCCAACCCACCCACTCTGCATCTTGTTGCATTGCAGAGCATCTTTAATTTTGTTTTGCTAGCTCGGAATTTCATGACGTTCGTCCTTCGCCGAGGGGACTGTGGAGATGTTCACCATTCCTTCGATGTGCTGACTGCTGAGTTGTAAGCGGAAATCATGCCCCAGCCCCCATTGTAATGGTTGACTGCAAGTTGTCCTCTCCTCTCCTTTGTGTTATCGAGTTTCAGTTTTTCCCCGGCTCGTAGGAGATGAAGTTTCCTCTTCCAAAAAAAGGAAAAATCCTTTTCTTGTTCCTTTCTATTTCTGTCCTCAATCTGTGGACCGGGCTGGGAGTGTGGTGGGGCGCTGACTACAATTGGAAACAACAACAGAGGGGAAGTGGATGTACATACACCGTGATGCGGCGCGACTGTAGCGGCGGCGGCGGTGAGGAGACCGAAAGAGAAATGTGCAAAATCGAATAAAGGGACGAGGGCGAGCCTTTTGGGAGTTTAAGTGAAAGGAAAAACTTTGTGAAAGGCAAGAAAAAGTCGAGCACACGCAACGAGTGGTGTTCTCTTTTGCCGGCAAGATGCACGAGGCAGGGGGCACGAAGTGTTGCCGCTGTGCGGCTGTGCTTGAATGATTAAGCACCTCTGTGGTATTGATTAACAAAGAAAAACAAGAATATCCTTTCACGATGAATCGAATGAAACAGGTTATGAACTCGATATGAAATTGTGCACGACTTCCTTGCCACAGTCGAGGGGATATTGCAAATACAGCACTTCGAGCGGGTCCTTTTCGTGAAGTGGTTGCTGCAAAATGCATTAGACGCAACTCAACCGGTTCAAAGGAATTATATCATTGATCTCGTTCATACGGCGGTGTTCACTTCTGTGCTGTTGGATGTGATTCCTGGCTGGGGATGGAGAATGGGAAAGCCATGACTGAATGTTGAGAGCTTTTCTGACTGAGACTTCGTGACGGATAAGAAGTAGAATGGAAAGAGGTTCGAACCACGTGGTGATCGTTGACAACTTTACTGCTTGGTTATGTTTTCGAAGATGGGTGCAGGTTATCTTCTATGCGTATTTTCACTGCTCATTGGGCCCTTCAATGTGAATGGCCTCAAGGCAAGGTGATCCTGAAGCCAAAAGCATGCGATTCTAGCCGAGTACGCACTCACGCATCTTCAAAACCAGAGTGAAGAAATTCCGTCAAGCGGGAAAATTCATTCTAGCGTTTGGGGAACGCGAACACAGACAACATTACGCTTTCAGAATCGGATTCCTCTATCTCTCTCTCTTTCTCGCTCCCTCTCTCTGTCTCTCTCTCTCCCTCTCTCTCTCTCTCTCTCTCTCTCTTGTTCGATATTTATTGCTTCTTCACGATCAGCCGCTGGTACCATCTTCAGCTGCTTTTATAGTAAGCTGTTCGAAACCTTGGCAGTTGATGTCAGCCGTGTCGCACTGATGACTCCTCGTGACTTCCCACCGCCTTATGCTGGTGTTTGGTGGCGGTATCTTTTTGTTTACTTTTTGCTTGGAGGTATGTGTAAGTGCATCCAAGCTAGTGAAATGGACTAGCAAATGCGGCCTAGGTGTCAATCCGCAAAAAACGGATCTAGTCCTCTTTACTAGGAAGTATAAAATTCCTAACTTTGACCCTCCCACACTATGCGGGACCCCCTTGGTGCTAAGCGACAGCGCTAAATTATTAGGCCTTATACTAGACACGAAGTTAAGCTGGAAGCTAAATATCCAGGAACGTGTCAAGAAGGTCTCAAGGGCTCTGTACTGCTGTAAAAGGGCCATTGGGTGCAAATGAGGACTGCAACCCCGAATGGTTCACTGGCTATTTATATCGGTAGTCAGACCTATACTGCTATATGGTGTCGCAATTCGGTGGACTGCACTCGACAAGAGAATCAACAACATCAACATCGCTAGAGTTCAGAGGATGGCTTGCGTATGCATTAGCAGGGCGCTGAGGACTACCTCCGCCGAAGCATTAATCATACTCCTAAACCTGCGACCGATAAAACTAATTGGCAGACAGACAGCAGCTAGCACGGCAATTAGATTAAGATCGCCGAGTAGCTGGAAAGAACTGCAGTCTGGACATCCAACGATCCTACGCAGGCCTCTATACCCATAGACACGGACCTCACTCTACCTAAACTCCTCTTCGAGAAGAGTATCTCAACCAGCATACCGCCCAGATCTTACTGTGAGTCTGAACACCAGACGCTGGAAGGTCCACTGCGAATCTTCACAGATGGATGCAGGTGTGGGTGCTGGTGTCTATTCCAAGGATCTAAATTTCCAGCTTTCTTTTCGACTACCTAATCACTGTAGCGTCTTTCAGGCTGAAACTATAGCGATTAAGGAAGCCCTGTCCTGGCTGAAAAACAATGTAATATCGCGCACAGATATCGTCATCTGTTCCGATAGCCAGGCACCGATCCAAACTCTGGATTCAGTCACCTTTTATGCCAAGACTTCCCTTAATTGCTGCCTATCTCTTAAAGAGATGGCCAAGTATTTTAGCATCCAACTTATGTGGGTCCGGTGACATTCCAGAGAATTGCAAAGCGGACGAGCTCACTAGAAAGGGCACAATCTCCGTGCTCTTTCCGTGTGGAGATCCATCCTCCATGCCTATCGCTACTATTAAACATCTGCTAACGCTTGAAACGCTTGCTCAAACAAACCGCAAATGGATATCTGGCACAGGATGCCTCATTACCAAACAACTCTGGCCTATGATCAATCCCAAGCGATCGATTAGCTTGGTCAGATTAAGCAAGCCAGGTGTTTGCTGCTAGCCCCAATACCAGCCCCACAGGAGTCCAATAGGCGGAGTAGAAGGCGGTTTAATAGAGGAATAATCTCTAACACACACTACTACATAAGCGCCCAAATCTCGAAAACGTTGCCCCCGACTCAAAACCTTTCTTATAGACTTTTTGCTTGTATCCATCGGAACTCACGCCTCTAGACTAGGCCTTCCCTATAATGATTTCTGTCGAAGCTGCTTGGACGAGGATGAGGAAGAGACCATCGAACACTTTCTATGTAATTGCAGTGCGCTCTAATCCCGCAGATTCAGACTTCTGGGGGCCCTTTTCTTTGTTAATCTGGCTGAACTGAGGAGCATCAGCCCTCTTCTTCGCTTTATCGACAGCACAGATTGGTTTGCGGAATAGGTAGTCTAAGATCTGCGTGCTAACACAATGGGCCTATGTTTGGCACGGCAGTCAGCCACTTCAACCTAACCTAATCTATGTGTAAGTCAAAATTCTTCGCCGATAAGCCAGCTACGCTCCAGACTTTAGAAGCCAACATTACTCGCATAGTAAATACTGGCCGCAAGGCTGGAAGTAGTGATCGAAAACTTGACCTTCAATAATGAACCTTCTACGGCATACAGTATAAACTGGATTTACGCAACCCTCGATTCGCGTAACTCCTGCATTTTCGCAACACTAAGTTTCCGTAGAACGTTTGCTTTTTGCTTGTATCCATTCTAAATTTTAGTTTTCTGATATTGAAAGAACTCTGTTCAACAATAATGATTTGTTTTCGTTCCAAAAATGTTTTTTTTTATCAAATTGCCATTTTCTCTAGACAAACACAGCCGCTTTGACTTTTATTTCTTATTGGAAAATGTGTCCGAGTGAGTGCAACAACATCGGTTAGTGCAACTGCCTTAATTTCTATTAGTTGCGTAAAACGCGTGCTTACTGTAGTTGCTAAATATAGTTAATGCCAGAACCGTTCTTTCAGCCCATGATACAATTTAAAAATTTTATTTAAAATTAAAAAAACAGGTTTTAATGAACGACTCATATCACCATTAATTGTAACGATAACTTTTTGTGGAGTTTATTGAAACTTTCGCATGAAGGTCAATTTACTTTACTTTCTTGATGACAGTTCTTATGTTCTCATGAAGTACATCAGAGCCTATTACCCATCGGTGGGCTCCAGCATACAAATGCATGAACATCTCTCTTTTTGCTGCATCGTTGCACCTGCGTAAAGTGAAGGATGCAGTCGGTTGCCTGTTAGTACACCTAAATGGGCTTACGGAAGGAATTCTTACACTCTAACTGACTATTAAGGGGTCTTTCACTCCTATCTTTAAACTTAAATAAAACGAAGTGTGTGTTGGTGTCTTCTCTGAGTGGCCCGCATAAGAAATGTTAAATTTTGGATGACTCTTAAATTCAGGCTGAATTTGACCGATGGCATGGGTTATATTGCTTTGAGAGCCGCTGTGGTTTGTGGCTTATTCGCGTAGACCTACAACTTCAGAATACCTCACAAGAAAAAGTCTTTAGCGGTCAAATCGCATGATAGAGTTAGCCAGTTCACATCACTTTCATGTGAGAGGCCAATGTTATTTAATCTCATGTGCAGAATTTCCAGTGTACCGGAAGCTGTGTGACACATAGTGCCGTCCTGTGGAAACCACATGTCGTCTGTGTCCACATCATCCGAGTGAGGCCAGAAGAAGTAATCATGCAATAGTAATTATCGACCTATAGCAGTCGTTCTTGACGGGCAGTCTAAAAACCACACCAAACAGTGACTCTTTCTGAATGTGTTAGACGTTGTCAGATTTCATCTGGATTGGTATCGTCCCAAATTCGACGATTTTTGTTTGTTGAAGGGCTTCATCTTATGGCGACCGTAAAATGGGCGAAGCGCGCGGACTGTAGCCAGAACAGAGCCCCATTCTGATAAAAATATTTTATTATTTGCAAGTGTTGTTGAAGTCTATGTTCGTCCATGGTGATTTGGGAAAACAGACTTAAGAAATAGATATCTAAGTAATATAACAGATGTAGCTTCAATGATATGTCCGTATCAAATTCGGGAATCCCTATTGGAATACTCCTTAGCTAAGCTACACCATCTTAGGTTGGCAGCCTCGAAGAAATGAGAAGAGATTCTAGCAATGACTAATTCATTTGCAATATACACCGTCGCAGCCGGTATATGGTGGCAATTCGATCGACGGTTGAAGCCTAATTACAGCTACTACTTTGATGATGAAACCGACGGTGAAACAGCACCTAAGTGTCAACACCAGTTAGGCTCACGTTACGGCAATATTTTACAGGTGATTGCTTTGTACAAGAAATCATGTCTGATAACAAAAACGTTTATCTGCTTTTGGAACATCGTTCCTTGTTGATGAACCCGTCTTAAGCTCCCATAGCTAGACCTGAGATACGTTTCTTCCACTTGAACATTGTGCATGACATTAATCAATTGCCTATATATTCCTACCTTGATCTCAACCAAGAAGCATCCCTAGCTACCACTATATCTTTCTAGCTTCCTCCAGTTATGCACACCAAATTGGTTGATGTTCCTGGTTATGTATACAAAATTGGTTGATGACCCTCCCCTGTTGTCAGACTCCACGGACATATGAGCCAGGCACTTTAAGCGGTGGATCAGTACAAGACCGGCTAGGATCATGTCTCTGAAATGCCTTACAAATCGTGGTTGAATCTTCTAATCCAACTGGCAACAATCGAAACAATCAACAGGTTGGTATAAAGGACTTCTTCATCCACTATTAAGATTGTCACCAGGTGCCTTTGTTGCAAGTGTATATAGCCTTAAATTTAAATTTGCAAGTAAAATAGACTAACAACAAATCCTATATCCGCTTAAGTTACTCATCATATCTATCGCCGCTTAAGAAATAAGCGCGGATAAGAACAATGCTTCCAATCATTATTTTCTGTGTGTTCATTCCTGAATTTATTCATTCATTGTTTAGGTAGCTGTATGTGACTTACATTTGTAGGTGTGGTTGATGTATTAGATCATTTTTAATTGTTTTGGCATCCATAAGTATGCAACTTTTGGTATACCCACAGAGTCTTTGCTATACATTCCCTTTAGGTTTCGTAATCAACTCTTTTGATTTGATGCAAATTGTTTTTATTTTATAATTATTAAGTGATTTTGCTTTTAAATTGATGGTTTCGCTACACAATCGCAAACCTAATATTGTGCTCATTAACGATCAACTATCACCTTACACGATTCCACCCCCTGCCAGTCACAATTGTCATATATATCGTCGGTGCTGCCAAGATTTTATGATGAATTTTTAAGCGCCGAAGATCGTTTTTTTTTTTGCACTTTTAATTTAAGCGTATATACACTTGCAAAAAAACACACCTACCATCTTTGCGTGACCCTTTGGGAAAGAGCTATGTTATTCACTTGCCTCTTAATCCCAAGAACCAGTGGTTATCCGCGGAATATTAACAACCCATGGGTCACCATGGTTATCCAATACCGAACTGTTTGATGATAACATCCTCCACAAAAAAATTCCAACAAAAAGCTGCCTCGGCGAATGATCACATGGTCGGATTGGATATGATTTAAGAAACCTCAGTTGGTTGAAAGAAATGCGTTGGCAAGAAGATATGCATAATGAACTGCCTAAAATCATGAACTAAGACCGAAACCAGTTTCAAATTTCAACTAAAAATGTCATCAATGTTTGAGAATGTGCATTTGTAAACCAGAAGCATGATCAAAATTCTGTGAAAATGATAGCCAAATCGTATGCACATCGTATGCAGATATTGCGACCGTCTCATTAACTATTTTTGGCACACGCGTTGACTGCCCGTTGTCGGCTACGATTTGACGCCGTTAAAGTTTTTTTTTTGTGTCTTTTTTCGTATATTTTATGAAGAACAACTAACGAGCGTTGTTAATTCAAAGATTCACAAGCAACTAACGCACGCACGACGCGACGTAGTTGAGCGCAAGAATCACTAGCAATTGAGGGAAAACGGTCAGACTAAGACGCTAAGTAGACATTTCAATGAAATTTAAACGATCGTGTTGTATACTTTCTGTCATTAAATGGTAAACAATCAGTAACACTCTGTCAATAGTAATTTTTGACAAAACATATGGTTCACCAAACTCGACTGGATGGCGCCAATATGGTCTAAGTGTGCTGGTGAATTAACTAGCAGCCCCCTTACCTAACCTACCAAACCTATGGTTCACCAAATGACTTTTGATGCTGAAGAGGTTTGATGTTGCAGAGGTGACTGGCTGGTGGGTAGTTTCGGAAACGCTGTGCCGGGTTGGTTGGTGTAAGAAGGTGCCTGAAAATAAGAAGAGGTTGATGTTCACTGAAGATATTCTCAATGTTGAAACTTGACTTGGAATGTAAAGTGACTCCTTCTTAAAAAAAATTAGCTCCTTTGCACTCTTTTGCGAGGGTGCACCGACGCTGTTTATTTTTTTAACAATACTGAGAAAATAAGGTTTGCTTTGCCGAGGGGATCAGTTTCATCTCTCTTCTCAAAAAACAGGTTTAATTGTAGAATCTAATGAAACAATTTTGGAGTAACAAAAAATTTAATGACATCTTAAGACACACGCTCATCCTGGGACAAAAAATTGTGGCAAAAGAGTTCAAAGAATAAATAAATGCTGGCTTGGACAAGGTCTGTTTGATTTTCCTTTCCGCAACATTGTTGAATATTTGAATGCAAGCATTTGAATGTTGCCACATTTGAATGATAAAACTTGAATATAGACACGATTAAACACAAAACCGTATACATGGATGGCATATGGTTGTGCAGAGGCTTGATTGATACACTCTGATCATGATGACCACTTCGTTGAGTTTCGTTAAGTTTCGGTAAACTTCGTTAAGTTTTGTTCACTTTTGCAAAATGGGTGATCAAATTAATCGCTCCTTAAAATGACAATAAAATGGGTGGAGCTATAGTCTAAGTTGGACCTGGGCCTAAGTTCCAGAGTACCTACTCCTTTTGTGTGAGCATGTGTTCTCTCATTAGTTCGACGGGACCTAAAGTTTAATGCCGACTTCGAACAATTTGGGAATCTAACTGTACAGAATTTGTGACAATTGGTCGACATGACGAAAGAGGTGGTATTCGGGGTAAGTATTCGCGTCGAGGATTGAACCCAGAATACTTTCCAACTACCCCACATCGGATACAACAGGTATTTCTTCTGCTTCTTTTATTTAGAGTACTACAGTACCTAGACCTCAACCAAAATGTCTCTACAGCCAGCATGATTCCTCTTAGCCCAGGAGGCTGTAAACAATTATGTGCACTTAGGAAACAATTTCAAGAGGCTTCTAGTTAACCTTCTTTAAGTTTCTGAGTTCTCGACTTCAGATACCACTTTGGTCTCTACCTCCAACGATACAACGACCGCGGAGTTTGCTTCATTTAAACACTTCCCCCATTTGTAATCTTCCTTGAAGCATTGAGACTGACGAGTGTCCTGTTGGTCCTTATGAAGGAAAACTTCGAGCTCCTTGCCATCCACGAGCCTTTAAGGGACTGCCTGTGAGTTCTGAAGAAAAAAAGAACAACAATTCGAAAAGAATTCACGTCTTTGTCAAACAAACAAGAAGTACGACATGTCCTCTAACTGATGGACTTCCCAAACTAATGTCCGGCGTTTCAAGAAGAGAGACAATACAATTTTCTCGGTATTTCAGATCAAAGCATCGACAGAACTGATTGCCCGCTGCCTTCTGTAAGCCAAGAAAGACATGAGCAGACCTCCGCCATTCAATTGGCCGGCAATTCTATTCAGTTCCTGTTACACCGTTACACAGCTCGAAGCCATATCAATAAAGTAACATTTCAATGGCGTCTGAACTGCCTACACGGTCGCGCCGTTAGGAACTCCTATTATATCAGATTTCCAATTGATCCAAAACAAAACAATTCTCTTCCACCTTCCCGATTGACGAATGCCCTTAGTCCGGTATTCATTGTTCCCCCAGCTCACTATGCCGACTTTCGACCCAATATTCATGGTCCTTTTGATACGCATTTCCATTGGCAACAGCTAATGGTCAAAAGGGAGATCAATGAAAACATGTCCACAAACGGGAAGGGTGGGATTGTTTTCCTTCCTTACTCCCCCACTCACCCATCCCGGTAACCATTCAAGGCTACCTCACTAGCGAAACTCGAGTGAATTTAAAACTTTAAACGCTTCGAACAACATCCTGTCGGCATTTATTAAACAACAACACACCGTAAATGGAAGCGAATTTCAGTTTAATTTGACATCAGCATTTGTTGCCATAGCTGCACGGAGCCATTCATTCGGTCCATTCAGAAAGAAAAACAAAATCCAGACGGGGAATGGTCGGCGAGTGGCTCAAGCAGTAAATCCCCTTCGTGCTCCCACAATAAACAACTTGCACTTAATTTTCATAACGATCCTTTTGGGTCGACGGACGATGGCGGCCGAGAGAGGGATAAGGAGGTTAGGGATGCGACCACATCGACCCTTAAAGAAAATAACGTCACACCGCAGTCGCTGAGAACATCTCTCATCTCTCTCATGATCCTTGTAGTCGTTAATTCAGCCAAAGAAAGTGCTTTAGCGGTGGTGACGGTGTAAAATGACTACCGCATCGGCCCCGTTGCCCCCCGGCATCGTCCAGATGCTGTCACTTTCCTGACCATAAACTGTTATTTTTTTTCTTCGTCTTCCGTCAGTGAGGACTCCCTCGCCATGTCGTGCTTTTCCCCTGTACTCGCTTCAAGGTCCGTCGTTCCGCATTATCCTTAAGGCCGTCGTCAGCATCCCATCCACCGCTAGGACCCAGTGCTGAATGTCCATTTATCATGTTGACATTTTAATTTATTAAAAACAATGGAACGAGTGAAGGATAAAAAAGGGAAATAATAACTCGGACGGATAATTTATTTCTGTCCCTTCATACCTTTATCCTAAGTGCTCCCCAACTCGCACTCCGACGAATGTCCTTTTTTTCGCCTTTCCGCGCGGCAAAGAAAATCAAGTCTTATCTGCTCTTTGGAAAGTTGTTATTTTTTCCCCTGTACTCCTCCCCCCAGAGCGTGATAAAGCCGCCCCCGCCGTGACAAGGGTGTGCACGTTGCTGATGTATCCAACGTTTGTCCATTACAATTAAACTGCCCCTCATCACTCCCCACCGATGGTTGATGTGATTTTGCACAAAGCACGACAATCAGTGGCGACTACACTGTAGTTGCCGCGTTGGGCCGTGGAATCTCGGAGATTCTTGCTGCAAATCTCTGCCGAAGGATATCGGGTTGCCTTTTGTTAAGGGAGGGCAATAAATTTCACTCCGATTGACAATTCGATTTTGTGAACACAGCTCAATGGCGCTGGGGCTTTCTGGGGCACACAAAAAGGCGGCCAATAATGTGTTGTCGAGTGGAAACTAACTGAACTAACTTTGAATACGGTGCTCGGTAACATATGGCCGATGTGTGAGTGTGTGGCGGTGTGGCTGGCTCGCAGGAGAACGTCTCAGATGAATATCAGATGAAAATGAGGTGAAATGAGCGGGAAAAGTAAACAATTCGTAAGAAAGTTTGTTTTGGCAAATGGAAGTGGAAATGGAAATGGAAATGGAAATGATGAATGCGAGTGAGTGTTGCTGAGTTGGTCTCTGATTTATGGTAGCAAAAGTTGTGACATATTTCCTATTGTGTCGCAGGGGGAGGTTGCTGTGCTGGTTGCTTTAAGTTAATTTGACAACTTATCTTTATTCCTGTTTTGCAAGTGGATCTATTCATGAGATGGTTGTCCTCGTGGATATTGCGAATACAATCGATTAACTTCGAGAGATCGTAGATTATTGGAGTCCATTAAATTCATCGGAGTACTGACATGTGCTCTAATGGATGTCCACTTCCGAAATTTGTTTGTCACGCCCATGTGTCTCCGGATCACGATTTAAGGCAAAATTTTGTTGATGTCTCAATAGAGGCGATACCGAAGTTCTACCAATTGGCAATGTTCTCGTGATGTCGGGGATCTCATGAAAGTCTTGCGATCATGGATTAAGGGCAAAGGATGGATGAAGTTGCCCTCGATCTGAACAATGAGGTTCATCTGAGTCAGTCGAATGAAACATTGATTAGAACTGGAAGACAAAGCCAGAAGTCGATGGCGATGCTCTGGGTATTGGATGTACAACGTGCCTACTCTGAGGAAAAGGAGAACATCATCATTGATCAGTTTTAGTTGCAAGGAAATGCGCATGCCAATAGGAGTCCTTACCGGGCACTGTGGCATGTCTTGTGAGCATGTCGAATCTTACCTCAATCTTACCTCAAATCTTACGTGATCTGACCACCGGCATGTGTTGGACGTACTGATAATTCTTGACTACACCTTCTAAGGTGGATGACACAGCAGATGACTGTAGTTAAGCTAAGTTTTATTTTTGCAGGGTCGAGATAAAGCAAATTGAGTTCAATATATAGCCATTCATAATAGGAATTGCCAATTAAACCAATATTACAGTCAAGGTTTCACAGTATGTTCCTCAGATGTAAAGTTCATTGTTCATGGCTCATATAAAGTTACTGCTTCTGGCGATATCAAATCTCTATCAAGTCCAAGCTTGTTTGGGAATGTCTACAGAAGCTTAAAGAGTTGAGTAGGCGAAACAGAAAAACTCTGCTGGATACCTGGCCATACAGGTATTAAAGGCAAAGAAACGGCCGACTTTTATAGGATCGAACTATTCTGCACTGTAGGAGACCATATCTTCTTGTTAAGAATTTAGGGAACTAGAGGGAACTAAAGAAGGAATCGGGCAGATACGTAGATCAATTTTCATGTCATGAAGCAGACCAAAAGAAGAACAGTGTGAGAGGTTAACACTTAAGAAAGCAAAATTATGAAAGGGGGGCACCACAGATCTAAAGGCCGCGGCGAAATATACCCTCACCCTCAACAATAAAAATAATAAACTCTTTAACTTAGTCCAAAAAGAAATAGCTCGTGAAGCATTACCAGCGAGGTTTATTGAAGGTTTAGCTAGGACGGGAGATTACAACGTACAAAACCGGAATATTTGACAAGATGTTCCGGAGCAGCGGAAGTAGGCTTGAGATAACAACTACTTCCTCATCGCATATGTGGCTTAATTGTATGATCAATTTGCACATGTGCTTATATCCAAAGCCCATGATTCAATCCTAGCACACTTTTCACAGAACCGCTTGGACCTGGGTCTAGCTTCCACTGCAACCACTTGTGATCTTTGTGTTATTTTACCCCTACGATTTAGGACAACTAATAGTTTCATATTGACTCAGAAAACTGTAAGGAGTTGAAACGAGACTCTTTGAGCATTTCCACTATTGTCAGTGTTATTGCCAAGTGTTCATGTCGAGGATTGAATTGGAGAACCTACCCACTACATCACGGCGCGGCCACTACGGCCCGGTACACGCATGCTCTTATCGCGAGAGCCTGTATGTTGCCGAGAGCTTCATTGCTGCCTCCGTGGTCGCAAGGGCCCCCGCCCATACTAGTGCAGCGTAAAAAAAGATTCAACTTACTACTCTGGAAAGCAGGATACTTCTCGCATCTTCAGGTCCTCCAATGTAGGGCAGCACTCCGGAGAACGCTGCCTGCATCCTTGGTGCTCTTTTGCTGCATAACTCGTCGTGAGTTTTAAAGTTCAGCCGGTCGTCGAGGTATTTTAGGGACTCCTTCGATCGAATTATCTGGGAACTAACCCAGAAGTTCACATATTCCACAGTCTTTCAGCTGGTTATTAAGACAGCATCAGTCTTATGGTCAGCCAGTTCTAGGTCGGCGGATTCCATTAAATCCTTGATCTTAGCGATCGCTTCGTTTGTGACTGCTTCCAACTCATGGATGTGCTTGGCCACTATCACGACCGCGATGTCGTCAGCAAAATCGATGACCTTGACCCCATGTAGCAGCTTTAGTCTCAGTACTCCGTTGTACATTAAGTTCCACAGGAGGGATCCAATGACTGAACCCTGTGGAAGCCTGCCGAGGCGTGTATAGTATTTAGTTCCGTCGTCAGTCTGCTATCTAAGTGTCCTGTTGGTGAAATAGCTGACGATTATCATCCTCAAGTACTGAGGTGTGCTCATCCTATTCAAGGCTCTGATGATGCAGGACCATTTCGCTGAGTTAAACGCGTTCTTGATGTCCAGCGTAACTACGGCATAGTATTTTTTGTACCGTTTCTCAATCTTGAACACGTTATCGCTTCGGATGCTATTTCTATCACCTCATTGATGACGTCGCTGGCAGATCGCGATTTTCTAACCGTACTGATGGTCGGACAAGGCTCCTCGCTCCTCAGCCACGCTGTTATTTAATATGTAATTATTGCTCATTGCTCTTAGAATGTTGATGACTTTAGAAAAGACGCGTGGTTATGACTCAAAGGCAGCATGAGAAGTTGACGAAAAAAGCATACAATTTGTTGTGTTGTCTTTTGCACATATTCCCTACACTAGTGAGTGAAAAAAATGTCTTCCATTGAATGACAATCCCAGGTTTTACATAACAGGAGCTCTTCTTTGTCAGACTCCAGTCATTATTGGAACCGCTTCTGCGTATCGGACAGTGTCTCTATCCCTTGTGTATATATTACGTGTCCAAATTCCCTGAAGATCACCGCAAATTCCCTATCCTGTCTCTTAAGCCCGCAGTGCAGCGGTAAGACGCAAATGCGGTGACGCTGCGACACCGCGCGTTGAAATGACACACGTGTGCATCGGGCCTAAGTAGGTTTGGTTAGGTAGCGGGGCTGCTAGTGAATTCACCAGTACACTTAGACTATGTTGGTCCATTGTAATAACCCTAGTCAGACAACTACCACTGATTTACTACTCTAGTGATAGTGCCTTTAATTTGATCCCAACGGCAAATGGTGACTGGACCAGATTTGAAAACCAGATAAAACCGTATTAACTTTTTTTTCACTGGGATTCGAACCGGGAACCCCGTTAACCAGGGGCAGGCACTCTACCAACTGCACCATCCAGTCGTTACCCGGCCTTACTAAGACTAAAAGCTTCTCAAAATGCAAATTTTATAGCAGTTCCCACATTCACTCACGCGGTTGTGGTGCCAGCAAATTTGACTCACACGAACTTAACGAATGTAAGCGAATAAACTCGAACACATTCGCGCGAAAAAAGTGGTTTCGGTGCAAGCGAGTTGAAGCGAAGAAAACAAATTTATTTATTTTAAATAAGGTTGTCTTATTTAAACGCGTACATTTACCGTCCCACGGTTCCGTTTGTTGCCGGGATGTGGCATATAAGCGCCATTTGTGATTGCTAACGAAACCAATTTTTAAAGATAATTCTTGCTATAACCATATCCCAAAAGTAATGTAACGAAGGACCAAATAAAATATTATCTTTTTCTTCTTTATTTGGCGCTACAGTCAGGAGGGGGGGGGGACCTGGGCCTCAACCAACAGGCCGCTGCAGCTAGTACGGTCTCTAGCTAGCTATCTCCAGTGTGGCACGCCAAGTTGGTTGAGGTCCTTCTCCACCTGGCGCCACCTTAAACGCGGGCGTCCTCTGTTGCGTTGTCCCACTGGATCAGAGTCGAAGACTCTTCGGGCCGGAGCTGAGTTGTCCATACGCTCTACATGGCCTAGCCATCTTAGGCGTTGGATAATAAAATATTATATAAAATATTTAATGGCAGTCTTTCAAGAGCGAGGAAAACTAATGAGTGCACTTTTGGACATATAGAAAATGCCGTCTAAGCCTATCACAAGATGTTTCTGACTTCTTCATATTATTATTTTTTTAACTATTCACAATCCATTTTGCACGAAATTCATAACACAGCTAAGTGGCGAATAAAATAGAAATAAAGTCATCGCTTAGATTCATTAAGTTCGCGACACACAAGTTTCGGTTTATAATGATTCTCCAGTCCAATCAACGATGGACCATTACTCTAATATTACTGAATCAGTAGATATTGATTTGTTGCAACTTTCGGATGAAGACATAATAAATGCGTTAGGTAAACTTGAATTAAACAGTAGCCCGGGCCTCGATGGAATCTCTGCTGTAATATTAAAAAAGTGCTTACCTTCTATCTTTCATCCACTTAAGATCATATTTAATCAATCGCTTGTCAGTGGAGAATTCCTCAATGAATGGAATATTCATTTTTTATTACTCCAATATTTAAGATTGGTTTAAGACACAACGTTGAAAAGTATCGGCCCATATCGAAGCTTTCTTCAATCCCAAAGGTTTTCTAAAGCGGAATAGTAAAGACTTCCAAGATGTTTATAGCCTTAAAACTATACACTGCTCGTTGGTCAGGCCTCATTTAGAATATTCTTCCATTATTTGGGACCCCCATATAGTGTTCAAGAACAAAGATTCGAAAGAGTTAAAAAACAACTTTACGATGTATTCCATCCATAAATTAAATATGTTTGACGAACTTCCTCCTTATGACGAAAGATGCACGATCTTTGGCTTGCAAACCTTATGTTTCAGGTGGAAGGCATCTTCAAATAAATTCACCATAATTGTTTTTTTTTTTTATTTCATTTTTATTTCATTTCCGGACAACTTACTACTAGACAAAAATGACATAAAAATCTATCTTAATATCTAACAATTCATGTTCTTAATTCGATCTTACTGATCCTTAGCGGGTACTCTAAAATATTCTAATCTAACTGACTATTTGCCTTTCGGCGTCTAAATTATTAAGTTATTTATTGTTTTTTTTTTGTCCTTAGGACAGACTTTATTGTTTAATACTTACTGACCAAGAAAACTAAGAAAAAACTTGGCGCTCTATACACTATTATTTTACCTAACCTAAATCTAAACCTAAACCCTATTACCTATTAAAAAGCCTAAGAGAACTTAATCTAACTTATTCTATGTCCGTAACACTACGGACGTGTACACAAGGGCTTGTATGTTATGTATATGCGGAACATATATAATCCACAAGCCCTTGTGCACCCTTTTTTTTTCATATGTACATATATATATATATATATATTTTTTTTTTTTTTTTTGACGAAGCTACCTTACACCTAGATAAGTGGGCAGTTATACCAACTAAACGATTTGTAGATAGGCAGGAGCCGCCGAAGGCGGAGACTGATTCTGGTGTAACCACCAAAAGAAGTGCCGCTCCTTATCACTCTCTCTCCTATCTCGAGCAGGGATCGCTCTACTGAACCGGAGAAGTTCGCGGACGACATCCGGTTCGTAGAGGAGTCGCCTGTCAACTGTTCGGCGCATCGCATGGTAGATTACAGGACATCCTTCCGTGTCCTGTATCAAGCCGATCGAATCCAAATAGAGGAACGCTTCAGGTGGAACAAAGCCGTTGTGGCGCACCCTCTCATGGTACATATAATTGGGATAGTAAGCCCCGAAGATCAGACTGTTGGTAGAAGTCATACTTCTTGCAATGTGACTTCTTATTAATTTGATGATAAAATTGTCTATCCTTTTCACGTTTGCCCTGTTGTACATGACCTCGTTAGGATAGTACTTCTTGTACTCAGACTCGGGTGTTCGATACAACCGGAGACAAGTCCTAAGACACCGTCTCTCGAACACCCTCATCTTTTCCATCTGGGAAGGACTCACGTTGAACCACAGAGGACAACCATACACCATGACTGGCCTTATGAGGGCCATATAGCAGATTACCTTCACCCTGGTATCAAGTTGGCTGCTGTAAAACAGCTTACTTCCACAGCAAAGGCTTTTCTAGCATTGGTCAAAGCTTTCTCTATATGTTTGTCAAAAAAAAGAAAATGATCCAACCAAATGCCAAGATATCTTACTACAGTTTTCACGGCTAACGGCTGACCCCGGGGGTCAACTATGCCGAACTTCTTCCAGTTTACGTGCGTATCCCTTGAGGCCATGGCCAGCGGGGTGCGGAAAAGAACAGTTTCACACTTCTGTAAGTTGATAAGCTGCTTCCAGCCATCGCAATATGTCAAAGTGTTGTCAAAGTCACCTTGCAACAAGGTATTAATAACTTCTACCTTAGGACCTGATCTGTACGCCACTAAGTCATCGGCGTACGCGATTAGGTGCGGCATAGACCTTCACCATAATTGGTTTTGCTTATAAATATATATATATGCTCCCCAAAGATCTCTTCGGGTTAGAAATATACTTTTCGATAGAATGCATAGAACAAGTTATGGTTGCAATGAACCGATGACTAGGTGCATAAAAACATTTTATTATGAGCTTATCCCGATTGGAATTTAAAAATTGTGGTTTTTCTTTGGTTTTGGATTAATTATATTATTGGTTATTGAAGTAATCTGTGAGATGCAAATCGCTAGATGATTATAAGTCGCGCAAGAAACGTCTGTTGTGTAAAGCGTTACTGAGGGCATACACTAAGTGAACGTAGTGTTTTAGGAACGTAGTGCATAGGAAATGCGTACCTTTGAATTAAGCGAACTTTGCGAATTCTTGTGAGTGAGGTTCACTTAAATTCGCCTACACCGGAAGCGCAGCCTAAAACGCTCGACACATGTGTTTGATATATGCTGGAAGTCATAAGGCACGTTGCTAATCCACCATGTAATTAAAAATTTCCAACTCCTCTTCTGAACAACGACTTAAAGCTCTCCTACAAGCCGAAAACCTTAAAAAAAAAAGCCGAGGAATTTCATGTCAGTTCAAGCAATTTGATTAAACTTCGAGAATTTAAAAGAAAAAAAAAATCGACTTGTCTTTGCTCATTGTTGGCCTGTTGAAGGAAGGAATTTCATTAGGATGAGACGAATATGATGATCTTAGGTAATTTCTGAGAAATTGTTTATCAGCAACAATGTGCCTAAGGCAAAACAAGATGAGCTGAGATGAGCTGAGAAGTACGCACATTTGATGTCATCACCCAGGGGAATATTTGTAAAGTTATTCCGCTGCTCGGAATTGGAAGAAATCGTATCCAGGGGGGCTTAATACAATTTTAGAAGCCATCAATCAATACGCAAGGAATGCTTTGTTAAGTGGCAAGTCTGAAAGATTGTGTATTGACAGGCGCTCTTCAGTAAGGGCGATGTAAACACGGGCTAATGCAGTACACGAGGTTAATTAAGCGTCATCGGCGCGTCATTTGATGTTTCATCAATTTTACATTTCACCTTAACTCACACACTAATTGGTTTTTCGTGGGAGGGGCCAATGGAAAATTAGGAAACAAATTATTTCGACGTACGAGCTTGTAGGGCACTTGGATTTGAGATCATTTTGTCACATACACCAGTTTGCAGGGTTCATGGTACATGTGTGTGTCTCTGGTTGAATTGTTGTGGCCCCTATTTTACTTTAGATGACATGTATGAGAGCTTTGTTATTATCTTGGGCAGACATCAACTACAAACTGTGCTCAGAATTGCAATTATCCTTTATTATGCCACATACCTTTAATGGTCTGTGTCTTAGCTTTAGCTTCATCTGACCAAAATTGTAAGAGCTGTGACTGACGATTAATTATAGATAGATATTGACCACACATTCTGTAGAACCAGCCTGAGTAGATTATGAATGTTAAACAAAGCAAAACGTTGAACTTCAACGTCACAAGGAAGACGAAAAGGTTGTCATTATGGTTCCAGATTGTTAGTCAAAGGGGCGTACGTAACAGATGTACAGAACTCGGAGGAGCTCTAAGCAAAGGTTAAGGAGCAAAGAGCTTCTGGACCTAGAAAACGTGTTTTTTATTTCCTTAATTGTAAAATATAATAACAATAATATGGGTGACGCTACAGTCAGTAGAGGACCAGGACCTAGTTTCTACAGCAACCATTCGTGTTGTGCGTGCTATCGCACGAGTGGAATGGACCCACAGTTTTATGCCGACGCCGAACGTCCAAGTTTGAGAATCTTTTTCTAGACAATTATTGCTCTTTGATCATCTCTAAAGTTGGAACTGTGAAAACTTTGGACGTACCGGGAACCGAACCCAGGCAGCGAGGTTCATATGCATTGACGCATTCACCCACAACGCCACGGCAGCTTTTGTAAAATGCAATACATTACTTTAACCCCCGGTTGACTGAACCTCTTTCCCGGTCAATGGAACGTGGTCGAAGATAGAATGATATCAAAGCAGGAACAGGCAACTAATAAAAAGTCGCTTAAAGCCATACGAGAGTTTATTTTATTTAGGTTTTGAAGTCCAGCCGCGTAAGACAGTGGCCTATTTCCTAATCGCCTTCTCGTTCTTCTTCTTCTAATGGCGCTACAGTCCAGCGTGGACTTGGACTTCAGCCAACAACGCGACTGCTGCGGGCTTTAGCTAGCTGCCAAGTTGGTAGAGGTATTTCTTCCCTTGAATTTCAAGTCGGTTGTGTGAGCGCCCTCTTTTGCGTTGTCTCACTGGTTCTGTGTGAAATACTCTTCCGCTTCGAACAGTGTTGTATAAGCACTCTACATGGCTTAGCTATCTGAGGCTTTCCCAACCACCAAACAGGGCTTATAAGCAAATATTCAACAATTGACATCATAGTACACAGACGCATTTCTGAATCTTCCCTAAGTTTATTTAATCTTCCAATTTTTATGGGTACACTCCATTTTAGAGAACTGCTTTCCAGATAGAGCCTTGTTTTAAACGATTTATCTCTATTTATATCCCAAAATGATGGAATACATGAGGGAAGTGTTCTTGGTCCTTTTCTTTATCTGTTATTTAACAGCCATGTAGCGCAGGCACCATTCTCGCGAATTAATAGAGCGAATAGGAAATTTAAATATTTTTATCAGGTACTGGACATCAGGCCATGTCATGATCCCATGATCAATGGAGTTAAGGGCGTACTAAATGAGTTAAGGGCGTACTAAATATCCTACATAGTCATGAAACTACTTCGAAGCTGCGTTTAGTCTCTGTTTCTTGCAAAGTTGAAATGAAGTCTTAGGGACTTGAAGTCTGTAATTATTCTCGTGAAAAGAAACCCTACTTCACAACACTGTCGTTGAAACTTAATATTTGGAAGAAGAATGCATTATGTCATCGTTAAATTTGATGCTTAAAACGACTACTCAGAAAAGACTCAGAAAACATCTTACTTATGCGCTGAAAACGCATTCAGTAAGATGTTCCTAGGTTAGGTTAGGTTTGAGTGACAAACTACCTTAAATAGTAGTCACACTTAGGTCAATGTAGGTCTGTATAGGCCTGTTGGGTTACACTCTAGAGCTTTTAATAAACCGATGAAGATGACTAATGCTACTTAGTTCTGTTAAGGCGTTGGAATATAGGGCGTCTAAATGACTTAATCTGCGAGATATGAGGTCACTGCAAATGCAAAGCTGGTGTGCAATGTGCAAACATTTTTGCATGCTCAAGGGATTGCTAAAACTCTTATGTATCCAGGGTCAAGACTCAACACGGGCCGAAGGTATAGAGGGAGAAAGGGAGAGGAGATACCTGTGTACATTGTGGGAAATATTAGACTGAGAAGAGCATCCCATATTCGTGCAGTGCGGCTGAACGAGAATCTGAATTTAACTGTCCGTCCGAAAGTAGGCTTAAGGGTATACTGATGGGCCTTCCCTGGCGAGACGGGTATTGCGGGTGAATTCATGGAGAGGAGGAATGCAGTTGGCTAGCTCACTTGAGCATCGTTTGTTGAAATAACGATAAAACACGGACAAAGAAGAGACGGTACGTCGATGTTCGAGCGAGTCTAATGACTCTGCGATATTATTGTCTCCTATAATTTTTATCGCTCGCTTTTGGATTCTATCACGTAGGGCCAGGGTGGTCTTGGGGGCACCAGACCAGATATAAGCGTTGTACTCAAGCTTGGGGCGGATGTACGCCTTATAAATTAAAGCCAAATCAGAAGGGGTGAAATATTTCTTGCATCGATTAAGAAAACCTAAACATTTCGTAGCATTTTTGGCGACCTCAAATATGTGATCGCTCCAACTAAGTGTTGTGTTGATACACATACCAAGGATGGAAAGTTTTCCGGTTTCATCTCCAGAAATCGTTACAGGAGATGACGAAGTCTGGAAGCGTAAATTCCTATGGCTCAGTACCCGGTTATGACGCCGATGAGTGTTCTGAGATTCGCCCTACTCTTACTGATCAAGACGCGTGAGCGCTAAGGATCAAGAGTAGGTAGTAATTATACTTCTTGATGAGGCACCCAGTGCCAGTAGACCATCTTCGTTTGTTGTAAGTAAGCGTTTCGAGCTTTAGTAGATGTCTGGCAGTAGCGATAGGCATGGACGGCAGGTCTCCATCCGGAAAGAGTGTTGAGGTAGCACACTTCTATCTTCGCAATTCCCTGGGATGTCACTTTGTCCCTCATAAGTCATGCTTGGTCATCTCGTTAAAAGATAAGCCGCAATTAAGGGGCGTTTTGGAGTTACATGAGACTGTCTGTTCGCTGGATGGCTGTCCGAACAGATGACAAGATATGTGCCTAATATCACATAGTGTAACAACTACGTCCGGAGACACTTGGCAGCACTGAAAGCACATCTCTAAAAGTGATCCTGATGAAGAGGAGACGATGGCATTATTGGTCGATCGTCCAAAGCGAACAGTTGTTCTTTCAAAACAATAAACTTAGAATTATAATTGAGTTGAGTTTTTTCAATAAACTATAATTGTCGTGATAATACTTTTCTTTGCCAGGACAGAGATTCCTTATTCGCTATTGTCTCTGTCTGAAAGATGTTATAGTGAGTCCTTCAATGTGCCTTATTAAGGCCTTATTATATTTTCTAATGACCGATCAAAAAATAAAAACAATCTTGAACGCAAAGCAACCAAAATAAAATCCCTATCATCGGCTAAGAACAACAAGCGTCGTAAAAATCAACTCGCAACTCAACTTTCAACCCTCGCAGCCTCGCAGGCTTCATAGACTCCCTATTTTTTGAATAATTTCAACACATTTTCATCACCCGAATCAGTCATCTCTGAAATGCCAGCGAACACATTTCAACCCCGAAAAAGGTGACGAAGGCACTTCCTCATTGTAAATTGTAATCACTCGAAGGTCTTGGCAGAGCGATGACGAAAAGAAATCAATTTCACATCTCATAAAGTTTTGAAGAAAATATACGGATTTTTGTTCGCTTAAATTGAGCTCTCAGGCCCGCCATCAGCCGCTGCCTGACGGCATGAACGATTATCCATTCCCGTATCCCATTTCGTTGGCAACATTTGCGAATGATTAGAGGGAGGGCGCCTACGCCATCGATAAAAAAGGGCTCAGCATGACAGCATGAGGGTGGATATTTATCATCCCCGTAGGTATTAACAAACAAAGGCTACGCCTGGGTGGGGCTTGAAAGTCTCGAGAAAGGCAAACAGTTGATGTAATTTGAATTTGATTACGGATAAGATGAAAAGATGATCAAATTTCCAACTGTTTCAATAATGTTTCATGTTTCCTTTCTTTGCAGATACACACAGCAGAACGATTCCCGGAACGCATTCGGCCGTCTATTAATTAAACGGCGACGACCAACTCTTTGGTGAGTCAATAAATTACACACACGCACCCCAATGATTATCTGATTGAGACTAATTGAATTAATATCTTGCGGGAGAAGTGTTTTCGCACAAAAACGAAACGAACGAATAAAGTGATGAACAGAAAAGGGAGCACATCCGAACTAGAAATTCGATTATCTGCTAAGTAGAGCTGAATAAGAAAAGGGAAGGAATTACTTAAAGTATCTTAAAGGGGCCGTCTTACTTGGGAAATCGTTTCTTCGTCCCTCCTCCACTGCTGGCGCTCGACATTGCCACAGACAAGCCATTATAAATGGTTTTGCAACTTTTAAGCAGCTAAGTGAAGTTGGGTACATTTTTTTTTCGCTCTCATCTGTTTTGTGTTTTTCCTTTGATTTCACTTATTCTTGGAATCTCATTTGTAAAGTTTCACTTAGCGAAGTGCCTGTGAGACGTTTAAGGTTGTCCTTTTTTTGTGCTTTTTCAAAAACGCTTTAATCATTTTTGTGTTTTCTAACAATGTTCCCAACTTATGCAGCACTCTCTGAAAATTCAAATATTTGTTCTGTGTTCTTGCTCAAGGTCACTCTTAACGAAAGTAGACGAGGAGTGGAAGAGGGCCCTACAATGTCCTTGCAAAATACAAGAAATTTAGTTTCTGGACGTTCGATTTCTGGAAATGTTTCTAGCTTGTTTTACTCGTAAGATAACATTAATCGAAGGTATGGTTGAAATGAGCCGGAAATGAATTTTTGAAAACCGTGGCGGCGTTGCTTCTATGTTAGTGGTTATGCCTGAAGTTGAAACCTTAAATACTTGCTGTTACCAAACATGCAGTTGACGAATATCGGTACATTTATCCGAAATTCCTGGTATTCACAATTACCTCCTTCTGTATGGCGTCTAAACCAGCAAGCTTTTCGATGATGCTGTGTTTGCTAACTGGCTCTAGATACGCACACTAAGCCGACTCAAGCCTTCTTTCGTTGTCGGCTTGGATTGTAAGACTCCTTGAAAGCTCTTTAGCTAAAATGCGCTTCATGACAGAGGATAATTTTGCATTGATCTTGGCGGCCAATGTTGCCTTCACCGACCTGGAATTTTGGTAGGTCGGCATATAGATGATTTTGATTTTTCTCAAGAAGCCAATAGATTTGGAATTTTATTAAAACCTAGGTAGCCTCTTCTTGTTTGGCCATGTCCCCAGGAATGTACTTTGCATATTTTTAGGGGTGGGGATTAATGTCGTGGTGGTCTCCGTGTCGTTGTGAAATGGTGCGTCGATTCCTACGCCGGTGAGCCAGGTTGGCTCACGTACCTAAACACGTATAATTCACGGCCCCTCCCCTTTCGATTAACCCAAAACTTGAATTTCTTAAACTGTCCCTGTTGATAGGTAACTCTCTTAGGCGTGGTTATTGTCGTTGTCATTGTCGTCTCAGGCAGATTTCACTGTAAAACTAAATGCATTAAAATTATATTTTTACTTGGAATTTACAATACATTTCTTGGTAATCGCTGATAAGGTCCACACCAGTCCTCTAATTAATATTTTTTTATTTGCTATATCCGGCTTTCATTTAATTTTTAGATCACAGATAAGGTAGCGGTGAGCATTGGTACCTGGGTTCAGTACAAGTTTTTAGTAAGCTAAAAGGTGATCTTATAAAACGAGAGCAAATACATAAATATTGTAAAACAACACGGTATAAAATTGTTTCTGTTTTTTTCTTGAAGCTATATACAGGACATTGTGTGCGGAATAGTGCATCTTTCAAATGACCTAATGACTAAGAACTTCAAGCAGTCATTCCAATCTAAAACGACTCGGTTCAATATGTGCGGCGTTATTCTCTCTCTATAGCGTGGCGAATGTTGCTCTCAAGCCCGTCCAAAGTACTTTGGTCGTTGGCGTAGAATAAGGACTGACAAGTGGTGTCAAACCAAGCACAACGGGCTGTCATCTATCCTATTGTATCCAGCACAAGTTTGGGTTAGAGCGCTTTCGAAACTGTGGAAAAGTTCCTCAGATAATTTCTTAGGCGGATTTTGAAGCTTCCTAGCAATTCACCTAGTTACATGTTGCATTTAGAGACTGGAGTTACACCCCTGTTCCTGAACACTCTTAAAATACATTTCGGTTATATTTATAAAGTCAATGCGATGAGGCAGGAAAAAAATCCGAGGTTGGTACTTGCGCAAATGCATAGATATAAGGTGAAGTGTGTCCAAGAATGGGAATCACTAGGATCAGAATGCTGTTACAGCTTCAATTTTACACCAAGCGAACAACAGGAATCTTTAAAACAAAAAATCAACACCTTACTTCAGAAAACGGGCCACAGAATTTTTGACAAATTTGTAATTGAAGCCTAGTCATCTCAATACAGAGCCTACTACAGCAAAATGAACCAAAACCTACAAGAAAGGACTTATTTCTTGAATAGCTACTCAGTAGAAAAAATAAGTATAATTTTTAAAATAAGAGGCGAACTTTGTAAGCTAAATTTCATACCGCATCGCCTGGAGCTTCCAATCTTATGAGACTTGTGCAATCTTAGAGAACGTGAGGATGTGTTGCACTTCATCTCGAAATGCCCTATACTTACGGTGTTTCGCATTCATTTTTTCGGTGCTCCGACACTTGAGTTGGAGGAAGCAATAAATATCTTGAATGGCGGTAGAGATTGGGACTTACTCTACACCTACACAGTCAACGCATTGCGCTACAGGAACTGCATAATTTATGAACGTTTTTAAGTAATTGAAACATTATGTATTGAAACAAATAGCATATATTTTGTGGTTTATATAAGTATTTAACGTATTTTTCCCTTTTAATGTCAATCTGGTAGACGGCCTCTAGGCCAAACCATATAGACTGTTATAATAATGAAGATTGTAAGCAATCACTTTTTTTGAAATAAAATAGTCTAATTAACTTGACTTAAACTAACTTAATGACACCACCGCGGAGACAAAACAAAGGATCACGCTTGTCAATCTGTGTGTTTCTGGCTTTAGAAGGCAATCGAGGAATAAATCTCTCTCTCTCAAATAACCAAAATATTCCTATATTAGACATTGATTTTCCCAGTCCTGCTATATAGCGCTGAAGCATGGATACTAACCAAAGTGGGCAGGAGACTCTTAGTCGCTTTGAGGGGAAAATCCTTTGTAATATTTTTGGTCCCGTATGTACTAATGATGCATTAAACGGATTATGGTCGGTTTTCAGACCCCTGGCCCTGGTTTTCAGAGCCCTGAGCCAAAAGTGGAACTCGTCGGGGAAGATGATTTCTTGTCGCCCATTTCACTGCTCGGAATGGCTTCATCTATGGTTGTCCGTCTTCATTTCTTGCATCAGTACTATCTCATACGAATGGAATACACCTCAAAACATTGTGGGTGGACATTTTGAAGGGACCCATTTTAGCTGATCGGGGTCTTCTTCGAAACATCTAGTCGGTGGCTTTAGATCGAAAAGAGTATACTTAGGCTCAAACTTTTCCACAGTGCAACGGTTTGTCTAAACACTGAAGCCACGATGACGACAAACGACACGATAAAATTCACATTGTGTATTTTTAATTGAATTATCTCCCCTGGACTGAAAAGCCGGACGTTATAGGTAACTTAGGAATGTCTATTATTGTTATCTGGTCATCCTGTTGTACATTTTTCAAATAAAACACAAAACAGATGCACACACAAAAAGCTCAGAAGTCGGACAAACCACACTGCCGTTGGAACCCACCTTTTGCCAAGGAAAGATAAAAGATCTTCAGTTCGTGTCGTTTTGAGAGCTCTTCTTAGAATGTGGGATCATCATCAAGCCGAGAGGACAGTATTGAGTTCAGTCTCTTTAGTCTTGAGGTGCACCTTGAGGTGTACTCCTAAGGTCTCACTGACGAGAAGTCAAAATGTCCAGCTGACGGAGATTTTCCAACGAACGAGGCTGCTTATCGGCAACAGTCAAATGAAACTGCCCAAGATCACAAGTCTGACTTGAAGCTACAGGGTCGCTCGAGCTATGGCCACATGATCAGTGTGCTTTTCGCTTGCTTTTACGATTGCAGCAGGGTTATATGAAATATGCAAAACGATTACATGCATCACTCCCCGTTTTAAGTGTCTTCACTGAATCACATACTATCGTCGAAGTGGCACTTTGATGTCGCCTCGATTATTACCAAAACGTGACTTCTTATTTATTACCTCGCCAGTCTATTAAGACTAAAGAAACCGCAATAAAAATGTCAACTACGTCGGCCCATCCCCCTCATCGAAGACCCTACGGCCTGACTCAGCCATTGCCAGACGCACAGCCATCAACCGTGGACATCTCAATGTTGAGTGTCCATCAATTCCGTCTCAAATGCGCAGTAACCAACACATAAAATAAATCAAAAAAAAATAGAAGAAAAAAATTGCGCATACGCCACGTGGATCCCATAATCGCCCGCCAAGGCGACGACGGTTGATCTCAGTGAAAGCTTCGACCGCACGCTGACAGCGCTAGAAAGCAAACATATTCGTGAAATTGCCCATGTCAGCCCAACCTCAAAACCGTCCATGAGACACCTGCCAGATCGATTTAGACCATAAAACCATGAACCACTTTGAAGTGCTGCCAAATTGTCAGATACCCGTGTAACTGTCTGTCGCCGCGACTCGCATGGGACCGTGCGTCGTCGTCGCTGCTGCCAACAAAGTGCTCCATTTGCTCTCGCGAAACCAAATACACAGAAAAAATACGACAAAAATATACAAAGTGCATCCGAAAATACATCGCACACAGCGCAATTATGATCGACTCAACGCCGCGCCGGGCCCCGTCCAGCTTCCGGTGATTTAGCCGCAATCAACTGGCCCAACAAGCACCAATCAAATCATGAAAACCCATTGCGCGTCGTCGAACGCGGCTGCGGCTGCAGGGGCAGCGAAACACAAAAAACTGATAATAACAATAAATTGTCCACTCTTAGCATCCGACGTCGTTATGGTTGTTTCATTCGCAAAAAGGGGTTCAACACGAACAGCCAGACCAAAGAGAGCGACGTTGATAATTCGCTGGACGCGGTGAATGGATGAAATAAGAGTAAAATAAAACAAAATTCTGGTGCTTCTGTAGCTTGTGCGGTGACGACGAACGCGACGGCATCGGTGGCGGCGGCTGTTCTAATTCCAGTCACATCTACACGTCCAATGCTCGCGCGCCCTTCTGACGGGCGACAACTACTGGGACAATGTGGTGACTTTCTTGGCGGATCTGAAGGCTCCCCCGCACCGCCGAAGCTGAACACTGTGCCAGCTTCAGTCATTGATCATGGTCGAAGAGAAATGGTCGCAGGCGACGTGTCTTCAGCGTGCAGTACACTTCTTGTCGAACGTGCTGCAGCGAAACTTTCTGTCAGGCGAGAAGCGACAAGCGAGAATATTGCGTTGCTGCTGCCGCCGCGCCGCGCCGCGCCGCCACTGCTGCCGCCATCAACAACGTCGCGTTAAGTGTCGTACCGGCTACCAGCCTCATGCATATTTCATGATGTGTGGGTGGATGACAACAATGGGCATTGGGGCTCTACCCCCCCACACGGGTTGAGGTGAAATGGCTCCACGGCTTCGCGGTTTGCTATTCGTTCAAGTCTCCAACCGTCCACCGTTCAACACTTGTATCTAGAATGATTTCTTTAATTTATTTTATTTCATTTTAATTTTTATCGCGGGCCACGCTTTCCGCACGGTAATGCGTTAAACGGTTCATTTCACGTTCAAAACGAACAAACGAATTAAAATAAGAGCCCGAGCAGCCGACGAGCAACCATGTCGACCCCAAGACGCAGGAGCCATTGTTCATTGGAAATGAAAATCAATCAATTTGCTGGGAATGAAAACAGGAATTCATTATTTGCTGGAGGAGGGGTGGGGAGGGGAGGGGACGTCTACTCCTGGATGGCATACGTTGTGCACTCGGATTTGCATGCAGCCGAGATGCAATTTGGCCACCAGTGGGGGACTGTCGATATGTCGAACGGTTGCTGGAATTCACTTCGATGCGCTGCAGATCCTTTGGCATGCGGCTTGCCACAAAATCTTTGCAATTTAAATGAATTTGCATTGATTGAGCTGGAGCCGGGACGACAGTGATAGCCTGGGTGGGTGGGCGATTGCTTGTTTTATGTGCCCTTTGTTTGATGGTCTTATTGTTGCATATAAATGCAACACACTCGGCTCGTCAGCTGGACGGATTGAGGCGGATGGAGGAAGGATTTTTCGGTCTCCTCGAACCTCGTGGGAGGTAGTAATTTCTTTGAATTACTTACTCGGATACAGGAACTCGTAATTCGTCTTTTGAGAATTTAGGTGGAAGCGATGCAACCTGCTGTCAGACAGTTTCTCTGACGGTGCTCGCATCCAAGACATCACTTGGATTGAAGGAGTCCGTTAACACTGGCTAAAGTCAGATACTTGGAACTGCATAAGCCGGCATGTCAAAGCTTTGAAAGCTTGTCGTTATCCTAAGGACACGACTGATGGGAGAGAGGATCATTTGCAAATGTTCAAGCGATCTCTGAAGCTTGATTAGGTTGAGGATCCGGGTGAAAACTAGATTTTTAGGATCTAGGATAAATTTTCTTTGAGTTTCTCCCGCATTCGTTTTTTCGACATTTAAACCTCTAAGCAGCCAACTTATGATGGCATGTGTAAATCGACCAGAGAACACGGTGTTGATAAATCTTTACTGTTGTGGATCAAAGCAAAGTTAATTAATAGAACTATAATTCTGGGTTCGGATCGTGGCCGGTACGTAAGGGGAGGACAGCTTCCTGTCTCCTGTGCTATGGTGCATGCTGGTTTACTCTCCGCTTGATGCTCTCAATGGCTCTAGCTCTAACATCTACGTCCAGCCCTGTGCGAATGACGTAGCTGTAGTCTCTGTCGGATCGTGCCTAGCGGATGTGTGTGCAAAAGACTAGGAATGGGCTTTCAGTTAACCCTTTTAAAACAGTAATTGTTCTCTTCACTAGGAGGAGGAAATTGACTGCTCTGACACCACTGAAACTGAAAAGGCGTCACCATCCCTTTATCCAAAAAAGCCAGATATCTGGGTTTTACTCTAGAAAGGAAACTTCTCTGGAAAGAAAACACTGTGACGAAAATCGCGAATCAGTTTTGAAGAGTGTAAGAAGATTCTCGGGGTCGGTAGTGGGCAAGTGCGTCGACTTCTACTCCGAGGGTGCCAGGTTCGAGACCTGAATTTACCACTTTTGATAATTCACGGCTCCGCCTCTATCGAGTCACTGACAATGCTCAAAGAGTATTCCTGTCTAGAAAAAGCTTCTCAACATCGCCGTTCGGAGTCGGCATTGAACTGTAGGTCCCTTCCACCGTGAGAGAACAATAGCAGGCACAACACGAGTGGTTGCTGAGAAGCTAGGCCCAGGTTCGCCTCGGACTGTCGCGCCATCCATATTATTATTAAGAAGATTCTCGGCAAGTCTTGGAGTCTATAAACAACAAAAGATCCATCTGGCTTAACACGGCTATGATAAGGCTTCTCCCGTCTCTTCTAAGCATCGGCCGTTCGGCGGAATGAGCTTCCACGTAAATATGTAACTTCTCCTTTCAGTAAACTTCACAGAACGGTCTGTCTCGGCTGCATAGGAGCCTTATCTAGTACGCCTCAATTTTCCGTTTTAAAAAAAAGTGGCCTTTTATAACACGCGCAGTGGCGTTTCGAGGACCTTACGCAACGCATTTCATTTGACGCCAGTCTTACGGATGCCGTACGACGCACCAGTACCACCAGTACATCAGTACTTCAGTTGCGGCGTAAATACACAGCTAATTGCTGGGAAACTCAGGCTTCGGCCAAAATCCGAGCCTTGAAATGAATGTAGTCACATGAATGGCTCCAAAACCAATGAAAGACCTTGCACTGGCGCCTTCGTGGATGGCGACAACTTCAGACTGCACACCTCATTAGGTAAGCGTACGTAAGTTATCCAAGCGGAAACCTATGCGACCCTTATGACCACAGACTATATTCTGACGAACACGTGGAATGGGCGAAGTATTTCTCTCTGACAGCCAAACTGAATTAAAGGCCTAGCGCAACCCTTTAACCACTTCCAGGATAGTTCAGGAATCCTGGTCCCATCTGCATTTGATCAGCAGTCAAAATTCACTTGTCTGAGTCCTGGGTGACCACGGTATCGCTGGAAATATGATCGCCGATGAGCTTGCTAGACAATGTTCAGAGAAGTTATTCTCAGAACCTGAGCTTGCGCTCGGACTACCAGCGTCCATCAATGGTTAGGTCTCTCGAGAACACAATCGAAAGTGGCATGACTCTCCAGGATGCAGACAGACTATCCGCGGCTTTCTTGTTATCTCTTGACAGAAACGACTGCAGACGACTCACCAGCGTAATAATGGGTCACTACATCATCGCCAAACACCTAAATGTGCTTGACCCAAGCAAAGAGACCTTCTGCAACGCCTGTGGCAAAGACAACGACACTGAAGTGTACTTCCTTCACTGTCCCGCTTTTTCTCGGATCAGGTGGCAGGTCGCCGTGTCATAGTGGATTAGTGCGTAGACTCCTACGCACAGGGTGCCAGGTTCGATACCCGAATTTACCACCTTTCATATTTAACGGCTCCATCTCTTTCGAGTCACTAACAATGTTCAAAGAGTATACCTGTCTAGAAAAAGCTTCTCAACTTCGCCGTTCGGAGTCGGCATTAAACTGTAGGTCCCTTCCAAGCGTGAGAGAACAATAGCACGCACAACACGAGTGGTAGCTGAGAAGCTAGGCCCAGGTTCGCCTCGGACGGTGACAGCTGATGGTGTAAGGCGCTCCATCACAGATGTAGGCTCCTCATCACAGAACCCCTGTGAAATTACTGCAAAGTATGTTGCTGCCTGGCAGTACAATGGACCCGTTTTTAATTCTGAGTGCTCCTGAGTGTAAGAGCAGCCAAAATACTAAGATTTCTCATTTCCTAACAAATTTCGCCGAAAGTCTTGTAAAATGCTCGACTAACCAATTCCTGCAACGTCCACTCGTAGATCGTTCAAACTGAACGCCTGAAAAGGCACAACACTCATTCCATCCGCACAGTCCCAAAGACAATTCTAGTTTTGATGAGAAATGGAAGGACTGCGGGACATACTCCGAAAATATATACACACGCAAGGACATACGATTAAACTGTCTCCATTCACACCCAGCGATTGCGATCCGTGGATGACGTGTGTAAAGACGAATCAAATTGAAGTACATCTCGTTGAATGTATCTCTTGCAGTATCCCCCATCCGCACGCATCTCTTCGTCGAAATTCAATTTACCTCAATCGCCTGTCCATGTCGCTTCAACGATACCCATAAGGACGTGCGGAGTGGACATCCGCACAGCCATCCACGAATGAGCACCTCCAACAACAGCTTGTCATACCACATATGTCCGGCGAGGGAAAGCGAAAAAATACCAAGAACCCATTACAGAGCAAGCATCCGTGTCCTGCGCCTCCAACATCGTCCGCAATGTGTTCCTTTCAATTAGGTGACAACGGGAGTAGTAAACTTCTATTTCCACCGCATTAGCGAGCGCCTCCCACTGTGGCCGCCCTGAGCCTGCGCGTCTCTCAAGCGTTCAACAACTGCTGTCCCACCGTGAAGCAGTTACGCACGACATGCCCTCGCCAGTGGATTGATGATGAGAATTAATGCATGCGGTCGGGGAATATCTCAAACATAAAGCACCACCATGGCATAAACGCCACTGTCAGCTACCCACCGGAACTGCCAGTCAAAATCCCCGCTGTCTTTCGACCATTCGGGCGGAAATAACCTCCGCATTGAATAAACATTTGGACACAAAGCAGCACCGTCCAACGAAACATAAGGCGAAGGACAACGATGACGACGATAACAAAATGAAATGGAACGAAAGTAAAATACATTAACTTCGCTATTTCGGATCACACCACGGCGCGTTCCGAAAACGCTGGGGGGGGGGGGATGTGGGAGCGTCGCGTCGCTCCACAACCAGCCGAACCACTGCTCTGCAGATATTGGAATTAAATTACGACAACGAGCTGGCACGGACCCTCGGCTCTCGCGTTGGTCCTCGTTGCCCATTTATAACTGTGGGCAATCAAAGGAGAAAGTACAAGACCAAACAAAAAAGCCAACCACCACCATCCCCGTGAACAACAACAACAACAACGACATCGGGGAGGAACGGAAGTGGAAAAAATTGTGTACGGTCGTTCGTCTGGCGGTTGCCAGTTGCCGATTGCCGGGCGGGACAACGTCGGAAGTTTATTCCTCCCCCAAGGCAGCTTGTTTGGTTTGTCTGAGATCCTCGTCCGTGAAGCATCCCCTTGGAATAAGTTTCGGTGCCCGGAAAATTGACTTTAGCAATTGACAGATGGTTATTGCCAGTTCGGACACGAGGTGAAAAATGTTTTGCCAACTAAGATGGTCCGAAAGCGACCACCACCAGCGTGTGCGTGGTCGGATTTCGATGATGGGATAGTGAATTGTTTATGAGAGTGAGTGGTGTGTTCAGTGTTTCTGTTTTATTATGCCTTCACATCGACAAACCACTGGAACGTCCATGAAGTTTTCGGATCGATGCCAGGGTGGGCAAATGAAGAAAATCAAAAGCGATCGAAAGTGGCAGTTACTTTAACACTTTGCAGGAGATTCGCAGTTATTTAGATTATGTGCTAAAGTGATGTTAAGATTGGGCCTATTTTATTTGAACGGATAGAGGGGTTGTGGACAGGTGATGGTATGGATGGAATGCAGGTTAAGCGCTATGAGCCCCAAAAGGCTGGGAAACGAATAATAGATTTTATCATTCAAATAGAGGTGATTTTTAAAGCGTTCGATTTTTAAGTTTCAAAACGCTACAAGAGATTTTGCAGGAGGGTACACATATTGTACTCGTGTTGATAAATGAGTGCTTGACATTAACTCGTACATATAAATGTTAGCCATGGCTAGGTTTTAAGAAGTCCAATTTTGAATCAATTTATCGAGTATCTTGACTGAAACCTCTCTTCTGACATGCGTCATGTATCATAGCTGCAACTGACGCTGGATAATCAGAATAGACGAGCTATTTCAACGCACCCCATGGAAAATAGGGGTTAGATTGATGCTGACAGTGCATCAAATCTCACGACCAGGCCGGTCAATTCTCGAATCTAAAAGAGACACAAATGCGCACCGAACTCAAGTGTCGCATCAATTTCCGTGGAATGTGGCATCTTGCTGGCATCACATGCCAACCAGGTTAAGCGCTTGGATCTTTAGCATAAAAAGTTTGAGATAATTCAAATAAAATGTTGGGTGGCGTTCATGGTACTGCAGTTCTCACGTTCATTCTTGAAAGAATATAGGCCAATGCTTCCCCACGACAATAAACCGCAGCTATCCAACCGACCCACCGGTGTTCTTTGAAACGTGTTGTTGTAGAACCATTCTTCGTGAACGATAATGAAACAGAACAAAAACTCGTTCGGTTGATAATCATAAAATATTCCTTGAAGGTGGTCAGACTTTTCCTAATAGGTTAGGTTAGGTTAGGGTGACTGCGACCGCGGTAGAAGTTGTGGCCCACTTAGATCCTGGTTGGATCCTTTGTGCTATCACTTTCCGGTGCTTTATACGGGCTCCTCCAAAGGGACTACACTAAAGAAAATAAAATAAACCTCGAGACTGCCTGATGGTATTCTAGTGGCCTATTTTGACGAATCCACTTGTCTTGATGGCGCTAATGCAGGGAAATTCGTTTATTAAACGTATATCTTGAAAAATGTTTAATACTCCGTAATACAATTTTGTGTCCCTTCGACACAAGTACGCTCCATCAAGTGAATACAATGAAGGAGAAAATAATTTCACATTCGTTCAATGCATCTGATGTGCGTTGACATGACTACTAGGTGCATATTACTTTGTGTTAAATTCAAATGGTATTCAAATGCATAATTTTAAGAACACAATACTACTAGATCTAAAATTTGAAAAGAGTTAATAAATTTATAAGTTTTGGGACACAACACCACTCCTGTGCTGATTTATAGCCAATTTGTTTTCCTGATAAACGTAGCTTTGTCTTGTATCTTTAACTGTGACATTTCCTCTAAGTTACTGAAAAAGTAGTTGCCGAGTAGTAGCCAGCCTTTTGCAAGGCTGGACAAGTGCCGAGCCGATGAAGCGTATTTTCTTCCTCCTCCTCGTCTCTACACCTTCTGCAGTAGTCGTTGTGAGGGGATCCCATTCTTCTGGCTTGGATACCGAGAAGGCAGTGGCCGGTAATAATGCCCACTACGTTCCTTATTACATTTCTGCTTGGTTTAAGGACTGTTTTTGTTTTGTTTGGATTCAGTGAGGGCCAAATAAGCCTCGAAGTCCTACATGTATCTAATTCTATCCACCTCCGATTAGCGGAGTCAACGGCATCTGTAAGTAACATGGTGTTTATTACTTGGATTGAGGGATATGTGGTGTCCTGATTATTTGGCAATGGCAGTCCCACTAATAATCTTGCTAACTCGTCGGTCATTTCGTTGCCTGGAAAACCACTATGCCCAGGTACCCAGTATAGGGTTAGGTTGCATCTAACCGCTATCTCCCTAAGAGATAGACTGCAAGGTTTTAACATCTTCGATGGTGTATCCAGAGCCTTTATGTATATTGTCTCATTTTTGCTTTCCGTAAGAACCTTTCGTAGCCGTGGCGTAGTGGGTAAGTGCGTCGACTCCTACGCAGAGGGTGCCAGGTTCGATACCCGAATTTACCACCTTTCACATTTCACGGATCCACCTCTTTCGAGTCATTGACAATGCTCAACGAGTATTCCTGTCTAGAAAAAGCTTCTCAACTTCGCCATTCGGAGTCAGCATTAAACTGTAGGTCCCTTCCACGCGTGAAAGAACATTAGCACGCACAACACGAGTGGTTGCTGAGAAGCTAGGCCCAGGTCCACCTCGGACTGTCGCGCCACCCATATTATTATTATAAGAACCTTTCAAAATGTATTGAGAAAATTAGAAAAAAGTGATGAATGAAATCGGTGAAGCCGTTCTCAAGTTATGGCGTGACCAAGGAAAATGTCAATTCATTTTTATATGCATAGCTACTCGTATATAATCACTAAGGATTGTCACGGCCTCGAGATTTGTCGAAACGTTGCCGTTTGCATGCGATTAAGCCGAATCGACACTTCCTGAGAATGTTATAGACCCTCTTTGATCTTCGATTGAGTGACAGTCAACCTCCCTTCGCAATCCACTATTGAGGATGCATCGCTAGAAACTTTTCATTCCGCTTAAAAGAACCCTCCCAAATTTTAAAAAAATGCAATATCACAACCCTTCCCACCGCATAACCCTCACACCACATAAATTCCCAGCCAACACCACAGTTAACCAAAAACCAGCTACCGTCACGATCCCCGACATAAATTCACTGCCAACAACTTGTGTAAACGATGCCACGCCACCAGAAGGGAACACGTACCAGCTAGCACATGCCAAAAAACTTTTGCGTGTTAAATTTCGCCCTGCGAACCGAATTAATTAACCCAGAGGCTAAATGAACCACCCACCATTGGTGGGTTGTGAGTCCTTTCGGCCCTCCAGTCACTAGGGCAGCCTACCGCTGCTAAAAATCAAACATAGACAAATGGAATTCCCATTAAAATTCCTATCCATATTTCCCACCCAGGCGATGGATGGGTGGGTGCGAGGGGAGAGACCGAAAAAAAAACTCCTTCGAAGCTTTCACCGAAACTAGAAAGTAGAAAGTCACACCCGCAGAGGAAAATTCAATTATAATCCAACATCCAACTGTAAATCTCATCTTCAATTAATTCCGTCAAAAATGTTCAGTCGCACATCTTTGGATTTTGGGGATTTTTGTGCTCGCCCAACTTGATCCTGTGCTCGAGGATTTCTTTTCTCCTGCGTTTTCTGTTCGGACGAAATTTTAATTAAATTAGCATTTGAAAGTGGGCCTGAATTAATGGCAGGACGGGCACTGGTCGTCCTTTAGTCTTCTAGATCCGTCGCTAATTTCAGTCTGGACATCCGGAAAGAGCTGTAAAGATTCAGAAATTTTGCGAAACTGTTAAACCAGAAGTGATTCCCGGACGGGGTGGCTGGCATGGCGGAGAAATTAAATTTTTCAATTAAATTTCTGACTTTGACAAGAGAGTGTGCTGTGCATGCAGTGAAGCATGGTGTTTCCTTCGCCACCCTATTGCGAGCTGAGAGATTGACCAGAAAACAGAGAACCGAGTTCGAGCTGTGCGACTTGTTAAGTGGTTAGATTGAAAAAGTTGAATGGAGAACCCGGTGGAATGCAAAGGAGTGGTTGTGTATTCAAAATTTTCCTTGTACAAGGTGTCTGCTTGAGTGAATGAATCAGATGAGGGACAGTGTTGGCAGCAAGAAGTGGTTTCGCAATGGAGAGGTTTCTGAACATTGACTTCGAAAAAAAACAGGGTTTTGGTCCAAATCATGTGCGTCGTCTTATGGAAATTTAAGTCCATCAGGCCATCAATCTATCAATCCATCAATCCATCAATCCATCAATCCATCAATCCATCAATCCATCAATCCATCAATCCATCAATCCATCAATCCATCAATCCATCAATCCATCAATCCATCAATCCATCAATCCATCAATCCATCAATCCATCAATCCATCAATCCATCAATCCATCAATCCATCAATCCATCAATCCATCAATCCATCAATCCATCAATCCATCAATCCATCAATCCATCAATCCATCAATCCATCAATCCATCAATCCATCAATCCATCAATCCATCAATCCATCAATCCATGAATCCATCAATCCATCAATCCCTTAATCCATCAATCCATCAATCCATCAATCCACCAATGCACCAACCTATCAATTCATCAATCCATCAATTCATCAATCCATCAATCCATCAATCCATCAATCCATCAATCCATCAATCCATCAATCCATCAATCCATCAATCCATCAATCCATCAATCCATGAATCCATCAATCCATCAATCCCTTAATCCATCAATCCATCAATCCATCAATCCACCAATGCACCAACCTATCAATTCATCAATCCATCAATTCATCAATCCATCAATCCATCAATCCATCAATCCATCAATCCATCAATCCATCAATCCATCAATCCATCAATCCATCAATCCATCAATCCATCAATCCATCAATCCATCAATCCATCAATCCAACAGTCCATGATCGCAGCTCTCCAAGAATATCTCAGTTTCGTGTGTCAACATTTTTATTTTGGCTCCCTGCGGTGTAGCCCCTTCTTCAGTTGACCACTGTTGGGTCTGCCTTATCCGCCCCCGCACGAGGCACTCTCCCCCTCCTCCTCTTCACCCAATCCACAATCCACTTGCCAACAGGATAATAATTAATGGGTAAACTTTGCCACTCCAAATTCGTCTCTCTCTCTCTCTCTCACATCCACCCGCCCAATGCCCAGCATTCGGCACAAACACTAAACCCTGGGCTCCCAAGGACCCTTTTCCGTTGATGGGTCCTCTTTGTTCTTGAAATTAAATGGAAATAGGAATCGTTCTGCGAATTCGTTTCCACAACGGTGTGCACAACGGTGTGCACAACTCGCACACCGCTACCTGAATGTAATTGTTAATCCTTCGATGGGCAGCGCTACAAGGATCCTTTCTTCCGCGCTGTTTATTCAAATCTTCATTCAACATATTTTGTGTTTTCATTTAGAAACCGACGATTGCGAGCGAGATGGATGGGGTGGCTGAGCTGGCTGCGGCGGATGGGAGGGAGAAGAAATGAAACGAATCCACCACTGGCTGACACAGTCATCGAAACTGCCAGCCGGAGGAGGGCTACACTTGAATAAATGACTCCTCTTAGATGAATGATTTCAAGGGTTCAATGCTCGCCAATGCCACCACCACCGCCACCGCTGACGCTTCTGATGATGATGATGATGACGATGCTCTGGCGCGGGAGATAATTACTTTTATGCTTCGATTGATTGAAGTTGAATGAGTGGAGTTTGTTTAACTGGAAGGAATCGTGTGAATATCCTTTTTTTTCGTCGTTCGTCTCATGCCCCTACTCCCACGTTCGCTTTGGGACGTTCTTCTTCGGCAGCGCTCACAGCGCTCTTGTAGTGATTATTTACTTTTTTGGCGAAATTGCTTTATCATGATATTGAGATTGATGGTGATGACCTTGCTCTTCTATTTGCAGAAGTGATCTCCCACCAGTGCCAAACCCCCTTCACCAGCACCACCACCAGCATTGCCACCAACAGCAACAACAACAGCAGTGGTAGTGGGGGAGTGGAGAGAAGTGGGGATGGCTTCGATGGGAAGGATGAGTTTGATGAGTAAATGAGGAAGGAAGGCACTGCGTACGGTGTCTTGTGCATGATTAATAGCTGCCGCGGCTCGATGTGGGTCAACCAAGTGTGCCTTTGTTGTACGTAATGACTTTGAAGGATGGAGTTTCTTGGTCCTCAGTTTGAACTGCTGCCACCGCTTCTGTGTGTGATGAATCACGCACTTGAACGGAGACAAGTCCGGGGGGTGAGGCGAGATGAGTGTTTACCCCGATTTCTTAAAGGCCATTGACGTTTCCTCCTAACGCCTGTCAATCTGATAAAGAATTTAGATGTACCATGACGAGCGGTTAAGCAGTGTCATTGGGTTCGGGATTTTGCGGGTTTTTTTATTTTTTTTTTGTTGGCCAGACCTTTGTCTTGATTCGCTTGGAAGTGCCAGTTCATGGGACATGACACGACTATGAAGTGAGTTCCAAATTTGAAAAGGCACAGGAATAGGAGGCGGAGAGTGGGCAGGGGGAGTAAGGAGTTATATTGATGTTGACATTTATACTTGTGTCGATACAATGTCAACAAGAAAGCAAACCCTCCTGACTGCGGCAATTGCCGAGTGTCCTTAACGTAGCATAAAAGGTCTGCTTTCAGGCGGTTTGCGATGACAGTTGAAGGCGTGTATCAGCATACTTGTATGGCTTCAAGCCAGAGAAGACATGCGGATACCGGATCACCTCTAGAATCCCGAAACATGGACTTCGACACTAGACGGTTGTTTGTCTATTTAAAGGCCACATGTGACAGTGGGCTCAGAAGCGAGCTTCACACAGTCATGCCTAGTATTAGTAATCCTGCTAAAGCCGCTAGATGAAGCATCCAGTCTAAGTCCCTTCTTCAGCAAAAAAAGATTTCGTTACAAAAATTCAGAAGTATTAAGCTTTTATTTGTCATTTTGTTTTCTATTGTCTCGTCCTTTTATTTCGTACGTTCGTCCGTGATCAATTGTATGGGTGAATAACGACTTATGGTCCGTTCTCATCTTAGATACGAGATTGGAGAAGACACAACCTATCTAGTATATTGGCTAGACCACATCAGGCATAGACCAAGCAAGCAGAGTTAATGGTGTCTTCAAATCCGAGACTGCTGGTTCGAAAGGACGAGGGAGAGCAAATATCTGCTGATCGCGAACGCAACACAACTTTGTCTTTATGACTGGAGCCAGAGTTCCAACCATCCACGATCGAAGACAGACGTAACTTAGTCTCAGAACTGAGATGGGTCGCAGGCCTTTTCGCGGACGTAAGACTATGACTAGAAACAGGCCTCCCGTCAGAATTCCTGGTATTAATTAAAGAGACTATGACTAGACACAGACCTCCCGTGACAATTCCTGGTATTAATTAAGACCAAATTATCGCGGACGTAAGACAGCTTGCTTTTGATCCGTAGAAGCAGACTGCCTTTCAAGGATATGGGAAGCTATTGTTCAGACTCTGACCTTTCAGATCTTCTTGCCTTCACGCCGAGTACATCTCTTGGCTTTCCCAGGACATTATGCCGTATTTACTCAACCAACAAGCCTCTTCAACTTGCGCCATCTCTGCCTATCTGTCTGTAGTTTCCCAGTCAAGATGACTTAGGTTCTTCGCCACGACTCACTTGTGTGCATTCTCTGTTGCACGGTGTCACAGATTTAGAGTCGAAGAGCCAGTTGGCCATGTGCTCTTCACTTCTAAGCCATCCTAGGCCAATACCTAGGTATATCCCTGGTCTAGACTCCAATTGCTGTTCAACCCATGCAGTTGGTGGTTGAATCTTCTCCTCGATATACCACCATACCCCCAACGCAAAGAAAACCTAAGATGACAAGCAAAACTTTTCTCGCGAAGTTGTTCATCTGCTTTTGGGATTATTCTTGTCTCTGCGTTGTACAGCAGGTTGTGGTGAACAATGTCTTATATGTAGTCAACATATCCTTCGACTCTGTTACTCCCGACTCAAGAAGCCGAAGATATATTAGTTGGCAAGACTTATTCTGGCACTTGATCTCGGTGCTGTCTGTGTTCGTATTGATTGCTACGGGACGAGAAAGACGAAGTCCTTGAGAATGCTCCGTCCAAGACTTCGATGTTGCGCGTCTTTTCTTGAGGACAACAAGACCAATTTTAGTCGCTTCCATCTCAATGCCAGCAAGCGTCTTATTGACGACTACCTGTGTTCTGTTAACCGCGTCATTTCCAACCACTTCTGGAAAATGGTGCCTCCAGTGTTGGTCTTTGAGTCTTCCAGGATTTTCTTCAAGATGATTTTGAAAAAGTTATATGACATTGAGTGGCCTTGTCTAAATCTTTTTTTACATTGAGGGTACAAAACCTACCGAGTTTGGCATTAATGTAAAAAGTCGATATGGGCCTGTATCCTACGCTGGATACGACGATAGCTGGTGGGAGTCAATGCCTACCTGATCATCTCCAGCTGCCTTAAATATTTCATCGTCCAGGCCATTCCCACTGGCAGCCTAGTGTCTTGATATTGCTACCTTGTCCTCGTCTAGATGGGAGACGCAATTCCCGTATATTATCGCCCAGCTTGAGTGAAACATTCTGCCTGACAGCGGTATTTGAATTCGCATAGCCATCCACAGACCATCAACAGTCTACAGAAGGATCTTTTCAAAATCTCAGTATAGACAGCGGTTCTCCTTAAAGTTGTCCGCCTTCTTCACAACCCTCGTCGTTCGCAACGTTGCTTTGTAGACTTCAAGCTGCGCTTCATGTGCCTGGCTGAACTCGATGCTAAACCATGGTTTTTTTATTATTGGTGGTGCCTTATTAACTTTGGCGCACCATTAACACTCAGAAGGACCTTCAATTACCTAGTGAGCTGAGGTGGAAAGCTGCTGGCTAGGTGCTCAGGTTCATTACTGATTGTCACAAGGAAAGAAGATGATATGGGTATAACCTTGCTCTGCCAACCGGCAAGTGTATGTACTTTCCAGTTGTCTCCAAAAAGTCAAACACATGCCAACAATAGTAAGTACTATCAACACAACACGTTTCACTTCATAGCGTACTCTTCTTAGCATCTCTTGCAGATATTTCATACATTAGTCACTATTAATCTCAGGTCTCCAAAATCACTACACTGTCCAATGATTCTTGTAAGTAACTACCGTCACATAGACGGCCACGCTCTTAGGCGGACAAAATTGTTGCGACCGTCGCCAACCACTTATGGGAGTGTTCACTATACTTACTCCCCCTTTTCCAGCGATTGTCAAGGTCTCCCCTCTTCTCATCTTCATTGGTGGACAGTCCATCAAAGACAAAAACAGTCACCGTTGCGTAGTGGGTTAGTGCGTCGACTTCTACGCAGAGGGTGCCAGTTTCGATACCCGAATTTATCACCTTTCATAATTCACGGCTCCACCTCTTTCGAATCACTGACAATGCTCAAAGAGTATCCCTGTCTAGAAAATGCTTCTCTACTTCGCATTTCGGTGTCGGCATGAAAGTGTAGTTCCCAGCCACTCGTGAAACAATAATAGCGAGTAGTTGCTGTAGAAACTATGCCCAGGTCCGTCTCGGACTGTCGTGCCACCCATATTCTTATAATTATTATTAAAGGCAACAACACATTCATTATGATCAGTGAGAGTACTCCAAAAATCCCAAAACAAGTTATGTCCGCTCACACGTTCGTGTTCAACTTTCCGTTCAACTCTATCATCATGTCCACACAGCCACCAAAAAAAATACCCGTCTTTAATCAAATCCTCTCTGGCCTTCAAAAACTCCACTCAAACTCGCCTCGCCACTCACTCATCTATCAGCAAAGTTGCTGTCAACAACTATTCCGATGGCCTATTACGAACGTCGTTTTCTAAAAAGAAAAAAAAAATGAACGTCTCTTTCAACGCTTCGCCAAAATTCTTGGGCAAACTTTCCAAGACGAGAACTCGTCATGTAACTTAAACATGAACTCCGAGAGAACACATCCATTCGCACATGAAAATTCGGATTCCCAAAACGGGTGACAGTCCCAATAAACTTTCGGCCCCCACTCCGATCGCGCAGCTATTTGTACAGATGTCGGGCTTATGCCGGATATACTGGAGACGTTTGGAAAATACCCAAAATTTGCCGAACATCCTGCGAGTAAATAATCACAAACTTTCACTGTATCCACTCGCTCGCACACATCCACGACTCAGCCAATATCTAACGATGATGCACTAAGGGCAATCAGCTTCACAGCCACCATCGCACCCAAGTCGCACACACCAACCAACCAAGCGACTGACTTGGCTTGAATCAGGCAAAATTTTCTCTTTGAGCAGAAGTTTGCCATCTGCTTCCATAAGCCCCAAGTCCTCGCATTTTCCATTGCAAAATGCACATGCAAACGGCAATAAAAGATGATGCGCGCAGAGCATCAAAAAGTTTACCAATAAAAATAAATTGGAGCGCTCTGAAGCGTCCCAAGTATGGTGGCGGCGACGACAGCCGAGGATACTCTTCAGTCGTTCACTCCCATTGAACGCTGCCGGATGAAGGCTTTACGTGGGGATGTGTGTGTGTGTGTTTGGAGGACGGTTGAGCTACCAGCAGCATCCCTTACAAATGGAGAACACTTACAGTTGAGTTCCGTAATCGAATTGAATTACCATGGAATTTGTTTTGAAGAACTTTTCCCTGTCGTTGGTGCAGTCGGTCGCTGTCCCTCGTTATCTGCCCCCAGTCTCCTTCTGGTTGTGTCCCGACATCATTATCGACGGGATAAGAAGCAAATTCCGAGGCAAACTTAAGCGGATCTTTGATGGTGTGAGGCTGCTATTCAAGAATTTCTCCACCGCAAGGACTGCAGCAACTGAATCTAGATAAAGGCGGCGACGATAGGTTGTTGGAAGGGATGGCAAGAATAAGAGCGGGGATATCTGCAGCCACGTAAGAAAGTGGTCGTCGAGGCAGGAGCTGACTTATAAAAAACAGGCGAATCCTTTTTCTTGCTCAGGGAATCCGGAGAAGAAGAACCTAGCAGCGGCTTCCAGTCGAAGATTTCTTTTGTCGCTTTCAACGCCCTGCGGGGCGAAACTTTCTCAGGCGTTGACTTTCGTTGGAAGCTCCAATGACATAAGAACTCTCAAAAGCTTCTCGTGATGAGTCAGTACTTTCTGAGACGGCGTCATCAGTCCAGTACAGGCTCTGGCCATCATTCTAGAATTCTATACAGAGCAGACTTGGCCGGTTGAAACACCGGTTCAACTTGTGATGACGATGAATGAACAGATCCAACTCTAGAGCTTCTTAGAGCCTCTGATTAGCAACAGACACTCGATTTCTTGATTGTTTCGAAATCCAGTCCAAGAACACAATATTCCACAGGATGGCAGCATCTAAGGGAGTCTCAGCATGTGGACTCCTCGGTAAATTTAGAGCTCTTCCGGTTCTCAAAGTCATGGTTGCGGATGAAATGCTATCAGGATGTATGTCTTTAGGAATGATGAAGATAAACCAGACTTGCACTGGAGTCTGAAAGATTTCCTTGAGAAGATTCAACCCTATGTGCTCGTTTATTCCCAAGGGAACACTACCGGCTCTGCAACTGAATTCCACTCAATTGGTTTAGGTTAGGTTAGGAAGGGGGCTGATAATGCATTCACCAGCACACTTACACCATGTTGGTCCATTGTTATACCCCTAGTCAGACTACTTCCACCGGTTGACCAATCCAGTGATAGTGTCGTTAATGGTGACTGAACCGTATTTGAAAACCAGATAAAAGCGTATTAACTTTGCTTTCACTGTGATTCGAACCAGGGACCCCGCGAACCAGGCGCAGGCACTCTTACAACTGCGCCATCCAGTCTTCTTACGCAATTGGTTTGCTAACTAGTGCAGTCGAATACAGAGTGTAGGAACTCTTCGAGCGTGCACCTGGACACCTTCACACTTTGGGAGATCCTAGAAAAGACCCAAGAAGTGTAGATCGACGGTCAACACCTATTTGTCGATTTCAAGGGCGCATACGGCAGAGTGAATAGACACTAGTTTTTCACCATCATGTCCAGTTGTCTAGTCCAGGGTGACGATGGCGAATCCTCGGCTCTCCATCAAGGAAATAAGCTCACAGAGCCCATTAATGTCAAATCGGGATTAAGACAAGGCGACGCGCTGTCATATGACTTCTTCAACATCATCCTGGAGAAGATCGCGGCGGGCTCGCACTCCAACACTTGAAGCACCATCTTCCAGAACTCCGTGCAACTGTTGATTGACAGAACACACCGAGCCGTCAATGAGGAATTTTCTAACTTTGAGACGGAAGCGATTATAACTGTCCTGGACAGAGCGTAACCACGGACATCTACAACTTCGAGGTAGTCAAGGGCTCGGCACTCAGCAATCAGTAAGTACCAAAATCAAACGAAGAATAACTCTTGCCAACCGCTGTTTCTTCGTTAGGCGTTCGTCGTGAGGCAACAGAGGGAAGGTTGACATATGTGATCGTTCCAATCCTGCCATACGACGGCTTAGAGACATGGACAATCTCATGAGCGGGTGAATCATAGGTTCACGATAGTTCTGAGTGCGATCTTCGCTCCTATTTGCGTTGAAGGTATCTGGAAAAGAAGATTGAACCACGAACTGTATGGGCTGAACAACGATATGACCTTTATCAGCCATCTACAGATCCAATGCCTAAGGTTCCTGGAACATTTTGGACAACTTAGCTCAAGCCCAAAGAGTCTTCGGCTTCTGAACTATGGGGCAACGCAACAAAGGACACCCGCGTCTAAGGTGGCGTATCCAAGTTGAAGTGGAAACGCCCGAAGCTGTAGGCAGCTAGCCAGAGATGGCGCTAGTTCGAGAGGGTTGTTGGTTGATGCCCAAGTCCACACCGAACTGAAGCGCCAGATAAAGAAGAAACCCCGTAATAATTTTTGAGTTCACATATAGAATAACAGTTCGTTTCCCTATGTCCTTCAGAAGTGTACAGAGTTCTTAACTGACTTGATAAATGAATGCGTGATGTTAGGTTTAAGTGACTGTCACAACGGATTCAGTTGTCACCCACATCTGGATGGGATCCATTTTGCCATCATTGCCCGGTAATTGATGGAGCAGTGCCTCTTTTGCCAAGTGGACTAACTAATGTCTGAAAACACCTACTGGTATCCTAGTGGCCTATCCTAGATGATTGACTCCTTTGTTGGGTTATAGCCAATTTGTATTCTCGTCCTAATATATCCTTAATCATTATGACTAACCTTTCTTCTACTCTGCTGAATAAAAAAGTTGCCTAGAGTGGTTTTATTTGCTCATCCAAGGGCTGAACAGGTGCCGAGCTAGTGAAGCGTAGGTTCTTCTTCTTCCTTATCCCTGCAGCTCGTGCAGAAGTCGTTGCGGGGGCTCCCTGTCTTCCGGTGTGTATGTCAAATCGACAATGGCCGGTAATAATGCCAACGACATTACTGACTACCTTCCATTTTAGTTTTAGGAGTGAAGGCACTCGAATTTTACAATTTATTGAAGGTCCAATTATCCTCGTAGTCCTGGAAGCGTCTAATTATATCCACATCTGATTTGTGGACTTGAGGCATACCATTGATTTTGACCATATTGCCATCAATCAGTCAGTTTTAACCTCAGATAGAGCTCCGAAAAGTCAGATCTGAAGCCAGCACAGCCTGCAAAGCACCTTCGCTTCTCGACCTTCTGTGTACATCCTTCTTTGTAACAATGCCGTGGTCCTGAATCCGAAGAAGCGATCTCAAAAATGTCTTTCTGAGTTCAAGTCGTCAGTAAAATGCCTCGTGACCACCACTGCCCATGAAGTGTCGGCAGTCAGTGGCCACTTGTTGAAGCAGAAACCTGTAATGAGCCACTCCCATGAATGACCCCCATTTCAGACTGACTTAACCCACATACTGGTGCACTGGCAAAATGATGCTTACTGCTGCTTGCGCCAGCAACCCGTTCCCAGTAATCTCCGACTTTCACGTGCCAACGAGACAGTGGCACAAACAAATCCAAGAACTGAAGCACATCTAATTTATTGCCATTTGATTACGCCACTTATTAAGGCAATAAATACCGAACTACCGCAATCCGCACACTGACAGAAATCCTCCGCCACCCCCATGCTACCTAGCCCAGCCAGCTATAAGCCACAGTGTGAAGGCAATTGAAAAGCAATTAGCCGTCGTCGCCACCAGTTGCACTTGTCTAAATGTCACCTGCTGCTGTTGCACGAACACAGAAACTCGTTTCAACAGTCATTCACTGGCACTCCGAGGTTACCGGAGGTTTCCAAGTGAATCTGTTGCCACTGCCACTGTGTGGCACTCCTCCCGCGCCCACAATCGCACAACATCCCCACAACACTGTGAATCCGATGAAGTTGTTTCTTATTGCAAATTTCGATTTTATTGCGAAAGTTTTCCGATCCGAACTTTGTTTAGATAAACATTCGCATTACGGCTTCTGTAGCGCCGGGATTACACTCGGTGAAGGTGAAGTTTCTGAAATGCACCGAAGGACTGTGTGGTCTTTGACAAATCACGGGTTTCTTGGATTGTAACTAACTTGGCAACGGACTGCGGTTAGTGGGGTTGGGATACGTTTTGAATTTTGCGAGTGCACAAGTTTTGTGGGTGCTTGTGGGTATGTTTTGGACTTGTAATCACGTGAGAGCTGTTGGCAAGGGTTTTGTGTGATGTAAGAGAGAAAAATCTAACTGGCTCGTTGAATTCGAATAAAACGACTTTTCCCCACCTAAACCACAATGGCAGGACTCTGCTAAGGATTTGGCCACGTGTAGGCAGAGAGAGAGAGAGAGATGAAGCTGAAAAGCTAGAATTCAACCGCACAGCGTGTGGTGATCTGCTCCGGCAGAGGTGATGACTGAACAGATTTGCCAGCTTCCTTCTTTAAAGGGTGCTGACCTCTTCATCTACACAGCCCACACATAATCGACTGCAGCGCAGTGCCGAGTTTTTTCCTGGGAACTTCGGCATGCATGCGAAACGACTGATTAGTTTCTTGTCGACCTGATTGTTTGCTTTTCAGTATGACTGCTAAGGGCCAGTAACTAAGACGTGGTTTTGTAAAGCCACACCATTATCGTTGACTTTAACTTATGAGGGTGTACCCTTTACGGACGAGGCTGTAAGACAAAACTAGACCCCACCTGCACTGAGACACAAACAAAGGATTGGGAAGAACACCGTAGAATGACCTGAAATCAATCAGCAAGTTCATTGGCTTGCCGCGAAGGGATCAAAAATTGACTGTAGAACTGTGGATGAGGTCCTTGGACCCAACACAAGGATCTCCGTACCTATGGTGCCGATTCCTGCCGTATCCACGCCATAAATAGCACCCGACATAATCTCATCAATGAAGCTAGAATTTTTTATAATTTTTTTTTTCGAACCGTCAGACTTATCCCTCTAACCGGCCAATTTTTTTTCCGATGTTCTTCATCGAATGGATAATTTTGTAATTGGTTTGAAATATAAGTTTTTTAAGTTTAAGTTTAAGTATCTCGGGGTCTTCTTCACGAGTGATGGGAGGAGTAATACTGAACTTTCCCGTAGGATTGGTCAAGCTAGGTCAGTTTTGACACAGCTTATACTAATAATATAATATGGGTGGCGCGACAGTCCGAGGTGGACCTGGGCCTAGCTTCACAGCAACCACTTGTGTTGTGCGTGCTATTGTTCTTTCACGCGTGGAAGGGACCTACAGTTCAATGCCGACTCCGAACGGTGAATTTTAGAAGCTTTTTCTAGACAGGAACACTCGTTGAGTATTGTCAGTGACTCGAAAGAGGTGGAGCCGTGAATTATGATTGGTGGTAAATTCGGTTATCGAACCTGGCACCCTCTGCGTATAAGTCGACGCACTTACCCACTACCCCACGGCGACCCACATTCTTTGGAGATAAAGCTTCAAACAGCTTGGGAGATCTGTAATCAGGAAGGTCGAGCTTAGTGTGAAAGCCAAGTTAGCAGTTTTCAACACATTCTTTGTTCCAACTCTCACCTATGGTCACGAAATTATGGTAATAACCGAAAGTATAAGATCGCGAATACAAGCTGCTAACATGACATTTCTTCGTGCCGAAATTACCCGCCGGAATAGGGTGAGAAACACGACAGTGCGCGAGGAACTCAAAGTTGGACAGTTGCTTCTCCGAACGGAAAAAGCTATGCTTCGTTGGTTTGGTCACGTAGCACGTATGTCCCCACCATCATGACTTCCGAGGCGGGCCTTGAATGCGATTCCATCAGGTAGGCGACCACTTGGCAGACCCAGGATGAGCTGGTTGGACCAAGTCCATAAGCTCGCCTGGTTGCGCTTGGGCTTAACGACTGATAAGTTAGAGTCGATGGCGGAGGATCGAATTGCCTGGATATCTCTCGTGCGTGGCTTACCCCTTAAGTGGATCATGCGGGTCAAAAGACGATGATGATGATGATGATATGTGGAAGTAAACGTGTTTTTAGCGAGTTGCAATAACCCCGCCTAAAGGCGAAGCTGCCGGTTAGAGGGTTAAGGCATTATCGTCCAAATGGACTCTAAAACGGTCAAGTGTTGCTACCACGCAGTACAATCTCTTGGCAGACACAACATAGGTCCTGAACCTTGCAATTAACGAATTGGAATACAAATTTTGCCTACACCAATAGACATGACCTCAGGGCTTATTTCTATATGATCATTTGCGTTGACAAGGACTTACTGACCACTGCGGCGACCACCTTAACAAAACAATGACAGGACAAGAAATTTCGAGTTCATCAGGAAGATGATGAGACATCCGAACACATTTTACTTGAATGTGCGGTTCTAATTTGGTTGAGGAAATGTGTTTTCCATAAGAAGATACTGAATCCAATGGAACTTAATACATCCACTACAAAAGACACCGGTTAGAGGCTTAAAGCATTATCGTTCAAATGGACTATATAACGGTCAAAAGTTGCTACGATGCATTACAATCCCTTCCCAGACAAAATATAGGCCCTGAACGAAACTATAATGGCAGTTAGACAGCAGCTACAACGGTGGATAAAACCAACCCCCAGACCAATGGACCAAAATAGAATACTTCTACCTTGACAAGGAGATGTTCTTACTGAAATACCAACTTAACAAAATAGTCCTGTAGCAGGATAAGAAATGTCGAGTACACCAGGAGGTCACGAGACATCGGAACTCAGTTGAGGTGAATGTCCGGTTCTAATCTGGTTAAGGAAATGTATTTTTTCATAAGAAGATATTGACTTCAATGGAACTGAATCCATCCTCTCCAAAAGACACACTTTCCCTCATAAGAGAGGGAAAGTAAATTCAAGTCTTCGATACAATATATCTCTTCAGGTCCCGGCATCGTTGGCTTTATGGCGTAAGTTGTACAAGAGCATACAAAGAGCTTACTGCTAAAATATTGAACGAACTCGCGATGAGGTGCAAGGGCGCGTGTAAACGGTGAGCAGAATCTCAGTATCACGATCCACAAAATTGACGGAGGGCAAGTAACCACGACTTAGTAACATACTTGAATGACTATCTAAGGATAAGTATCCTCAACATCTCATGCGAGCATATTCAAGTGTTCTTAGAGACAGGAGCGTTATATTAGCAGGATGTCTTGCTTGCCAACCATCTACGACAGCCATTAGGTGGTTAGGCAATGTAGAACGCATGTTCAAGAATCTTCAAATGTGTCTCTATGGGACAACCCAACAAAAGGCTCATGTCGGTGTACAGTTCGTTTCTCCAAATACCATACTCTTTCCTCTCCTCTTCTTCTAGCCTAGCTTCTTAGCAACCACTCCTGTTGTGCGTGCTATTGTTCTCTCACACGTGGAAGGGACTTACAGTTTAATGCCGACTCCGAACGGCGAAGTTGAGAAGCTAGACAGGAAATACTCTTTGAGCATTGTCAGTGACTCGAAAGAGGCAGAGCCATGAAACCAGCACCCTCTGCGTAGGAGTCGACGCACTAACCCACTACGCCACGGCGACCCACCAGTCAGTGTCAGGTTTTTACTGACTAAAAACTCCGTTCCCTTTTGGTTGTTCTTTACTACAACTAAGTTTCCTTATCTAGTAGCTTACTTTAAAGGATCTTTTTGCGTGTTGCAGGTAGACCCTCGGTAAAATTACCTGCCATAACAATCGTTAGGATGGTTTATTACTATTGCGCCAAGTCGAGCGGTCTTGTATGCTGGATTCGGCGTACTTAACTTCTCATGTCATTGTTACAAAGCCTATGAAGTTTGATTCTTAGCTTTCGAGCGGAGTTTGTTATTTCTTCGTCGACGGTAGTTATCCCTAGGTCCCTTTGTATATCACCAAGGTGTAAAAGCTCCCGTATAATTTCATTTTGAAAGAACTGAATAAATCGTGTGTATTTTCTGTTAGTAGGTCCCGGTGTTAGCCGTAGGTCCATATTGTACTATGGACCTACGTAGGGTTCTATGGACCCCTAGTACTGATGCCTGCACTTGCTTGTATAATAGCAGTTTGTTATACGTGCTTAACATGGAGTACCTTCCAAGTAACCAGTACATTCCTCTATACCGGTGTTCGAGCTCATCGCGTTTCATTTTCACGTGGGCCTTCCACTTGAGCTTCGCATCGAGTGTCATACCAAGATATTTTGCTTCATTGGCGTACGGTATTTGTACAGAATTAATGAAAACTGGTAGATTTTCAATATTTCTGTAGGTAAAATTTATATGCGTTGATTTGGTCTCATTGGCGTTTTGACCATTCGTTTATTTTGTCCAGAGCTCGTTGCAGTTCTTCAGTTGAGGACTCAACTGAACGTCCCGTTGCCAGGTTCGCTGTGTCATACGCAAATGTAGCCACAAGTGTACCCTCAGTTTGAGGTATGTCTCTAGTGTGCAACAGGTACAATGTAGGGCCAATGACACTCCCTTGAGGGACTCCTGCTCGGATCTCTTTAAAATCGGAGTATTCAGTTTCATGATTAACTCTAAATATCCTGTTATCGAGATGAGATTCTAGTATATAATCGGTAGAAGCCTGCTTAGTTTGTATTTTAGGCCTTCATGCCAGACTTTGTCGAAGGCCTGGGAAACGTCAAGTAGGGCGGTGGAGCAGATCTTTTTCTCCTCCAATGCTCCTTCAATTTCATTCGTTATTCTGTATACATTGTCAATTGTCGAGTGTTTTCTCGAAACCCGAACTGATGGTCAGGTATTAGGTGCTTCTCTTCGATAAATTTTTGAATGCATTTTAATAAGAGTTTTTCAAAAAATTTGGATATTATTGGTAAAAGCGATATGGGTGTGTACGACTTTTTGCTGTTTAACGGTTTGCCCGGTTTTGGAACCATGATCACTTCTGCAACCTTCCATGAGTCTGGAACATAAAACAGCCTAAAGGAAGGGTTAATTAAGTAGAGGAGTTTCATTAGCGCCTTTTTCGGCAAGTTCTTTACAATTTGTCCGGTTAGTAGATCATAGCCAGGAGCCTTGTTGTTTCTTAGATTTTTGATTGCCTGACAGAGTTCGTTTAGCGATACCCTTCCTATATTAGAGCTGTCAGATATAGATGTTACACTTGGATCATCTTCCCACATTAGTCCATCAAAAGGCTGAAATGTTTCCTCCAAATGTTCGGCAAAGAGATCCGCCTTTTCTACGTTTTCTACACTTTTTGCCCACTCATCATTGTTTTTCTTGATTGGCGCGGCCTCCATTTGGGACTTCTTGATATTTTTTTCACTGCTTTCCGAAGCGAGAAGTTTGTACATTTTTCATTTGTTAGGCGTTCAACATAAGTCGATATCTCGTGGTTTTTATAAACTTGCAAAGCTGTTTTAGTTGTTTGCACAGGCGATTTAAGTATGTTTTATGTTGCGGGGCGCGAGACTGCTGCCATTTCATGCGCGCTTTTCTTCTTTCGAGGATAAGTTGCATGGGATGAGGCTTTAAGCAGGGAAGTAACCGGACATCACCCTTTCTATTGCTTATTGATCCCGATTCTAATAACAATAAAAAGGAAATAACAAGGGTAAACAAATTAACAGCCGCTTCCATCATCTAAAGGCCACCGAGTGAAGAAGTTTCCCCCAATCTTCAAGTGGCATTGCAATAAAAAGTTAATAACCTCAATCTGTCCTCGGTTAACTACTTTACCACCTCTGTCCGATGCAACACTTATTTCAGAAATGAACGCCAAGTCCACCAAATGTCTGCACAAGGTCAAGTGCCAGTGAAATTCCATCATTCGGCTCTCCAACCACTCAGCGCTAATCTCCCACGCATCCCACATAAAGAGTCCGTTTGGGAATAGCAATTGATTTCCTAATTGCCGATCCTTGAAGCAGATTTCTCAAATTACGTGTCACATCGAGGACGCCTAGGGTGCCCGGTTTACGGCCTAATCACTGCACCTGTGTTTACTTAAACACAAAACCATTCCATGTCCAATCGCCCGATGTTTGCGCGTAAACTCGGCCCAGCCGAAAAAAAAAGACTAAACACAAGTGCAAAACGCAATTAGCACTCTAATTGTGCGCCCTTCACGAAACAAAGACAGACCATTAAACCATCATCTCAAAACTAATGTCTGTTTGGTCAGGGGAAGCGAACGGAATTCAAACTGCATTACCTGCCCAACCAGCCATTCGCCAGCGCACACAGTTTTCCAAGTCAGACGTCAGATTTGACATTTGATCGTGAATTGTTTTCTGATTGCCGGCCATAAATTCCCAGGTAAGCCGGGACTAAGGATACGACTCAACCGTGGCTGTGGCACGTTCACGAGATGCACAGACGCATATTTCTTCCGATGCGCTGCATAAATTCTGAGCCCCTGCCACAGCCACAGCGACTGCAATCACTGAAGGGCACACCAGCCGAGAGGGAAACCAAAAAAAAAAAAAAAAAAATAAGGATACCCGAGAGCAGTGAAAGAAAACCCGTAAAATACGCAAAATTTATTTTTATTATCCTTTTCCACTGCGAATCCTGGTGCAATCACTCTCGGGAGTGGTACTGCCAACCCATGCACGGCGCGGCGATTAAAACAAAAGGCGAAGAAGCGAACGCAGCGGAAAGGATATCTCACCGTCGTCGTAGTCGCTGCTCGTATTTCACACTTTTCGAAGGATAATGGCCGTCGAGTAAATACGGTGAGGTCCGCTTTTGTTATTTAGGTGTGTCTAGTGTCGAGGTGCATGTGTGCACTGCATTATGCAATCTCACGTGAGTGGTGTTTGTCTTCGGTGAACGGCTCCGTTGAGGTGTCCAGGAGCTGAACATATCCGGAAGTTAATGGCTTGGCGTTGTTTTCCTATCACTTTTGGTGAATTGTCTGCGATGTCCGTCGAAAACGGTGTTTGCACTCAGTCTGTTGCAATTTGCAGTTCTTCTGTTTTTTTGGGTTGTGCTCCGTGGCAGAGGTTGCTTTATGTTTTATTTGAAGTCTGACGAGCTATCAATGGTTGCGTTGTGGCAATAAAATCTTCCGAAACCGAAACGATAAACACTTTTATCGGTCTTCGCAATTGGGTGTTGGCCGTACATAGGAGACACTAAAAAGATAAAAGACGAGACTGACAATCATGGGCCAATAAATCTTCTAACCTCATTCGTTTACTCTTTTATTCGTTATCTTTTTTTTGGTTTTAGTTTGAAGCGTCAAAACGATATGAAATTGTGATGCCGGCGGAAAGTAGACGGTCAAAGCAGTCCGGGTTATGGCGCCGAGACAAGGTCAATGTCGGCATCGGATGAAGACACCTTGATCGTTTCGAGAGGAAGAGAGAGTTACTATATGCCGTCTGTAGTCCTGGTTTTGATTAATGATGAGTGAGGTTCATGTGCAGATCGGTTCCTTATTTTGGTAGCGTTGTAAATCCACGGCCACAGAGCCGCTCAATGCGATCGTTGTTGGAGAAATCCTCCCCAAAAGTGAATGGGGATCGCATCCAAACTGGGCTGGTATCTGCTCAGGGGAGAGGACAGGATTGAAATTAATTTATCTAGATTCGCCATGGACTTGTAGCAACTAAGAAGAAGAGGAAGTTTTTGTTTGGTGGTTAGTTCATCTCCATTGGCAATCAGCGGCCATGGATCACTTCTCCGGGCAATCTTCTTGCTGCAATTCAGAAGGACACTGTCGGTGATCAGACATAATCTGAGTGTATTATGGGAAAAATTGGAAACAAATTGGAAAACAGAGAGATGAAAGATAGGAAAGAGAAAATCTGACCAACGGTAGTGAAACCACTGAAGAAGATCCAACATTTCATTCGTTTTAATTCATTTTTATTATGTACTTCATGACAACTTAAATACTAGACAAAAATGCTTAAAACTAGTTGGTCGAACACTTAATTATTCCAACTTACTGACCCTTGGCGGGTGACTCTAAGCTAAACTTAAACCAAATGAAGATCCAAGCAATTGGGCTTGTTTTAGCGGGCATTATAGCCAATTCAGCATTTTGATTTGGATTTGGACATCTGCATTTTGGAATGTGAATGGAGCAGAAAAGTCATCCGCGAACTCTTCGAGCTGTACCAGGATGCAGATGTAGTCCGGCATGAAAGTACCCGTCGACTGCACTGGCTCGGCCACATCGAGGGCATGAACACCAAAGCTCAAGCTAATATGGGCACCGATTGCCAGTGTCGATTGTGGATGGTCGACAAATCTATCGCCAATGTTATAGCTTGTGTCTTGAGGATGGACAGGGGAAGAAGGACCATTTTACCGATTTTTCGGTGTGATTTTGAAACGTTATCCTTTGAAAATCTCTCCAGGATAATGGACAAGTGATCCTTTTTTACATCCCCTAGTTCAAGGAGTAAGCTATAAAATCACCCTTGATCATTTTGATGTAGGACGCACCATTCCCCAGATTTTGACAAGAAACTTAATTTTCTGATGACCTGTTGTCCCGGCAGAGTTTTTCGTTCAAAATAGATTTTTTTTTCCTCCCCCACTTTTGGGCCTTTATCTCTAAAACGGTGGATCGTACGATTAAGGGACCCAAGATCGATTTTGTAGCTTGTTACTTTAGCCGTGTTTTTTTTTGTTTTTCAAAATTCTATAAATAGTAACGACTTCGAATTTTGAAGAACACATTTTGACATCAATTTCGAACAAATAATTTTTTTTTCATTTATCTTGACGGATAAAAATCAAAGCAACTGCGAATCTAACTTCACTTCACTATCGATAGCGATGAAAAAAAACACGGATTTTATCTAGAGGATGGTGTTGAACAATATATATTTACCGTTATTTCTGTGTGGTTTTTCAAGGATATGGGAGCTTTAGTGGCAAAATTTGTTTCTGTGGAGTAATTATTGAAAAAATGGCTGCATGGGATGGACATAAAGCCATATTATGGCCCTAAAACGCAAAAGTTTTGCGAGTCACAGTGAAAAATCAATCGACTGTTGACAAATATCGATTCTTGTCCACAATCGACACTCAAAATCGGGGTTAATGTAACATATGTTCAATCGCCATCCTCTGATTTGTTTTAAAATTCTACGAATTGTACATGCAACCATTCTGCAGTATCCATAATTTTGCCATAATTGCCCACGTTTCAATTTCTCGCTGACACCATGCGCCGATGTGTCATTTTCATAATTGCATTATTGACTCCCAGGCGCCGAATCAGCATTATTTAGTAATCAAGAATCGCATAAAAAGAGGAAGCAAATAAAATATGGGCGAGTTCGAACTATTAACTCAAGAAATTTTTTAAGTTATTTTTTTTTTTTTGGGGAGGGTACGTGAACATCTTCAAAAGACACTATGGAGACCGTTCCCGCATAGCGAAAGGGATTTTCACCCAGTAAAAACACCTCCCTTCAATTAAAATATATTTCCACTATAACTAAGTTTTACACCTATCCAGCAGTTTTTCTTTCACGCATTTGGCAAGAGATTCTCCGTTCAGAGTTCTTACTTACACCGAAGCTAAGCGCGGGTTGAATTCACCGTGCTAGATCAAGGGGTTTAGTCTTCTGAAGACGGCGAAAAGAGTTTCTTTCGTCGAGAATTGGAAGAACAGCAGGGTTTATGTGCTCTTCCAGGCGGCGCTTATGCTTATGAGCAAAATTCGTAACTTCATCTTGGACTGGTGAATTTCCAAGATCACTGTGGATATCGTTTTTTCGTATATACCAGGGTGCGTTGACGATGGCCCTTAGCACTTTATTTTGAAAAGCTTGTATTATGTTTCTATTACTTTCTTTGGAACAACCCCATAGTTGTAAACTATACATCGAGACGGGTCTTAGCACGTGCTTGTATATAAGCAATTTGTTGTCAGTACTTAGTTTGGAATATTTTCTAATAAGCCAGTACATGTGTTTGAATCTTAATTGGAGCTCCTCACGTTATTTTTTTTTGACGTGCTCCTTCCATTTAAGCTTTACATCGGAGTCAGTCCGAGGGGTATTTGAACATTATTTATAAAAACGGGCAAGTTAATCACGTTCTTATACGTAAAATTTATATGAACGGATTTAGCTTCGTTAAGCTAAATTCGTTGAGTGTTCGTTCATTCGTGTATCCGGTCTAAAGCACATTGCAATTTTCTGGTTGATTCTTCGACCGTTTTGGCAGTTACCAAAATGGCGGTGTAGTCAGCAAATGTGCCTAGCACTGTGCCTACGTCCTGCGGTATATCGCTGCTATACAATAAGTAAAGGAGGGGACCAAGAACACTTCCTCGTGGTACTCCAGCTTGTATAGATTTAAATAGGGAGTATTCTTTCCCATATTTCACACGGAAGATTCTATCCGATAGATAGTTCGATAAAATTGTGCAAAGTTTTCTCGGGAGGAATTGTTGAAGCTTGTGTTTCAAGCCTTCGTGCCAAACCTTATCAAAGGCTTGAGAAACGTCAAGATATACAGCTGAGCAGACTTGCTTTTGTTCAAACGATTTTTCTATAATCAAAAAAGAATAAAATATCATTCAGTTAACGGGTACATCAATGTCTCCTTGCTTTTTTAGTGGATTGATTGATCAGTTATTTTAGACTATGAAGTTGCATACTCGGGTAAATGATGAACTCACTTATTCTCCTGTTAAGGATCACTTGGGATTCGCAAGCTTTCAGTCTGATTCATGGGCTAGTTATAATTTTGGAATCTGATCTATCCCCTTGGCATCCACAAATTTGTTGAACCAATATCTACATGTTCAACAAATATTATATATCTCATACGGAGTGCATGGACAAACTTGGTTTCAGAATCATCGACTCCGAAATCTAGGGACACCTTAACGACGCTTACAGACGCAAGGTGGCGCATCCATCGAGAAGCACCTTAACGAACTTGCCGTGCGTAACTGATGGCAGATACTCAGATATCGCGATAGTTGGAAAGACTTGTTGGTTGCAGCCCCACACAAAGAAGATATGTCACCACAGAGCCAAATTGGCTTTCATTTCTTCACATTTTTTACCCAAAAATAAAATGTCTCATATATGACAATGGAGTCGGTTACTCTTTTCGAGATTTACCGTCTCTATGTCTACACTGTCGATACGATTTGAAAAAGGCGTCCCTGTATGCTAGGTCCCTGTAATGTGTCCATGATCAAGATGGAGGAATTGTGAACCGCTAAATCATCTCTTTGCAAGACTCAATGTGCGGAACAGACTAGATCTACAGCTTGTCCATGTCCAAAGTCCTATTCCCCTAGCTTGCTGTTCCTTTGTACAGACTCAATTCAAGGCGCCAGGCAATGGTGGGCATGCAGACGCTTTACGTGCTATATATTTACGTGCTGCTTAGACTCCACTTTCCTGAGCAGTTTCCATGTCGCTCAACGAAGGTAATCTCAAGAATTGTCGTGTGGGCACATACGTCTAAATAGGTGTATCTACAAAGCGAAAGAACGTTCGGTTCGCCCACGTGTTCCATTTGTTAGAAAAATAAGTCGTGGCTTTATATATTTTCGTTCTTTCATAAATTCCAAAATTCGGCGTAATTGTTTTCGACGCCATTTCACGCCACCAGCAAAATGCTTTCATTGAAGATTACTTACGTGTGCCATGGTAACACAATATTCTTAACCTTTGAATGTGATGAATTGATCTTATTTTTGGAATATTCCTCGTACGAGACCGAAATGTTTTTTAAAAAATGTGATCTGAAGCAGATAAAAGGTCTGCATTTGGGAACATATTTTCATTTAAAAATAAACGCTATATTCAATGGATTTGCTGACACAATTGGAATCTTCACTGTAAGGCATCCCCACTCAAGAACTTGAAACTGGTATTTCTCTGGTATGAGGGCGAACATAAATCATGCCCGCTAGGGCGCCAGGGAAATCAATCCCACTGCCGACCACTGAACGGTGTGGCAATGAAAACGAAATTTTTGACCTAGACTCACAAAGGCATTATCTTGTTTCAAATAAACTTGTTCCCTTGTGAATATGCTGTCTGGTGTTTTCGTTTTAGTTTCTCGAGAGTTTTTGATTTCATATTTTCGCCACTGTCATGACCACCTCATTGTTTATTTTGGAAAGCTGCCAAAATTTTATTTTTTTTACTATGGTTCCGTCATAAGTCCACATTTTTTCACGTTGTCTAAAACGTGTCTCAATAAATGGCTCTAGGTGACAAAATTATACTGACGACTTGTGTAAGAAAACTGATGCCCATGTGAAGATGGATTTTGTCAATAATTCATGCCGCAAAATATCTTCCAAATGTAAACGTCGGCGTAAAAGTTTCCGGTGCCAGTGTTTTGAAAAAAAGAAATCAGGCCTTCTTTTTTTAATTTTTTATACTACGTCTTAGGACAGGCGAGCACTCATCGAGTCCTCATCTGTGTACATTTTTACGAATTACAATTAGGTTGGAGTGGCAGCAGTCACAGCAGCCCTCTTGTGTTACTATACGGATATAAAATGATCCTATTTCTCGAACGTGTTCCTATTAGGTTACGCTAGGCCGGCCATAGGCGTCTGAGTCGCTTTGGAAGCTGTCAATGCCCGGTTATGAATAATAATAATATGGGTGGTGCTACAGTCCGAGGCGGACCTGGGCCTAGCTTCTCAGCAGCCACTCATGTTGTGCGGGCTATTGTTCTTTCACGAGTGGAAGGGACCTACAGTTTAATGCCGACTCCGAACGGCGAAGTTGAGAAGCTTTTTCTAGAGAGGAATACTCTTTGAGCATTGTCAGTGACTCGAAAGAGGTAGAGCCGTGAATTATCAAAGGTGGTAAATTCGGGTCTCGAACCTGGCACCCGCTGCGTAGAAGTCGACGTACTTACCCACTACGCCACGTCGACCCACTGCTCGGTTGCCGGGTTATGACGCCGATAATAATAGATGTTAAATTCTGCTCCCTCATTCTGATCGATCAGACTGTGTGAATGTTTTGGATCGATCGTCGATCATTACCCCTTTGTTCAGCTTCAGTTAATTTCTAGCAGTAGCAGTAGGCATGGGAGGCAGATCTCCACCCAAAGAAGTACGGAAGACCACTGCACTTTCTAGCGATTCTCTGGTCACATAAGTTGGATGGTCAAATAGTTGGTCATTATATCAGTATCAGCAGACACTCAGTGGGCCTAGGCCCGCATTCTTTATTCCATTTTCTTAGTTCGATGATGGGCTGATCTTTTATATGTATTTCACAGAGGCCTAGATAGTAACATCGTAGGAAATGCGTTTGAACCTTGTGGTTTCCAATCAGGAGAAGTCAACTCACTGCTACGTTCTACAAGAGAGAACAGCACTCTACCCTGTGGTGTGCTTCTGTTAACCGCTCGGCAGAACTTGGAGTCACCAAGCTTGGAGCTTATCGCCAGGTTGTCAAGACACTGGGATAAAAGGGCCACTATATGCCGATCCTGTTCTACTATTTGCATGTGTACATAACGCTGATTATTGCCTTAAGTTCGATGTTATTAAGGGCTCCTTCAATGTCTACAAGGACTGTAAGAAAAAAACGAGAGTAAGGAAATCCTTAAGCTCGATGGTAATCATCCGGGACAGAACGTTGTATCTTTTTTTTGGTTAATCGGAAGATAGTATAATGGTGTGCGAAATACACATACTAAGCAAAGCGCTCGGTTTAGTTCAGTTTAGTTCGTTCTAGTTCAGTTATTCTTTTGAACACAACTATACACACTCAGCATACATGGTAATGCAAGGTAAGGTATTCTTGAATATGTCGAACTACTGAACTTAATGAAATGATATTGTGAACTAGTTCGGCTTGTAGACTTCACTTGGAAGAGCTGTTTTTTGAACTAGTTCGTTTGTGAACTACAAGAGCCTATACCAAACCTTGAGTTTTAGTCGACCAACAAACACGCATTTTCAAAAACTTCAAAGGCACATAGCTAAGTACACATGAACACTACACGGATCGTGCACACATAAAATGTGAACTATGTGTGTGCCAAACCTTGGCATGTGAATGCACGTGTTAGTGTTTTTCGTCGGACATGTCGGAACTATGGAATATGTTTAAAAAGTGTGCAGAATGTATGTGCAGTGAATATAGTTCCATGAACTACACGTACTTACTTAGTAGGCTTAATAGGCGTGAAGGGTCAGAACCTGAGATATCGCTGCTTTCCATCGCCGACGGTCTTGGGCACGCTGCATCCAGCCATTAAAACCAAGCAGCCTTGCGTCCGCGATAACTTTGTCTTTGCACCTGAAGCTTGCTTTCTCTGTACTTCTCGAACCAGGAGGATCGGATTCGAAGCTCTCTTAGCTGGAGCGTTGATGTCTATGCGTTCAATGTGGGCGAGCCAGTGCAGTCGACGGGTTTTTACCATCCTACAGCTCGTAGGTTTGGCGGTCGTGTCCTCCCCTCCATTCGCCTTCCTTCCACCGAAACCGTATATCCGACGTAGAATTATTCTTTCGAAAGCACCAAGAATAATCGCTGCGGTGATACTAATCGTCCAACTTTCGGCTCCATATGCAGGACTGATTTTGGTAATTCGAATCAACAGCTTTGAGTCCGGTTGTTTCGACATACCGAAGTAAGAGTGGTTGCCAAGGGCGGTTCTACGTCGGATCTCTACTGTGATGTCGTTTGTGGAGTTCACATTTGCGCCGAGGGAGATAAGCCCCTTCACTTCATCAAAATTGTAGCTGTCGATAATTATGCTTTCCGAAGCGCTTCTTGCTCTCTTATCCTCATTAACTATAAGATCAGCTCATTTCGCCTGATCTTCGACCGTCGTAAAGGCTCCCAGAAACTACACATATCCGAAACTACCCAGTCTACAAGTACTACAAGGACTAAATGTGCATTTACGTTTATTTTCTCATTTTTTAAAATTAATTTAAATTTATTTTTTTTAATTTAAATTTAAATTTAATTTAAATGCCTTGTTCTGCCTTTTTAATTTGAACAAAATCATTTCCCTGTTATTATTCTTGAGCTCGTAGCAAATCCCTTATAATTCTGAAGAGAATATTGATAATACTCGGCAGGTGGTGCTGCAAAAAAAACTGCTAATTTATTTATGCCGACTTCCCGCGTTTCTCCTTGAAAGAGTCAACCCTCAACGCCGTTCATGGTGCAACGAATCATCGCCCTGCCTTTAACTTCAAGCAGAATTCTATCAAACACCGACGAAACGAGTACTCCAGTTGAGGATAACAGTTTTTGAAGAAAACCCGCAAGAGAAACTTTCAGGAAACTCTTCCCACCATCAATCAAGGGAAACTTGAACACTTTCCTGATAGCAAGACAAATTAGCAAAAGGTGTCAACTAACCCGAAACTATTCCAAAGCCACCTGACCCCATCACGTCTCGCTCCATCCGCATCCTTGATCCCCGTCATCAGTCGCGCCATCAGCCGGCTGTCTGCGTTGGCCACCGTAAAATAAAATCATAAACCCATTAGGATATCTGAAGGCACAAGCAACCCGATTCCAAGATCCTCGTTGCCCCGGGCTACAAGCGAGACAGACTACCACTCCTGCTGCTGCTGCTGCTGCTACTCCTGATGATGATGATGATGATTGCACAGATAGTCAACGATAGTTGTCGGTTGAATTATTAGCAAATAAAATCTCAAGTGGCATGCATAAACACTGCCTTCGTTGGCTTAATAACTTTATTAATCAGGGTTGACGTTCCAGCAGTCGCTCTGGCCGGCTGTGACAAATGGCTAAGGGGTCGGAGGTGTCGTGTCTCTTACACAGGTAACATCGGCAAGATGCCACTGCCGTCGGAGAAGTGCGATTCCGAGGCCGAGTGCGATATCTATGGAACGACAAGTCTGGATCCAACATCTGCCGGGCGCTTGGTCACATCGTAAAATGTAATTTGCTCGAAGGCTGGATGCGGTACTGTACGGGTGTGTGAATCACGCTGCGCTGGGCTGCCACCGACTCAGGAGGACGAGGAACGGCAGCGGCCTCTTGAACGAGTTCTCGACTGTCTGCTGGCGTTCTTCGTAGGCAATTATCATCTGTAAGTAATTAATGCTCTTGTAATTGTGGGGATTATGGAATTGTGCATTGGGGACAACTGCCAGGTGTGGCGGCGGGGTGTGCTTGTAACGCGTTTCAGTGAGGGAGAGAGAGGCTACAATCCAATCGCTCTCACAGCCTGCGCTCTGCTGCTGGTGGTGATTACAAGCGAACGAGTGTGTGCATGTCGAGCCAAATGGTGCTTAAATCTGAAAATTGCTTATCGAAATGGGTTACGGATTGAGTGGTGGGAACTAGTGAACTTTAGTTCGCCTGCACATGAAATAAGTACTTCACATTTAAATTGCTTTTCATTTGGGAATATGATCAATTTCGGAGCTCCATTCAAATGCAGTTTGGAACATGAAACTGTGGGGAGTGTGTGTATGTGTGTGTGTAACCGGAAGTGACTTCCCCCATAACATTCCGTCGTAAATAACGCATTTTAGTTTTTAACTGCTTTGTGGATTACCGCGGAGTTTATTTGATGTTAATAGCTTTGGAATGGTTATTAGTTTCCGCCTCTTTGGGGTTGTTAAAGCAAATAATCTCCCTTGAAAGAAACGAATCAATTTTTTTGCTTTATTGTTTCGCATCCATCATCCTAATCCTCATCCAGATGGTTTGCTGTTTCCCAGGCCTTGAATAACGTCGGCTGGGTTGTTCGTTGGTTTGAATCTACTCACCTCGTAGATCTGGTATATTTTGCAGTGGTTAAATTGATCCCGGTGGAGTTTAGGAATTTGATTATATTCGATATACCTTGATTAGAGATCTCGCGCCGGACAGTCATAGAGAAAGTGAAGAAGACTTTCATTTGAGAGTGTGTCGAGGCAACTGCGTTGAAAGAAACTGCGAGTCTAGCAGCGTCGATGCTTATGGGCTAGTGCACTGTGCTTGCTGAAACGACTCTAGCTAATTCGAAGCTTCAATGCTTGCTGACACAACTCTAGCTAATTCGAAGCTTCAATGCTTATGGCTCAGTGCCCAGTGCTTGCTGACACAACTCTAGCTAATTCGAAGCCATTTCTTTTGAGCAGGTCATCAGTCCTGCTTGTCATGTACGAGGGTTTTCCTAGAGAATTTGTGCTTGTATGCACTAGTCCACCTTCTACTAGCTAAGGACAGAAAGTGTTAGTAGATGATGTATTTGAGGTGGTTAGTTGGAGGCCCTTCCATTTCAGTGGGGACGTTGCGGGAAGATCCTTGATTGGCCAGTTGGTCTACAAGCTCATTTCTCTCTATGTTGCTATGGCCTGGCACCCAGAACAGAGTGGTTTTGCACCTGCTACTGGCCTGTTTGAGGTCTTTCTTGCACTGTTGCACCAATTTTGAGGAAGCGATTACTGAGGAGATATGCCTAATGGCTGCTTGGGCAGGACTGGTCGTGCTAAGAAGTTTACACGCTTCTCTGATGGCTAGCACTTCAGCTTGGAAGATACTCGAGTGGTCTGGGAGGCGGTTAGAATTAGGGATCTTGAAGTTCGTCGAAAGATCGCTGAGCCTACACCGTGGTCTAGCTCAAGCCCATCTGTTTCGATCGGAAATCGGTCTTCCGTGATTGAGTTTTCAGCCCTCTCTGGATGGAAGCGGGCACTGTGCAAATTTCTCGCAGTCTATAGTGGGGCGAATGTAGTCCTTGGGTGCTGGGGTAGGTGCTCAGGCGGGAGTTGCAGAGCTCTGCTATTGCCGTACGTTCTTGCTGACAAACATCCCATTTCTCAGAGTCTGATGGCGGTGCACATAATTGATGTAAAGGACCGATGGGAGGAGGTGTAGGCGCACGTTCAGTGCTTCGGTGTGCCATGACCTCTTCGCCCCGGAAGTTTGGACTCCTGTCAATCTATCGTATGGGCGGGCCCCCATACTAGCGAACCTCAGGTGAGAATGGGATAGACTTCAGATGTGTACATCCAAAGGGTCACTTTGGGCTTAAGACCCACTCTTTACCGAAAGTTTTGCTGCTTGTTTCGCTTACCCGGTTTTCTGTCTTAGACTTGCAGTTAAGCTTAGGATCCAGAGTGACGCCTAGGTACTTAGCACTTCAGAAGAGCGAGAGAGTGATATTGTTGAGCCGAGGAAGCTTGAAAGTTGGTAATGTGGTCTTCTTGGTAAACAGCATCAGTTCTGTTTTCATAGGATTCACGTTCAGGTTACAGTTAGTACCCCAAGTGTGAACTCCAGATATAGCCCTCTCTGTGATTTCGCTCATCACGAACTATCCTCAATAGTAAGATTCCCACGTCGTCTGCAATCGCAACTACTTTGATTGACGTGCTTTATAATTCGATGGGAATTTCATTTTTCATTTAAAGTTGTCAAACTCACACTTATTTTTCTTAAGTAAGCGTCCTTTATTTTTTTGATGTGCATTGAGCGTCCATGTTGAAGACGATCCCACACTCCAGCGATACGGCGGCCACCTCAGACCTTTTCAAACAACAACCGTGTCAACCAACGCACGTTGAACATAAGAGACTGAACGTGCTTGTACTATATGCGCACTCCTAAGATTCAACATTTTCCAAGAGCTACACACTTTTACTGCTTCCCTCGAATCCCCAAACTCATCCCTTTTCCATATCGGCTTCCATTCAAATAAGAGGAATCACCACATATGTGCCGAAAAGAAAACATCATTCACAAGGACGACACATTGAGAATGTCTCACACAAAAGATATTCTGATTACCTTGATGGTCTGATGGTCTACACCGCCACCAGCGTTGCCACCCTCAAGGCCATCCGGGACCACAGTGTCACGTGTACGATTTCCCTTTCAATTTATCTCTTTTCATTCAAATTCCTCAGCTTCTCGGCAGCACGTGTTGGATATTTGTCATGGTGTCATACGCCCGCTAACTTTCAAACTCTTAACTGTATAATAAATCTTGAAGTCCGTACTTCAGCAGAAGATACGAAGACAATAAAAATAAACCACATACTTCCAGGTAGCGGATGTTTACCTTGAAACGAAGGATGTCTTCGGTTAGCTACCTCTGGTCAAATTTTTGCCATTTTTTTCTTGTTCTTTTCACATGTTCCCGGGCTGAAGATTGGCGCCTTTGTGAAAATGTGAAAGAATGGAAATTCGCAAATGGAAGATTCTTTGGAAATCGATCCGGAAACTGTGGAAAATATTCACATGACCTTTTTTGACACTCGTCCATTTTTGGGGTCGGTTTCATTCAACATGGGATTCTGCAACAGCAGGTGGGCTTGGTTCGTAAATCAACTGGATAATGTGGCCAAAAAACGGTAATAAATGAACAGTTACCGGACGTCACCATTGAATTCATGGAAGGTGTCCAGTCTGTGATGGGCGCAACGCCAATTGGACGCCTGCAGAGATCTGAAATTTGTTTGCTACCTTAGCTTCACGAAATGAACATTCAAGTGAAGCACTTATATCGTTACTGAGTCAGAATATAACTTTTTTCGACACCAAAAGACCAGCATTTCCATCCAATGGTTTTTCGTGACGTCTCTGGCGCAGCGGCAAAATCCGTCGAGTCCTACGTTGACTGTTCTGGGCTGTTGAAGTTGAAAACGTGGTACTAGTAGACTACAGACCCTGGAATTTATTATCGTCAATTCTCAATCTACTCCCAATAGACGAAACATCCATCGAATTTTGACGACAGCTAATTGGACGACTGACCTGTTCAAAAGGACGACGGCTCTGGAAGTCTACACTGGCCGTCAAAAAATGGAGAGAGGACCATAGATTTGGATCTTTGCAACAACTCCACAAGTGCCCACGTAACTTCGATTACTTCAGATTATTCAAAGAAGGAGTTAAAACAAATCAAGAGGCTTACTGCCAATGAGGTCGATAGACGGCAACGAGTAAGGCGGCCATCAATGCTCTTGCGACAATATTCATCAATTCAAATTCAAGGATGGCTGTATAACACATCAACTGATCTATCGGTCAGATCCCATTGAATGAGGGTAAGGGTGTTGGCTCAGCAAATGGGGCCCAACTGATGTACATTGTTTAAGTTAACATTTGGAATTAGTACCGCTTTAGTATATAATATGGGTAATCGAAAAAGTCTTTTCGTATTTTGTCAATAGATGTCGTTGGAGTCTTAATCTGCAGTGCTACCAATCACATTGTGTCATACCATATGGTGTTGGAAAGGTGACATTTTAAGCTTCATTTGACCAAAAAATTGAGAAAAATTGATTTGACCAAAATTCGGAGAAAGTCGAAAAAAAGTTACAGCTTTTCAAAAATGAGTGCAAATAATGAAGAAATTCGCTATATTTTGAAATTTTGGTATCAAAAAGGGAAGATTGCCACGCAGGCCACCAATGAAATCTGTGAAGTTTACGGAGACGATGCTGTATCAGTTCGTGTAGCAAAACAATAGTTCACTAGCTTCCGTTCTGGAAATTTCGATATGAAAGATGCCCCTCGCTCTGGTCGACCCATCGTTCAAAAAGTCGATGAAATTACGGAAAAAGATTGACCATGATCGTCACATAAGCAGCCATGACATCGCCAAGGAACTAATCATTCATCATCAAACGGTTTTGAACCATTTAGAAAAGGCTGGCTACAAAAAGAAGCTCGATGTTTTAATTAACATCCGTATTCTTTGCCGAAACGAAATGAAATCGAACCATTTCTGAAGTGAATGGTAACAGGAGAAGAAGTGGATCAAACACGACAATAATGTGCGAAAAAGATCATTGTGCATGCGGGGTGAAGCTCAACAAATGGTCGCGAAGCCAGGATTGACGCCTCGAAAGGTTATGTTGAGTGTTTGGTGGGATTGGAAAGGAATCATCCACTGCGAGCTGCTCCATCCTGGTCGAACGATTGATTCTACACTTTACTGTCAACAACTGATGAGATTGAAGCAAGCAATCGAAAAGAACGGCCAGAACTGATCAGCAGAAAGGGCTTCGTCTTCCATCAGGACTACGCTAGACCACACACATCGTTGATGATTCGACAAAAACTGGGAGAGCTTGGCTGGGAAGTTTTGATGCATCCACCATATAGCCCTGACCTTGCACCATCGGACTACCATGTGTTTCGTTCAATGCAGAACTCCCTTAATGGAGTAAAGTTGGCTTCAAGAGAAGCCTGTGAAAATCGCAGTTTTTCGCCGAGAAACCACAAAAGTTTTACACTGATGGAATAATGTCTCTAGCGGAAAAATGACAAGAAGTGGTCCACCAAAATGGGACATATTTGGTTCAATATAAGTTCATTATACATAAATATAAAAAAAATGAAGTTTGATTAGAAACACGAAACGACTTTTTCGATTACCTATATTTCTTATGTCCTACAATGTGGAGAGCTTACATCATTCAAAGCCGTGTGTCCACCAGACTGGAACGAGCATGAACAGTTCAGATGCCATATTCAAACGAACGCCATTGGAATGTGTGATTGCCCTCTGTTCAACTCAAAAGTAACTAGAGAACATATGCGTGATTGCAAGTACTATTGGAGATGACGATGTCCAAATTTCAGCCATTATGTAGGGGATACCACATAACTTAAACGACGCGCATGCGAAAAAAGGGCACGTGTCTAGAGAAGGTCTGTCAGGAAAGTATGGAGCTGAGGTCGAATTGAAAGCTTTGTTTCAATTTTCGATCAAAAAATGTCCGGCTTAACAGGCCAAAGGCCCTTCGAGGGTCTGAGACTGAGTTACAGCTTTCTTCCTTCGATGACGGTCCTGGGCACGGCTTCCAGACTGTCTTACGTTCCCGATAACTTGGTCTTTATAACGGAGGTTCGGTCTTTCTCTCTTTCCTGATCCAGGAGGCTTGAATTCGAGCTCTCCGCTGGAGCAGTAGTGTCCATGTATGTGGCGAAGCCAGTGCTTTTCTTTTTCTGTCTTTCGGACTACATACACATCTTGGTAAGGCTCGTAGATCGCTCTCATCTTCTACTCCATTCACCATCCATGCAGACGGGATCAGATATACGACGTAGAATTTGTCCCTCGAAGGCAAGAAGCTTTACGGTTAGCATAATAAGAATTTGTTTCTCGAAGGCACGAAGAAGCTCTACGTCAGCATAATAAGAGTTTTGTAGACCACGATTTTGGTCCTTCGAGCCAAACTGTTTAGCACAGTTGATCCGAAGAACCGAAGTAGTTTCTAACTCGGAGGTCATCGTCTACAACGATGTCATTTATGAGGATCACGATTGCTCCGAAGTGGACACACTCCTTTAATACCTCAAAATGTTTAGCTATCGATCGTGATGTTTTGTCCCAGGTGGAGTTTAGTGGAACGTTTTCTTGGTCGACAGAAAATGTTTTGTTTTGTCCTCATTTACAAACAATTGCCGTGGATGCTTCCAGATGGGCAGGTTGGGAAAGAGACGATGCCGAGGCCATCTCAGTAGCTGGACAGACTTGTTGAAGACGGTACCTCTCGCCTTTACAGATGCCCGCTGTACTATCTTTCCGAGTACCAAACTGAAGAAATCACACAATAGCGCATCTCTTTGCCGAAAGCCGGTGTTGGTTTCAAATGGCTCTGAAGTTCTTAAGTTGACATTAACGGTTCAGCGCGTATTTTTAACCGGATTGGCTCAATTTTAAATGATCCAGTCCCTTGGGAATGGTCTGAATTAAAGATGTTGGTTTTAAATTCAAGTGTGTTTGTATAGTGTTCTACGTAATCTATCCTGATTTCCTTTAGTTTTATCCACAATTAAAGACAGACTGACTGAGGATTCGAAATCACGATCTTCTATCTCCTCATGGTTATGTGCCATGGTAACTAGTACTTACCCACCTTGTATCCGAAAATCGTAAAGTTATCTCAATATCAGAAATAGCAATTGAATACAGTGTAATCGGATCCACTTCACCGCCATGTCTCCTTTCCAGCAAAAAAAAAAAAAAACAAACAATGCATCTGCGTACAATGTACTTACATTTCCAACCTTAAACCTTCATCTCATAGAAATCTGAAAATGACTAGGAAATCCGACACATCGCCCAGCATCTGAAAAACACAGTGACCTTGAGAAGCTCAAGAGCACAAAACCACAAGGAAGAGAAAATAAAACAGCATTTCTATCTTAGACATGTTCTCACAACAAATACTTTAATATACATAATTTTCTTTTATTTTCGTATCGTGTTCGGGTGTGTTTGTTTTCTGTGTGTTTGTGTGTGTGTGTGTTGGTATAATTACAAATATATAAACAATAAATACATAGACATTTTGCTTTTCTTCCTTTTCTCCCTTCAAAAAATATATACACATCAAATACAAAATGAGACAAAAGGAAACCATATTTCGTTTTGATTTTTTTTTTTTGTTTTTAAATTAAAACTTACAAATTAAGAAACTCATTATAGAATAATTAGATTTTTTTTTTTTGTGTTTGCTCATTTTTGTTGTACACTTACCGAATGAATAATAATCATAAAATTAAAAATTAAACCGAATTTAAAATTAAAATTTAAGAAAAAAATAATAAAATTAAGAAAAAAAAACAACATTAAAATGTAGTAAAACATATACAATAGAATAAGAGTAGTAGTAGTACCTATAAGTAAAATATTTATCACTCTGTTGATCTGCTGATTTGTTTTGCTTCTGAGTTAAAAATGAATAAAATCAGAATTTGCACATCGATTATTTATTTTTCGTTTCGCGGTCGGATTTGTGTTTAAAGCGAAAAGAAGATACTTAAGCTTAGCGCAGAAATTTTCGGGAAGGAAAATGAATGGCAAACCAAGTTCAAAAGAAATAAAACAAACAATTTTTCGATCCTCAGCCGACAGGCGTCGAAGAACTCATGCTCAAAGGAAGACACAGGAAAAAAAAATGTTGAAAAACAAACGGATGCGCAATTGCGGATTACTATACTGGGTTGATGTAGCGAATGCTTGGAAAACTTAACTACGATCAATTTGGCAAATGTATCTATATTCTGATTCTAAGGACTTTCTACTAAATGCTTGAGTTTAAGTTTATCATTAATCTGGTTTGTGTACATTACATTTTTTTTGTTTGTTTGTTTTATAAATAAAATATTTGAATTTCTACATATACATTCTCTGTCCGGGTGGCTCCTCTACGTGGACCCCGAGACTTTTGGCTTTGATTACACATACATTGCATGCATTAATTAATTTTTTGTGGTTTTTGTGTATTTTATTTGTTTTATAAATTATATTTAATTAAACTTTGGTTTGACTTCCACTTGCACTTGTCAGTGCTGACCAGAATCTCAGCAATAGCGGTCGGTCGACTTCGGTTCGATCGACGTCGCTTCGATCGACTCTCCATCCAGTTGGTAGCCACCAAAATGGATTGGTCATGCCCATTGCTGGTGCTTCTGCTGTGGAAGATGCTGGTGATGAAGACAAGTTGTCGTCTGTGGATGATTCTGTACTACTACTGCTACTGCTCTCACTACTGCTGCTGCTCACCGACGTCGATGTGGGGATGATTTTCGTCCAAGAGGTGGACGAGGATTCTGAAGTGTCTTCAGCACTGGAAGAGGTCGTGCTTAGCAGCTTGCGGTTCCTGGCGACAAGATCGTTGATCTTCTTCAGCTCGGCCTTGATGTCCAACACTTGGGGCGGACGCATTGTTTCGCTTTGACGCTCGTAGACGAAGCGATCACCGGTTGGTTCTGGCAAAGGCGTCAATTCAGCGAATGATTCAATGGCAGCTTCCTTTTCATCAATTTTCGATGGGGAGCTAGTCATCGTGGTGGTTTCTTCTTCCTCCATTGTGGTGGTGTAATCACTGGCGCCTTTGACCGTGGTGATCTCGTCGTTGGCAGTTGACGTGGTTGCCTCCTCTGTGGGCTCCATGGTTGTGGTCACCTTCGCCTCTTCCTCCGATGTCGAGGTCGAAGAATCTTCAGTGGAGTCAGTGGGAATAGGAGTAGATTCTGCATCCGTCTCTGTAACACTTCTCACGAACTCTGTCTTGGTCTCCACGTCCTCGTCGTCTACCAACTTGAGCGTAGTTGTCTCGCCGACCTCGGTCTGATCGGTGGTTGCTTCGCCTTTCTCCGTTGTGGTCGCGTCGTTCTCATCCAGCTCGTGATCTTTATCCAGGAACAGCGAGTCGTTCTTCAGAATCTGCTCCAAATCTGTCACCTTCTCAGCCACCGGAGACAGTATCTCAATGTCAGAGCTGACGGTGGTGGCATTAGTCGTGTCTTGGTAAATTGAAAAGTTCAAATTCTGATCCTTCTCCTTTACCCCCGATACAGCTGGCACCAAGATGGCATCGATTCCACTCAGGAACAAGGTGGACTGATCATCTGCACCTTCATCGGCGACATCGTGATTCGATCCATAGCTGGAGCTCTGTGTGTCCAAGTCCCCATCCACGGGAATTGGCGGCCGACGGCGACGCTCGCCAATGAACAAGATATTGTCGTCATCTGCGTCTCTGTTTCCACTGGAGTCTCCCGAACCAGGTGACCCAATCGGGAAGTTATCTCGGAAAATATCAAATTTCAACGGCGCATCAGCGCCGTCCGAGTCCGAGGACGGAATAATATCACTGCCGCCCTCGAGTCTGTCCGCACCAATTGGATCGTTTATATCCTCATCGTAGTCATAATCATAAGCCCCAGAGGAGACAACGAAATTGGTCAGCTGCTCCATGAGAAGCTTTTGGGTGTCGATGTTAACCGTTGGTATGCATCGTGATTCGAAAAGATGCTCGCCCGGTGGGCATTGGATCGGTGAAGATTGATTCTTCTTCTGTGGCACGATGAATATCGATTTCGGTGTGACTTTTCGTGATTTTTGCTGTTGGCCCACGGGCACCATGAGCCATGCCTCCCACGCCAGATTCTCGACCGTACTTTCAATTGGCTTCGATGTGATAGGCAGACAATCGGTGGTTTGACAGAGGCTGCTTAACAGCATGAACGTGATGAGAATTGATGTTGTGATGATTTGTACAGTCAAATGTTTACTTGTGATTGGCAACATGTTGATATATTTATTTCTTTTTGTGAAGTTTGCTTGAAAATTCGTTTTGGTTTCGGCTTGATTAGCGCTGCTAATGATGGCAAGTATTTTTCTATAGGTCTACTTGGACCAAATATTGTGCTCTACTGGTATTCTCTTGGATATGATTCGGGTGTTCACACGTCTGGAAAGAAAGACAAAGGAAAAATTTTAGTCTAAACATATTTTCGTGTAGTAAATTTAAGGAAATTACATAGTTCGAAATGTAAAGAAGTTTTTTCGAGGGTTGTTTGATTTGAAGAAAATGTGTTTTACAATAACATAATTTTTGGGATTTTGGCTTGGCACAAGTTTTTTTAAACAGACCACATTTTTTGTACTAATTTTGGACGGATTGAACAGAAATTTATCAAAATGTTCGTCTTTTATACGTTTTATACAATATAACATTATTTCTATAATTCTAAGACAATTGGAAATTGTTTAGTACTTTTGTACTAAATTTTAGTACATACGTCAAATTTAAGTGGAGTAAATTTTATAGAACAGAATATATACCATTGTCCATCTTCGAGAAAATTCAATACATATTTAACAGCAATTTGGGTTATTCAGCTCCGCACTATTTCTTACATTCACTCACATTTAAGAAAATCCCCCAGACTTGAAGCAGAAATCGAATACGGTCAAAGGTAAGGCAGTGTTTAAAATTCAGATCGAAAATAACTCAATCTTTCGCCACATGCGACGTAAATCTAAACCAAGACAATGCTTGTGTGAATCTGAGAACGTGCCACAAAAGAACATGGTTCGAAGAAGAAAAAAATGTCCATGAGACCATGAGACAAAAAATTCTGATGCTGGCAGTGTCCTTGCTAAGATGTCTCACATGACTCAACGCACACTCCGTCAAGGTCTCTCCGTGCATTGCACATGCATGTGCACATTCACCAGGTCAACCAAATCAATTTGATACCATCACCAAGGAGCCACCCCCCTCACCCACCCCCGCACATCATATTCCTTGAAAACTTTTATCAACACGCACAACCCCTGTGTTTCTACAACATCTCCCAACCGCATTAGACAATCGTGCCAGCGCCATCGCCATCATCATCGCCGTCGTGCGTCGTCAGCATCGTCTTCGTTGTCTGCATTGCGATCACGGAATGGAAAAAGCAGAAAAATGCACAGCAACTCAATGGTCTACTACACACACTCAGCTCGTCGACTCATCTCATCTGCACGTAATGCGAATGCACTAAAAACCCAGTGTTGCATACGAAATGAGTGTGAAACAAGACACAAGCAACAGAAACAAGAGAAATAAAAATAATGACAGACTTAGAAGATACTCGTACACACTACACATCGTCACATTGTTTAAATTAGATAACCTAATTCTTTTTCCAATTCTCGTTTTTGTCTGTTACCTTTTACTCTATTTTTGTGTGTGTATACGCTTGGACAGGGGGGGCAACCTTCGTGTGCGATAAGTACCATTCACAGATACCGTCATCCACCACCTACCATGACAATTTTAGCTTCACTTACACGTAATGCAACGGAATTGAAAATGGAAACACATACAGAAGTCATGCACTTGATGATGGTTACTTTGTTATTCAGTTGCATCCTACTGTTCGATTGTGAATCGGAAAAAAAAACTAAATGAAATCGTGAGCACGACTTATTCCTGACTTGGGCAGAGACAAAGCGGACATCTGAACAGTTTGTGCATAAAATTAAATTGAATCTGAACCACCCTCCATTGTACTTTTGTTTGCTCACAGATTGATTTGGTTCGGACTTCAAAATCTATTTGGGTCTCTTTTTGAAGGCCTTGTCATGATATTTTGCGAGTTCTAGAGGCGGAGTCACAATTTTTGGAATAATGTAATCAAAAGCAGTCCATATCGATGTCAACGGAGTATGTTATCTAATTTTGGATCAAAGGTAATTTTGTCAAAATAATCATGAGGATGTGCTCCGTTGGTTTACAAAGAAAACGAAATGAATCGCTTAGACAGAGGGACCATTTATTTCATCTAAAAAGTGTTCAAAAAGGGTGTTAAAATTTTCCGAGTTGTCCTAAATTTCAACCAAATTTGAGTCATGCAACCCTTCGAAATTCATCACCATTTCTTCAACTCATGGACTTGCCAAAATTTGTTGTCAGAGTATTGTCCGAATTTTTCCAAGCTTTAGTTTAAATTTTGATTAAGTTAAGAAACAAAAACATCATCATATTTTTCGTTGTACGTACATATTACCTCTTTTCTTCAAATTAAGTACTAAATTTTTAGTACCACAAAAGGTAGTGTACTAAATTGTTTACCAAAAAAATTCGTGATAAAGTTCAAAACCAGTCACATTCCATTCAAATCAAAATCCCTCACGACACCGAGAAGAAGTAAATCTAAATCTAGACAAATTCACATACACCCTATATAGCCTACAGGGTACACGAAAAAAAATCGTGCTAAAACTATTCCAACTCAAACGTGTCGACATAAAATGTTTTTGGTCTCTCTTCAGTCTTGTGATTTGTTTTTATTTCTATTTGCCGTTTCTTTTTCTAGTACCTTCACATACGTATCGCCTACAAAAATAAGAGAAAAAAAGTACACAGCCGAGTGCAATGTTGATATCTTGTAGATAAATTTTCTCAGAGTAGTTTACTCTGACACTTTGCACATTGCATTGCAATGACTAGATGTGTATGTGAGAAAGAGTGGATGGTCATGATTGCGGTGGTGGTGGTGATGATGATGTTGGCGGAGGTGATGGTGTTATGGTTGGAGTTCTTTTACGGTTTTTGAATTCTCCACGTAGCTGGGGTGGTGTGTCGCGCTACCGTTTGAGATAGACACGTGTTGATAATTTTTGAAGTTTAGAAAACGGTTTATCGTGGAAACCTTTAAACTTTTGCGATGCGAGACCGTGGGAACTCGACGGAGGTGATGGCTGTGGGAGTCACGATTTTTTTGATAACTGCTGTGAACTTTTAGAGAACGGCAGCGCGTTCGTCTGACGCGATATGCATAGGAACGTGAAGGTTTTTTGTTTTTGTGGTTCTCCTCTTGCTGGATGATGAATGTTTGTGGAGCTCGTGGTGGGTCACAGACGTTTTGGAACAGATTTCGAAATTATCTGTGATATGAAGAACGTGTGGTTGCTTTCTAAAAGAGATGAGGATGCGGTGTGACTTGCGGTTGGGAACTAGATACGGAGAGATGATGATGTTGCTCTACTGACGACAATACATTTTGCAGTTCAGTCCACTTCGAATTGGTGGCAGAAAAGTTGCCGCTCGAAGGACCAGAAAGGTCGAAATTAAGACCGGAGCGTGTGAATAAAAGAAAGTGGCCACGGAACTGCTGCAAGTGAGTATGCCGAAAGTTGTCAAGAAAGCCACTAGAAGAACCAGGAGGTTCAAATTGACGCCAACGCGTGTGACTAAGGAAAGAGGCGACAAAACTGCGACAAGAGAAGTCGTAAATAGGATGCTAATGGCCACCAAGAAGTTACCGCACAGAGTATCAAGAAGAATGAAATTGAAACTGAAGAAGCTTCCACAATGTGCCAAGAGGGATGTTTGCAAGGAGCGCCTTTGAGTTGTTGTCGGTGGAGCACTCAACGGACCAAGAAGGCTGAAATTTGGTGCATCGTGTGCAGCTAAGGCGTAAAATAAGGATATATTCTTTGAAGTTAGGTAAAATTTTGCAGAATTGGTGAGTGAGTGAAAAAATGACACGACAACAAGAAAATACGTTCTCGGATTCTTATTGACACACGGACGATGTGGTTTAAGATGTAACCCTGGGTCCGTGGCTGATCAAAAGTTGCGTGTGTATACCGAGCATACTACCTCAACTGATTTCCCGAATTGTGACAAGAGGAGGATGCGCAATTTACATAACACTGTAGCGAATGTAGCTCCGTTTGTTCCACATTCAAAAAATCTTGCACAACAAAAAAATAATCGCATCCAAATGCAAACGACTACAAACCACCAAATCCATCCGGCTGACTGTACATCCGCATAAGCAATGAACAGACAATCGTTAAATCGATTACGTCTAGTCATGTGCTGCCCAATCCTCAGTTAGATCTCATCAAAGTACTGCGACACAATCCAACCATCACTTGGTCAGTCCGCAACTGAAATGCCTCTGCACTCAAAAATACACAAAAAAGCATCCAAAGAAAATCCCCATTAGGGCTGATTGCTCTGTCGACTGAAACATAGCATGGCGATGAATAAAACACGATCAGCGTACCAGCTCAGGGCTTCAAATCCGCCATCGAGCCATCTAAAAATGCCCAACATTTTTTTTCCGACGAGTCATCACAACGAGCGTGCAAAGCCAGCTCTGGGGTATATTATCAAACACCTGTCGTGCCTCAGCGAATTAGATTCTTCTAACAAAATGAACTTCGTCTCTTTCATGAATAACACTGTCAAAACAAACCGAAGAGAGCATCAGCCTAGGAAGGATAGTGGAAAACAGGATGGAAACCCAACCAACAACAAACAACAGCAGAAGCAGCAGCAGCAAAAAAGTGAGTCAAAAAAAATTCTAAAAATTCTGCGGAATTTTAATGGAGTTTATCCTTTGGCCAGGCGCGGTCTGATGTTGTTCCCGCTCGCGAAAAGGACAACAACAACAAAACACAGGAGAGCAGAAAAAATACGCGATGCTTCCATTTGACGTTGACGTTGGTTTTCGCGCGAACACGTCTAATGATGGGACTTTATGCTTCAGTTGGTGTTTATCAAAGAGGGAAACGTTGCCGTTGGAAACGCTGTTGTTGCTTGTGGCGGTATGGTTTGCCGCTTCTGGCTATTTGGTGATGTTGTTTTTTTTCTCTTTGAGAGCTTTTTGACCAGCGAATGGATGGCTAGGGAAATTCTTATTAACTCAATGTACACATGTCCTCTGAATATAAATTATGGTGTACGGAAGGGGGGCTTTTTTCTGGACGTTATTTTTTTGGGGTCGAAATGTGATGCGGTCGCTTTCTGGACTGTTAAGACTGACAGTTGGAATTTTTTAACGTGCATTAGTTTCCACTGAGGGGTATCTGTAATGGTGTACATTTTCGATGCCTTACCCCTGGCAAGAAATTTAAGCGAGTTTTGAAGTCGATAACAATTAAGTGAAGCAATGAATACGAGGTATGATGGCTAGCATCGATTACAAGCTCAAGGTGGTCACTGCATTTGCATTTGGCGTCTAGTAGTGCTGTGCTCATTTTGGTTCAATGGTAGTGTAGAATGCCAAAAGATTTTCAACGACAAGTGAAGTTGTCTCGTTCAGTGTGGGCCAGTCTTCCGTAAACCAGTGTCAAATTCTCAACCAACCAAACAAAGCATTGGATCTAACACAAATTCAGCCAACCAAGTGGTTTAGAATATCACTCTACGCAATAGGAAGAATAAACTTCAGTCTCCAAGTTAAAGCCCTTGAAGAACGCTTTAGAAATACGTGTCACAAAATTAATTTTTCTCTTCAATGAATTCTGAGGACGATTTGAAAGCGAGGAAAGCACCTTCTCTAAGACCGAACGGCATAAGCCTCTTTAAAAAACGATTTCAGGGAGCATATTTAATAGGGACATTTACGGTCATGTCCAACGTGGACGAAAGGAAAATCTTAAAATACACATTTTTTCAAATAGCTTGTAACGGCTGTTATGAGAATCAGTGGTCATCATTCGGAAACGAAGGTTCACCAAAGGCTCAGGGGCCCTGAATTCGATTTCAGTCTGATCAAGCAGATGACCTAATTCTGTCAGCGTCAGGATGGCTTAAGCCCCAAATCGCAGGGAGCGCGTCAAGAAATGTATGACAGCTCTCTTCCCGATCCTATGGGACTACGAGATGTGAATTGTATTCTCATCCCACTTAATTCGGAGCTACACTGCAATCCAGTGCTGCTACTTAAAGACAAAGAGCAGCAAGAATTGTTAAAAAGGGGAGGGAATGTCCCAAAATAACTTACTTGGGGCACACCTAAAGCGTTGGTTAGTTGTCTTTCTGGATAAATGGATCCCATTTTACAACCCCTTCGGCAAGAGATCACGTTTTGAATTGCAAGTAATCAGTGTATTCAAGGAACTTTTCTGTTCGTGTTCATATCACATTGAGGCAGTATTCCGTGTGTTTTTGCGTATGTTGTATTCTACAAATAAATTGGTCTCGAATTTTGACAGAAAAGATATGTAAAACACCTTTAGAGTTCATTGGGACAAAAATATATTTTTGCGCGATTTCTTAAGGCATACGCGGCAATGTTTGCATCCCGCTTCGAAATTTCTTGGACATCACCTCCCACGTTCCTCGCTTTATAATCTTAACAGCCAATGTCTCAATTTTTGTAATATTTGTCGAGTCTGTCAGTCAGATCTGCACATTCTCACTTGAACTTATTTCCACTTCCTGAACGATCTCCTATAGCAAAGTCTATATCTCGCCTTGAAGCCAAATTCGTGTTCTTCTGACGCAGTATCTCAGCAAAATGGGATCCTACGCGAATGTGTGTCTCTCACTCTGTTTCTTCGGGCAATAATGCTGAGAGGCTACTCAACTATAAAATCTCCATCAAGATAGTTCTTAACTGATTACATTCTGCCGACTCACCTCTTGATGCTGCTCAGAGAAGTTCTTTGAATGCGTGTTTTACTCAATTATTATCATCTCTTGATGAACTGGTTGTATCCTCTCCAGAGACCACACCGGTTATCAAAACGTGACGTCGCAAATGCAAATTACCACTCCAGCACACACACGAATGCTTATCATGTTTTGTGGAACTAAAAAAGAAATATGCAAGACGGCACATCGCAACACTACATGACCTACTCGCGCTGGAATAATAAATCGTTAACATCAATTGGATACCGTTTATTATTTATTTTGTAAACAGAACGAGAGTACACATCGCCTGCGCCATGCTCCCCCATAAATTCACTCGCTCCATCGGCGGCACTTCATAGACTAGATGAACTGTTAAATGTCTTCGGAAGCTCCGTGCCCACTTCAGTTGTGGTGTTCTTTTATCTAAACACCACGTCTTTGGTTCACACAAGCCAGCAGAAGCAATAACTCAAAACGATTACACACAGTCCGCCAGAAGCCACAGGCACAGATGTTGTGATGCATTCGGAAACATGTTGCGCAACACGGTTTCGTTGGGAGCCTTGCATATTGACCTCATCAAACGAGGGAAAGTTGTTGGCCTTATGCGGTGCCTGCCCGCCTGCATTCGGGGAAGACCCTCTCGGAGAGCCGCACGCTAAATAGATATAAATTGGAGATTCTAGGAAGCATTTCTCCGTTTCGGAGAAATTGCGATTGCGAAACATTCGAACATCTGGGCTGGTTTGTGTGATAATCGCTTTCTGTTTATTCGATTTAGCGCAGCAGTTTCGAGGCTCTTCACACTAAATTGATGCTAATAGGAACGAGTTAGAGTTGGAGGCTCATCTGGCAGCACAGTAAATGCTTGGGTCTTTGCATTTTAATTGCCAGCTGACGATGACGACGACGCGCCGTGGCATATGGGTGGTTCTAAGAAAAAAACAATGATCAAAGTTAATCACTTATGAAATTGCCGATGCACGACAATCGACTAAAACCTGCTCGGCGAGTCTAGCAAATTAACAAAAGAACCCGAACCGATGTGCCTCACTAACAAGTTTGTGTTTATAAAAATTAATTTTTATCTCGGTAATGGAAATGTTGAGGAGAAAAGAAAACAATACGAGATTTGTATCTTTAACCTTATCTTTTTTACGAATTTTCGAGTTGTTTATGAACACAACAGGTCGCCGGATGAATAGGAGATTTTTGGTTTTTCTTTTTTTTTTTTTTTTGCTGACTGCAAATATTTACGGTGCGAGCGAGGTACAACACGATACAATGCTCGTATGCATAGTCATTGTCCGGGAAGGACGGAGAGATTTATAGAGATTTATGCGGCAAATTTGGCACGCCGTAGGAGTTGAATGCAAATCAAGGCTACACCGAAAGTCACCCCGGGGTTCAGTGGCCAGGAATAACAATAAGATCGGATATAGGATTGAGATAGTAGGTAAAGAATGACTGTGTTCTTTCTTTTTTTAGCAAACAGGGGATGCTGATGATGTAACGATTGTATGGGCATTCAAGTATTTGCAAAGGTTATTATCATCAGCGATTGTTGTTCGGGCTCAACAACATCTCTCGGTGAAGTCGTAATCTTGTTTAGGAATTTTTTTTCTTATCTTTCTGATGATTTTTAAGGATTTGAGTTATGAGAGTGAGCTGGTGAGTTGACAGGAAATGATGGCTCTGCTTGTTTTGTTTGAGGAGCTGCGTCACACGTCTGAGGTAATGACTGTGTTTTGGAATTTATTATGTCTCCTGGTTTCCTGTTCTATTCTGGGACTGAGATTTTAGAGGAAATGAATGGAATAAATAATTTATGAATCAGCGAACTTTCATGTCAAGGGTCTGCGTTTAGGAAAGCGGAACGAATTTTTGATTGAAGATCTTCGTGTCAATTGGAGTCACTAGTAATAATGGGGTTAATTTACCGAAGGACCCAAGGACATTCAACTGGCGGTCCAGATTTGGCATCCCTGTTCCAATTAAAAACGTCCGACCGAGCACTCATCCAAGACTTTATGCGTTTACTCCAATGCTTGCAAGTAAGGATGGAGTAATTCAGAACATCCCACAAGAGGGAAGCCTTGTTGGAGATCTAGAGAGTGGACAACACTTGGGAGATGACCCGAGTAAGTAACCTGATGTCCCCTGAATACCGGTGAGACAGGAATGGAACAAGAACACCACTTGGATAAAGGATGGAACCCAAAAATGGTATAAAGATAGAGCGAAACAGGCAAAGAAGGTAGGGGTTGGTGTGATATGACCAAGCTGCGCCTGCACCCTACACATGCTTCTCTGTATAGACACAACAATATATCAAGCAGAATTGTTTGCAATCAACGAAGCTGCGCATCGAATTAGTACCAACAGATCCACCAATACCAAAATATACATATTCTCAGGTAGCCAAGTGGTTCTTAAAGCCCCAAAGTGTTACAATTTCAACTCTAAGGCCTCTAAGGAATGTCAAAAAAATGAAAACTGGTTTCGGTGCCAGGATGAGGTCCGTGAAGGTAATGAAAAGGCTGACATGCAAGCAGGTGCTCAGATGCCCCTTGTTGGGCACTTCCCCCTATATGGAGTCAACAATATCGACACTAACCTACGCAAATGAACACCCCAATCTATTCAATTCAATTTAAAAATGTTTTATTTCAAAAATGGTGGTTCTTTTGAAAGTACGTTTAGCTCATGCATACAATTATCCCTTTTTTCGAAAGAAAAATTCTTCGTCACTTACTTACTCCGTCGTACGAGAAATGTGAATGGAGGCAGCAAGGACACAACCGCCAGCACAATGAACTGTACAAAGATGTCGGTAAAGACCATGCCAGCCTCCTGGTTCGCGAAGGAGACGAAGCCCGGATATCCGGTGGTCCCAGACTAACGATGGAATGGATTTCAGCTCTGACTCCAGACTCTGGTCTGATAAGTAAGAATTTTTTCTCTGAGCGTAAGCAAATTCAAAGAGACTTACTCGGTTAGAAATGCGCCAATCATCCTGGCACAGTATTCAGAAAGTATTGTGAAATTGTGTTGTGATTTGTTGGCGAGCATAGCATGTAGCACCTTATGGCGCACTTTTCAACCGAATTATGAACTTCAAACTGAAAAATAAGCCAGCTAACTACGGAATGCATAAAACATAGGCCGATTCGGTGCGTAAAACATCAGCGTTTGTATGATGCTCCGGGTGGTGTTTTTAGTCCATGCATACATCTTTGAAAACTGGATGATATAAAAACTGAATGAATAATGCCATGCAAAAAAAAGAAACCAATGCTCAAATGTCAAACGAATAACCTGGCCAAAGATAGAAAAAGAAGATGTGGATGACTCGACTCAACTCAACTCTCAACAAAGACCCTCTGTATTGGGTGCTTTGAAAGAAGCATTTCTGGAAGAGTTATTTCGCGATTTTTCGATGTGAACTGAGCAACAATCACAAGGATCGTCTGATCTCTCGCCTTTAAGTAAATCACTTTTGAGAGGCTATGTAAAAGATTGTCTTTACGCACACAAATCGCAACCACGTGAAGATGTATGTCGAATGAGAAATAGAGAAAGATATGGATGGGTAGATAGATAGATAGATAGAGAGAGAGAGAGAGAGAGAGAGAGAGAGAGAGAGAGAGAGAGGGAGAGAGAGAGAGAGAGAGAGAGAGAGAGAGGAGAGAGGGGATAGCGATAGAGAGAGAGAGAGAGAGGAGAGAGGGGATAGCGATAGAGAGATGGAGAGAATTTGTCAAGAAATAGCCGAGTTGTACCCCAATTTGTGCGAAAAAATCATCGAAAACGATCATGTCAGCATCGGGGCCAGGAAGAACTCCTGTGGAGAATCTTATATTCCACTCATAATGGCAAGAGCTTTGGAAATATTTGGACACAAAAAGATGATCCCATAAATGTGTTTTATTTATATTTGCATTCGGAACCACGAAATCATCCATTTCAACATTATCCCTTTCTTGCGCCAGATTTTTACTGAAACTGATACAAATTGTGACCAAAACCTATGATCGCCTAACTCGAGTTAGTACAAAAATTAGTTATGAGTGCCACTACATTCAACGAGTCTACTTCCGCTAATTTTGTTATGTCTGCTTATTTTGTTAAACGGAAAATATTGCCGAAAATCGCTTATATGAGGTGTAATGCTAAATTTGAAACATCGAACTCGTCTCCTTAAAAAGTATAAAAACCGACATAGGCGGTTATGACTTGTGACCGCATGTCATGTTTAAGCGTTAAAGAAATTCAGACAGTTAATGTCTGATGTCAAGTGTCTTCTGATTAAGAAGTTGTTTCTCCAAGTGCTTCTTTCCTGCCATTCTCAGAATTTTCACAAGAAATTCTTTTCAGCTAATTTTCAAACTCAAAGGAAACTAGGTATAGCTGCTATAGTTGTGGTTTCCTTAGATCAACATGCCCATTGTGTCCACGTTCAAAGGCAGATCGAATTAAAGTAATTTTATAAATACAGTCTCCATCCAAGGAGACTCCCCACGGGAATCTCCCACTCCACAAAAGATTCCCGAAATCCGTATCCACTTAACACTGTAACACACATTCATTTTTAGGCCTCTCTGCCAAGACATCTGTGTCCATTCTTCTGAAAAGACCCAAATCCCACCATCAGAAGAGGGTCAATTCACGGAAGTTAGATCGTTTTTAAGTATCCCACGGATAAAGTACTTCAGCTAATTAAAACCATCTCCGAGTGTGAGTATGTAAAAGCCAGAAAAAGAAAACATAGAACACATTTTGCTAATTACTTTTGATTTCATTTCTTCTCTGTTTTTTTATTCGCTTTTCCTCCATCCCTTCCTCCGATTCTCATTCGAAAAATACAGCGCCAACAAGAAAAGAAAGTCCTTCAAGAGTCATATCACTAAAAGTAATTAGCCAGAGAGCACACTTGACTTCGCCCCATTCCCAGAAGACCCCGAAAAAAGAACACAAGCATCACCGAACAAACCGCAGAGGAGGAAACAAGAGTAACAAAAAGCTCCAGTCAAGAGCATATCTAACATAAATTGAAAACGTATCTGTGCCCCGCAAAAATAAAACCCAACACGTATCTCACCGCAAGATAGAGGAGCACAAGACAATAGTCAAGGAAAAAAAAAACAAAAAAACATCTGCAACCTAATTTCCATTTTACATCTGTTCCAATAATTGTTGAACCACTTTGTGTATCCAACAGCGTGTTTCTACAAAACCACCTAAAGTGTCTGAAGGATGTGTGTGATATGACTTCTTTGTGGAAAAAAAAACCCACATCGCGTTTTTTTATCTCCCTTAACCTGTCGTAAATTTGCTGGAGAGTGATTTTTAATTGATCGTACAGCGGTCGATCTCCTCTGGTTGAATTGGAAAAATAAAAAACAACATCAACAGCAATCACAACATTGACAATAAAAATGAGAGAAAAAAGAAACTAAAAATAAACAAACGACGGCGACGACGATTGTGGTGTGCCTACGGAGTCTACACACCGACAATTTGCGCGATCTTCCACAAATCTTTGTATCTTCATCAAGTTTGCGCGCGTATCTGTTGATTGATGTTACTACGGCGAGATGTGTAGACAGGCACTATCGCCATATTCCTTATTTTTATTTCTATGTTTTTGCTTTCAGTTCCTCTCTCACTGTCGGCGTTGTTTATGAGTTAGTTTCTATTATTTTCATTTTTTTTTCACATTTTGAATTAAAAATTTCATTTCACTTGATTTGTTTTTGAATGGCGACGGTTGTCGGTGGGGATAGGGTCTATCGAACGGCGCACATCCTGTGTTCGGGTTTTATCGATGATAATTAACAAATTTAATTGCTCAATTAAAATCTCTGGCCCAACGCGATTTTGGCATTTTAAATGCTTCACATTCGATTTTTGAATAAATTTTCCTAAGACATCTCTAAAACGGACGTAAAGATGGTGGGAAGATGGGTTAATTTGATTTGGCGTGGTCATGTAAATGCTAAAAGTGTGGGAGCTGCTGATGATCAAGTCGTAAAATTGCCTTTTAATGGGACATTTTTATTTTAATTTTTCAAATTTTGAGAAAATTAAACGAAAACAAAAATTATAAATATTTCCCTCTATGCGCACTTATATTCATGGGGGTGAGTGTCTCAAGGTTTTTCATTCGAGATTAGCTGACAAATTTATGTGACTAGAAAATATGACGTGGGTCAATGAGTCAATAAATGTTTCGAAGGCGATGTGGGGAGACACTTGGACGTGGACAAAATTCTGTGAGGCGTAGAAAGTATGAATTTTGACGTGGATTTTTGGCAGACGTCTTTGCAGAATACGCGCCAAAAAGATACACCATCTTTCGGACGGCTCTCCCCAGCAGCCGGATATGTTCCTCAACAAAACTAATGAGAATGTAAAACTGTAATGTGCATTAATTGCGTTATGATGCATGGACAGTGATCATACGATCTTGCAGACTTTTAAAGTCTTTTCAAATGAATTCTGTTCAAAAAATGAAAGCGATAAGGAACTGCTTCTAAGACTGTTATCTAGGAGCTCATAAGATCAGTGATCATGCGAGCGTACGATCCTGTGGTGGTCATCTTTTCACATTAATTACGACAACTATTGCTCGCGAGATCTAATGTTCTGCAAAAAGTAACTCGAAAACTGTAATCTGGATGGTCAATATGTCACCGATCATCCGATTCCTTAAGTCAGTTAGCATGATACTATTACGTTGCCCTTCGATCCTCGCACGCACTTGTTAGTGCATGATGTTGGACTAAGCCCAAAAACTTGTCTGGGATTTTGTACTTCCCAGTGAAGAGGACACCAGTAACGAGATAACCGCAGAATAACTCTTGCCAATCGCTGTTTCTTTGGCCTCAAGAAACAATTGAGTAGTAGAGCCCTCTGTCGAAGGACCAAGCTACACTTTGATCATCCCTGTCCTGCTCTATGGCGCGGAGGCATGGACTATCTCGAAAGCGGATGAAGAAGCCCTGATGAGAGTCGATGCCGGAGGATCGAGTTCTCTTGTGCGCTTTATCCCCACGTGTCAAGATGATGATGATGATACTAGTTCGGTTCAAACTGCTTCAATAAAAGATCTTTCAATCAGTGATCATGCCATCAAGGCATCTCTGGAACATCTCCATCAAATAGAATGATGTTCATTGATCATGCGGTCCTAATTCAGTTCGCAGTTTTGAGTCAAAAAAACATATTTGACCTATTTGCCAATTCGGCGAAATGTCCAATTGAACTAAATTCTCCAATTGACGGTTTTATAGGCTGAACAATCAATGACCGTACATAAATTATCCTCGCATTTTGACACATGTTCATCATCAAAACATCAATACTTCAATTTGCAACAATTTATGACATTTTTTCTTAGAATCCATAGCAATCATCTGAATTCAAGTCACGGTCACGAGTGATCTTCTGTTGAGCCCGATTATCAGGTCAAAGAGTACCAAAAATTTATTATCGCGCAGACAATCTGTTGATCGGCTGTCGCGTTTGATTGAATTGATCCGTGTCCTTGATCGTACACTCAACAATATCGTTGAAGATCGCACTTGGAGCATGGTCAATCGAAAGCAGATGTCGATCGAATTAATCAATTATTTGGTGACATTCGGAGAGCACGATCCATTTAGACCATCTTTGCCCTTTTTAAATGAAGTCGTGATCACGATGATCGCGATGTCTCGAGAGGGCGATTTGCATTCTTTTCTGCACTGTTTCTGACCTGGATCTTGATCAGAATCTAGCACAAAAAATTGTGATTCTATCATTCGAGTATGGGAGGATTTTCGATCAATGTGGCGATGAAACGATCGCGGCATCGTGAGTAAGGCAAGATATACACCTTCTGCCATCTCTGTACATGGCCAAGTTAGTGAATACAAGCGAATTTGGTCAGAATGAGCCTCTGGCTCCGATATTTTCTGCCAAACGTCAGAATGATCGAGGCATGCCTCCACCTGTCTCCCTTTCAAAATCTGCCCTTCATCGCCTTCATTTCAAAAATCAACTGCGCACACATTGATCAAAGTAAATGGCGCCCGATCGAGGCTGTGGCCTCTGATGAAATGGGTAAACCAATTATCACGAAACTACTTTCTGGCAAACATATGCATGAAAAATTGAAATCTCTCAAAGGGCACCCGAGATACATGTTTACAAGACAAATCCAATTCCTCTTCATCTAGTCGTGGCACCTCAAGGCAAACATAAAGAACAAAATCAAAAATTCCATCCCATCTTCACAGACTAGGAGGTCACAAGAAAGCTCATTAAAAATCCACACACAGACGGAGTATATGCCCCCACAACGTGAGACTGCGATTTTTTCCTCCACGCTCATTCGAAAACAAACCAAAATGTTTACCCCAACGGCATGCAGGCAGCATTCAAAACAATAACACAGAGAGATGCCCGTGCGTTGCTGCTGCTTCTGTTGCAGTAGCCGACTTCCTCTTGAAGGAATGAGAAAATTCCACCACAACTAGATGTTGGATGCCAAAGCATACACATGTCAGGGACCCAGCCCCACCTCAACGCAAATGTCGAACGCCCAAGGAACTCATGGAATTTCGCACTACTGACACCGAGTCCTTGTTGGGCTGCCAAAAAAGGTGGCAAAAAACTGACGCGAAAAACTTGTAAAAACAAACACAAAACTAAAACTAAAAAAAAAACACAGATACATACCACATGCCGCTGAGTGTGAAGAAATCCGTGCAATTCATGCAGATCTCCGCCTTATTCCGCGAGTTTTCGAAAACAGCTATGATTTGTGAGTTGATTTATTTTGCGAGAATTTTAAGTGCCAGTGAATGGGAGATTTCATTCAAAGAAGTCAAATAAAATCACGAACACCACACAGCGCGGTGAAGCTGGCTTCAAGAAAATCAAAAGCAGACACTATCGTTAATTGTTTGAATTTTTTTTTTTTGTTGTTGTCTTATCCCGCGCACTCAAGACAGAATGATACAGTTCGTCAGGCACACACTTCTAATTTAGACAAGATCTCAGAACAGACTGAATGTCTGAAATTGTTCCTCGAGATTTCACTTCTTACGTAACTCTTCTTCGAAAACGAGTTCGTTTGTACGTCGTCGTCGTTGTAGTCGGCGGCGGCGGCGGTGACGGTCCGTTTCGGTTTCGGTTTTTCGGTTCCTTCGACAATGTGAATCGTATTGATGATGATCGCGTGGTAACTGAACGATATGTGGAGAAGATCGTGGTTCTTAGCCGTCTGCGATGCCTATGACGGCCGGAGTGCGAGATACATACGTTTTTGTATCTGCAGCAGAAGCAGCAGCACCCCAAGGAGAAAAGAATTAAGGCACACACTCTCAAGCTGATTGCATTGAGTGGGAGAAAGACGAAGGGAACACACCACACATCACACATTCATGCAATTGTGTTAATTGCGTTAAAAAAGGGATAAACGCTGCAGCCTGTGTGTGAGTGCCGGCGGGGGAAAGGAGAATTTACATATCGCCGCGCTGCCGTGCGGCAACAGGTAGACCAATTTCAGGCAACCTTTTTTTCGTCGTTTCTCTTCTCTCTCTGCCCAGTGGTCGAATGTAGTTCAACCCTTAATCACTGATGAGGGTGTTGCACGGGGTAAACATTTGAGACGACATTTTCTGTGCACACTTGCAGATGTGCTTTTACGACGGGTTTTCCCCAACTTAATTGCTTAATTCACTTGACATAATTCAGATCACCGCCGCCGCGGGTATCTTATCCATCCAGGTACACACACGCACACACACTCACACGCATCGTATGTATCGACACATTGGCAGTGACAATGTTTGTTTGGATACCCGTGAGGCAGCCTCGAACAAACAGAAGTAATCCACCTTCCCACAAGTGCTGGGCGCGCGACTGTCTCCAAGGAAGCAAATATCACCCAAGTACCGCAAGTCAACCCCAAACAGATGGGCTCAGGTTTAACGGTGAGATAAGATGAGCTTGTGTACAGTTATGTGTGGTTAAGTTCATGTCCGTGATCAACATTCATCACTTTTATTTGCTTAGCTGCCGTGTGCGGGTGTAGGTGTGTGCGTTGGTGTGCTTCTTTCGGTTTTCGTCGTCGTCTTCTTCTTCTTCTTCTTCTTTATGGATTATGGACATGATGGGGAATATGGAAGTGACACTGACATTCGCCTTGGACACCGTTATCTGCAGGAGAGAAGGACTGCTTTCATGTGGAGCGCCATTAAACTTTAGCCCGACGTACCAACGCATATGTATGTGCATCGTCGATAACATCGTTGAATCGGGGTCTTGATCTTGAATGTGTTGACTTATGCAACGTAACAGAGCTCGCGATACAGGTTGCTGCCGCTACCTGTCTTGCGTTGTGTCTCATTCGACGAGAGCACATACTTATGAGTGCGCACATATGTGCCTTGAACGAGTTCATGGAACTAATAAACGTTTAATTGCGGTAGGTGCAGTTGTAATTTGAAGACAAATCGAGAGAGTTTTTCTTTTGGGCATTTAAGGCGTTGGCGGTATTGTCAGAGGTAAAGATATAAATGGATTTAAGTGGATAAGGCATAGGCGCGTCACCAAAGAGAGCCTCTTCTTATTGCTTTTGACAGGTCCTTTACACCAACGGACAGGTTTTATATCTCTGTTTAACTGCTTTGGCGGGTGTGATTGATGTGATTTGCGAAAAATGAACATCTGGAGAAATCTTGCGAGAGTCGCTCGGATTTGGTAGAGAGTTGCTTTTAGCATTCGAAATCTGTTATTTTATTCTTCTTAATCTGAAGCTCTATTGGTCGACTGAATAGTGACTGACAAGTGAAAGCCTGTACATTTTAATTTGGCATGAATTAACTTGAGTCTTTAAACCGAGATAAGAGACCGAAGTCCTTGCTCGCTTGCTTTAAAAAATGCTATACAATTAATGGAACTGCTTTTGTACTTTCGTCAAGTTTCGTCAAAAGAGAAACAGTGCAGAGTATGGCTTCGGAAAAGATGGTCTCGAAGGCGCCGGAACTTTAGAAGAAACCTGTGGACGCAAATTTGATACATTTTCTTCTAAGAGAAACATTAAGCTTGAAATGCATGTAAATTCAGCGAGTAGGACCATAATTGTAATCGTCCAACAATAATGAATTTAAGCAGCCGCATTTTCACTTTAAAAACCAAGCTTAGATACACAAAAGATGTACTCTAACTATAATGTAAGAGGGTAGTTTCGTTAAGTACGAATATAAAGGAGTGTTGTTGTTGCTATAATGACCACTTCGTTCAGTTTCGTTAGATTCGAATATACAGAAGTTATTCACTTTATATCCTTCGTTGAGTTTCGTTAGGTTTGGATGTACAGAAAGTATACTCTGTGGCATTAATTTCGAATAGACAGAAGTGATACAGTGTTGCTATAAAGGCCCCATCGTTCAGTTTCGTTAGACTTCTTATATGCAGAAATGAAGAACTATGACCGCTTCGTTCAATTTCGTTAATTTCGAATATACAGAAGTGATACAGTGTTGCTGTAAGGGCCGCTTCGTTCAGTTTCGTTAGGTTTCTTATATGCAGAAATGGAGAAGTATGTCAGCTTCGTTCAGTTGCGTTAATTTCGAATATACAAGAGTGATGCGGTGTGTCTATAAATGTATCTTATTTCAGTTGCGGCAAGTTCGAAAATACAAGAATGATGCAGTGTGTCTATAAAGGTCGCTACGTTCAATTTCGTTGTGTTCAAATGTACAGAAATGGTGTACTATGGATGCTTCATACAGATTCGATAGGTTTGGAAGGATACAGTGTGGCTATTACGGTTTCTTCGTTCTTCTTCGTTTGTCCACAAGAGGGAGTGTTTTAGATGGCTCTTCACGTATATACGTAAATGGCAGTTTTATTAAATTTTTGGAAATCTAGCAAGTTTCGTTAGGTTCTGCCATAAGCTTAAGGTAACGTATGTTAATTGTGGTTAGACCTTGTTTCTTGATGAAAAATCGATTCAAAGTATTTTCCTATTGATGTGTTATAAACTCCCGTTGTTTGCGGAAGCGCGGAAGCATCCCAACCAAGCAATAAATATAGTTTCGTGAATATCCCAAAAAGTAAGGCCTTAGTCCCCGTCGCGACTAACTGAAGCCCATTTGGAAGGGTTTTTTCATTTCACTGCCTGGAATGAAGTGGTGGATAACATTTAAAAACGTTTTCCTTCCACCTAAACCCATAAATATTCTATCCTAATCATATTCCAGCGTGAGTAAAGATTTGTGCTGTCGTGTTCATTGCGTACGAGCGCGAAGATACCGCTGTTTACACAATCGATTGATGGGTTCCTCATCTAATTTGTGTTGACTTTTAGTCTGGTGGGCACTAAAAGCCACCGCAACTCACCTACCAACCTTCCGTTCAGCAAAGTCATGCAATCTAAACCTCAAAACCAAGCAAAGTGCTAATTTTCGAACCCAAAATGTAGTCCTTAACCAAACCCCTCCGCATCTAACTACAATCTCAAACTATCTCTCGATTCGTACAAGTACACTGAACTCATTTGGAAGACGATACACGACTCTATTTGAGACAATCAATAGCACAACCACCTCACCGTCCCTCTCAGTCGAGTGATCGTCGACAAACACGACTAATGAACTAATGAATGATGGAGTTAGTTCAAGTCACAGCCTCAACCTCGCACGCGAGGCGGCTGGGGTGGGGGACAACTGAAACAAATCCAATGCCACATTACACAACCGGGTGATATTTATCTCCAAAGTAGGTTCCCTTTAATCTCTCTGCATACCCACTTCTCATTTAATTGTAATCCCAAAATAAATACACTCCGCATCGCCATCCCACTTGATGGGGTCTTGGAATGTTTTCTGTCGTCTGGCGTCTGCAGACTGGTGCGGCTGCTGCAGAGCTAAGTGTCCTTGTGCATAATGACTTACGTGAAAAGATTACGGGATACCTTCGCAATGCAAGGCCATCGGTCTGTCGTCGTTCTCGCCTCTCTCATCTGAGAGCCATCATTTGATGCGAGCTCATTATGAGGATTTTGCAAGCCAGTCCCCCAGGGTAACACATTCCATTCGGGGGGCAAGACGCGATGCAGTGGACCATCCTAAGGCAAGTCAGCCTGTCAGCTGCCCCCCAACTGCAGAGAAACTCATCCAAATTGAACACTTACATCATCTGTGTCTTTTCGCCGAGCGGCGCAGCGGTGGACAAACGAAAATGACCATAACGCGCGTCGATCTTGTTATTTAACGCCTTTTGACGTTTGTTCGCCTCAGTCACGGCGCGCGCGATGCTGTCTCCATCTGTGTGCATAATTTCGCATTTTGTTGCCATTTCCAATGTTCGCGTTGCGCGTGGGTGTGTTTGTCGACCGACTTTTTCGCAATGTGCCACTGGCGTCGTGCGTCGGGGCTTCCTCGCGGCCTGTCATCAGCTCGAATGTAATTTGCGCCGCCGCTCGGATTTGTCACTTGTTGATGCATACTAATCAAGAGAAACTTTTTGTGTTTGGCTCTGTTGATTTGCGTCGTCGTTGTCGTCTGCTTTTTGCGTTGCTTCTCTCGGGCACGTCGATTGTGTTGCATGCGCGCTGCTCTCTGATGATGTCTGTCAACCCCCCCGTTGCAACATGGGGCGGTTGAGCACTGCTTGGGTTTTATTTTTTTGTGTCTGTTGTGTCATGCTCCCTCTTTGTGTGCCCGCCTTGTAGCCTGCCCGATGATAGACGCTCGCGATGATGATGGCTGTGGCGTCGCAACGGCGATTATAGGAGGACGACAACGACGACCGCGACGGTCTCTGATCGCATTGTTCGCCCGCTACAAAGTTGTTATTCCATCGGCAGACACAATGTTGACAGAGCGCTTTTGTTTTTCGATCAACACACAGCGTGGTGCGCTGGCGGTGGTGGTGTTTTTCTTTAATGAATTTTTACGGACCATGGTCCGCCACTGGCTGCCGGGAGGGTGTGTCCTATGCGAGGGTTACCCTTCTCTCTCTCTCGCTCTCTTCTCCTTCAACCGTCCGTCAAACTGTGCCGAAAGCGAGGCAGGCAAGTGAATTTCATTTGCAGACATTTCAAATGTTAATTGAAAAATGTGCTGCTTTTCGGTTTTTTTTTTTTCTGTTGAATAATTGTATGTGCAACATACCCACACACACAAATATTCTGTAATTTGGGTTAGCAAAAACAATGAACACAGCACCGATTTGGTTTTTGCCGCTCTGCGCCGTCAGTCAGAGCCCGGTGCGACCCACATTTGGTAATTCGATGATCGTGGCAAGTTCGTGAGGCGCTTGCCTAGAATAAATTAAATTAATACCTTCATGTTGTGTTGCGGCGTCGGTGGGTTATTTTATGTTCCTTCTGTTTTTGGTTTTTAATATGGTCTTTTGCAACACGCAGTTATGGGTACTTCACAGTTAAAGCGCAGTTTTTTTTTTCCACCGAGAGAGGAACACACGACAAAAAATCAGTGTCAACATCGACTGATATTTTGAATTACAATCTTTGCAGTGCGCGTGGAGTGCGGAATGAATTATTTTCTGGAAATGGTAACAAGTGCTGGTGTTGACATAAATGCAGTTCGAGTGCCACTAGACGTCACTTGGCACTTTGACAGTTTTCAGTTTTTCCCAATCAGTTGTTTGCGTTATGAAGCACTACTGTGTGCTGGCGACGAGGGGGCACCAGCAGCAGTGTTGCACAATGCTGATTGGGGCATGCTCAGGCGGTTAATCGACTGATTGTGTTGAGTGACCAGGTATGATGAAATCTCCCGGAGTGTCGTTCGTAATCCCATCCGAGCTGCAGATGAATGCTGTGGTCAGGGAATTATTGGATGTTAATTAAAGGACAGGTTGCTGTTTCGAGCTCCGTCCTGCATACATGTTTCACCAACGTTCCATGCGTCTTATCGTTCTGCGTTTGTTGATCACTAGATTGGGGACACAACCTTCCGTCAACACGCTCGCTGCAGTCGGATCGAAAGTCAGCCGAGCAACCAATTGTTGACCTCTTTAAATTGATTCCAATCGCTTCGCAGTCTCTCTCCTTTCTTTCATCCCTAATAGGGGAGCCAGATATGTGTTTCAGCGCCTTTGTTGGTTAGGCAATTTGTCGCGATGACAACTGATTGAGCTCATTTCCGTTACAAATGCCTTAATTTGTTTTATGTCCAGAAAAAAGATTTGGGGTGACAACACTGCGATTTGGGACGCAACTTCATTCAATTTAAATAATTCGAATTCATTGCAAGTGGGAGCTTGAAACAACGCATACGCAATCAGTCAATAAAATGAAATTAGGGTGCAGCTGTGGGATTTTTCTGTTTTTTTTTTTTCTTCTATTTTATTTTTATTGTGATTGCCTTAAGCTGCGATCAATGATTGCTGTCTTACAAGGTCAACGTGTCTGCTCGTTTGATGGGAACGGGGGACAATTTGCACACTGAGATGTGTCAATGGTGAGTTGAAGACATTCGTCTGGAGATTGCTACAAATTAATGTAAAGGCGCATGTACTTGGGTTTTTAGTAGACCCACGAGGTTTGAGGCTGATCTCAAGTATTGATGGAGGTCCGTTTTTACATACCTATCGAGCCAGCGACCAATTGAGGGACTGAGCCTGACCGATGAAGTGGCGTCCGCTGCTGCCAATTTTTTGCAAAAAAGCAAAACACCCACTTGCAGTTGACCAATGCATTGGAGGTTTGACTTTTTTTTCCTTCGAGCAGAGGGATGTGAGAACTAGGAATTTCATTATGAAAGTATTTTTTATATCAATTCATTGACCTGACAAAAATGCTTAAGGTTAGTCTAGGTTTCAAGACATATTCATTGCGAAAGTTTGGTGCCACAAATGATGCCATCCAACACAGATACCACACCCGAGTGAGACACAATTCGATAGGACAGGACAGTTGAGTGCTGTGGGTTGTGATTGTGTGTAGTCGGCATGTCCTTTCGGCCCCCAGTCATGAATCGAATGCTGGTAAAATGACGTGTCTCGCTGTGATCGCTTTGGGGAGTATTCAATCAGTTCGACATACAAGATGACATACATGAGACCAAGTAAATGTGAATCCTAACCCAACTCTATTCTAAAGCGCTTGTAGCTCCACATAGATCCCGCCGCCGCACCGTTCTTTGTTAAAGATGATTGCACTGTGAAGCGGCACCTCTAATTGGTCTTCTTCTTCTGATGGCACTAGAGTCAGGGATGGACACTTTTTTTAAAACTAAATAAAACTACAAGGGTTTATTACTATAAAAAAAAACGCTCGACTCGAAGGAACCGAAATCATGCTCTACAAAACTCTTACTTTGCCAGTCCTGCTATTTGGAGCCGAAAGCTGAACGATATGTAAAACTGCAGAGCTGATTCTTGGTACCTTTGAAAGAAAAAATCTACGTCGGATATATGGTCCTGTCCGCGAGGAAGGCGAATGAAGGAGAAGACAAAACCGCGAACTCTACGAGCTGTACCATGATGTGAATGTAGTCCGGAAGGGAGAACTCCGTCGACTGCACTGGCTGGGCAACATCGAGCGCAAGCACAATAAAGCTCCAGCTAAGAGGGTCTTCGAAGCCGAGCCTCCTGGTTCGAAAAGGAGAGGAAGACCGAATCTCCGTTATAAAGGCGGATGCAAGATAGGTTGATGACTGGAAGTGCCCATGACTGCCAGCAATGGAAAGCAGCTATTTCTCAGTCTCGGACTCTGCGTGGGTCGCCAGCCTGATAAGTTAGTAAATATGAGATTATTATTGTGAAAAGTTCCTATTACGGACATCTCTCTTGGGCGGACAATCTCCTTGAGCGGACAGTATCTCACGACCGTGGATCTTGAATTGAAATTCCATACATTCTCATGGACGGACAAAATTACTGCGACCATGACTGTCCGCTTATGTGAGTTTTCACTGTAACACGCTTCTTAAACGTCCAGTGTCAAGACATAGCACGGGCCCAAGGTATAGTGGCAGAGGAGTTACCTTACCTATTCACACTGGTCTAAAATATCTGCGGGTCGTAATCTTCCGGAAAGTTTGAGGTAGTAGATAAGAGAATTCCGTATTCGTGTAGTGCAGTTGAAAAACGAGCCTGTACATTTAACTGTGCGTCCGAAAGTAGGCTTAAGGCTCAACTGAGGAGCATTCCGGGTGGGACGACTATTGCAGGTGAGGTCATGGAGAGGAGGAATGCAATTGGCTAGCTCACTTGGCGCTAACGTGAGCATCTTTTGTCAAAATAGGGATACAAGAGAGACAAGGAAGACACAGACCAGATAAGAACTTGGGGCGGTTGTAGGCCAAATAAATTAAAGCCACATCAGATGGGGTCAATCTTAATATCGATTAAGGAAACCCAAATATTTTTCTATTTTCTATTTTTCGCAGCATTTTTGACGACCTCAAATATGTACCAAGGATGGAAATATCATCAATTCATGGATGGCCGATTATCAAGGGTTCGCTTGAGTGACAGCAGCTGTTGAGGCCTTGAATTCCCCTCTATTCTTCTCACACCAGTTAATTATGTTGTCAAGATCGGAATTCAATGTGCTTAACATGCGCTGCATTTCCAATTCCACGGCCGAAGGGCGAGGTCCTGAGTTTTGGAATGAATATGAAAAGCTGAGGGTGCTGTCATCAGCGAAGGAATACATTTTATTAGAAGTAGCACACAGGATGTCATTTATAAAAATGGGAAAGAGTGTTGGAGAAAGAACAGAGACTTGCCGAACACCTGGATTTGTTTTGTGGAGATCAGACTTGAACCCATCTAACTTGAAATCTACAGAAAAATAGATTCATCGTTACTATGGGAAAGCATTTCAGACAAGGGCCTCAACGAACAATCCACAGAGACAGAGACATTTCAGACTGATCGCTTTGAAGAACTCCATTCTTTGAACTGATTATCACATTGATTGGACGTTTCTCCAGGACGCTGCCTCTTGGGAAATCACTAAACGATACTAGCCATCTTCACTAATAACATTCGCAGAACCCATATGGGACCAGGGGGATGGAGAAAGCATATCGCGCCTCTTCTGCTCATTCTCGATTCAGATGTTTGGCGTATATGAACTCTGAGAAGCTCACTCTTTCAACGACTTTTACTAGTCAACTTCGAATCCTGAGTCAACGATCATACATAACTCACTCGAGCGGGCGTGTGCAAAACCAATCCCCTGAATTGAATGATGTATCCCTCGCTGCAGAAGAATATCCCAATATAGTCCTTAGCTTCAAAAAAAAGGCTTTGCTTTCCAAAGAGTGACGTAGATGGATATTGTCCACTCCGCTCAAAAACTGCCCCTAAGTGCAAATTCCTTCGCAATGCGACGTCACTGCTCGAGCAGAGGTGATCATGTAGGGTATTCTCCCTCGTCAGCACCTACACCTCGTACTTCGGTTCAACTCCCAGCATAAACAACCTTCATTTAACCCACAGATCGGGCCATAAACCTGTCGACCTGTCAACCTTCGGAGTCGGCTTGAAAACTGTAGTTCCCCTCTACTCGCAAGAGAACAATGGCACGGATAGCACGAGTGGTTACTCTGGAAGCTTTGGCGGGGCCCTCAGTTGTGTTGAAACTAAGTCAAAGTCCACCTCGGTCCGTCGCGTCGTGTCAAGCATTTTTTTATTAATGACTGGCGGCGAAGTCAGCACTCTTCTTCGATGACAGCAAACTTTTTCACAAAATTTCACACTTTTCAGCAGACTGGCTGTCAATGTGAACATTTTTATGGGTCTTCCTATATTTTTTGGCAATGGCATCGTGCCAGCGTGTTGTTCCGCTAAAATCAAATTTTGGATTGTGTTGCCTAATCCAAAAGGAATGGGATCAGTTTGGGAACTGACGTAGGAGACTATGTCGTCTACAAGACCTTTTCGCCTAAGGAATGCTAAACCAAAAAGGTCCTCCGCCAGAGAGGGTCTACAGCTAGTCACAAGGGAAGGAGCAACAACTCATATTGTTGCTTGTAGACAACACAGTCGCATTCGTCAGTTAGTACTTTTTTTTTTATATATGAACGTGTAAACAAATAGGCAGGCATTTTGACAATCAATTAGTCTGTTTACTAGATTGAACAAACGACGTTGAATATACTTTCAGCGTCAAAATCTCGTGAAAGTCCATCTTCTGAACTAGTATTCATCGGGATGTACTCATCGTGGATGCATCAAACTAAAATATTTGACAAAAATCTATGAGTCAGCAGCAAAATGAATCCAATTCGGACGTCGGACGAGATGATGAAAAAGAGGACTTTCTTCGTGTGGCGCTACCGTCTAGGACACATCAACCAAAAAGTGGGCCCGACAGCACGATTTCTTTCTGGATCTCGCCAGTGCAACAAACCAAGTTAGTGAAGATCCTTATCCCGAGTCTGTGCAACCTTAAAATCGGGCGTTCCTGTTGCGTCGTGGTGACTGGAACTTGAAGACTCTTCGAACCTGAGGCAAGATGTTAATAAGCTTTACATTGCTCATCCGGAAGACCTGGGATACATAAACGGCCTCATCGCCTTGCACAGCCCGCATACATGCTCGTGGTTTAACATTTTGCGATGCCCTCAACTCACATATGACCAAAAATCGCATCCAAATTCTCTCGAAAATACAAAGGGCTTCTTCAGCCACTGTCGATATTTCTAAACAGGACTTGCCAAGGCACTCCTTAACTGAACTGAGTTCAAAGAATCAGCAACTAAGTAAAGAATGTTATTGGCTCGTGTAAATGTGGAGACAGAGTTACCCATGGCGATGACAAATTTATACATAGTTCTCCTTTTTGACGCCCTTTCTCAGACGTCGATCTTGAGTGTCCTCCTTCGAAGACAGACCATACTTCGTTGCCTCGTTCACCAGTGGACTGATTTTAGACGCTTCCTCGTCAGTGCCAGCACTGTAACTAGCCTCATTTGTTGGCTTGAACTAGGACACCTATATCACTCGTATGCACTGTTGGAATATCGTGCCTAGGTCTAGAGCCTTTACTAGTCTTCATTGGGCGCTACAACCAACTAACAAGTATTTCCAAGCTCGATCTCTGCCTATCTGTCTCCAGTGTCGCACGCCAAGTTCGTTGAAGTCCTTCTCCATCTGGGTGCGCCACCTTATCCGCGGTCGTCGTCTGTTGCATTATCCAACAGGTTCGGAGTCGAGCCATGGATACGCCACTTTATTCTTGCACCATCATCACAATGATTTTGGGTAATTGGAGACATTTTAAATCTTTGTATCAGTCGCAAGTCGCGCTTAAGAACATTCTCCTCGCACCACCCACCCTGACGTTGTAAACATCCGGAGTTGGTAAACAAGCGTTGCGAAATCGTAACAGCAACACAGTCGAAATTGCCCCTGACAAAGAGATACTCTTTAAGAGGGTCTTATAACATCTCTGCACTCAGGCTTGACTTGAGTTTACTCAACTTCTGCAACCAATGTACCCCTGGCTGAATAAGATACTTCACAAAATCGTCGTTAAAGAATAAAGCCACCTCAAATCTGACGCAATGTTCCATTAACAGGTTTCTCCATTTAGACCGGAGTGTGATGATAACCGGAAGCAGGCTCAACGAGCTTTGCGTCACCCGCGTAATCAAAGCGAATTTTTATTTTGCTTCTGGTGAGATAACCAAAGAATTGACGCAGAAGAGAAAGTGTGTAATTTTCGGTGGTTTCTTGGATTTCATTTATTTTGTGGGACGTCCATTTTTGGTAAGTCAGTGATTTCCCTTGCCTTACATTGAGTAGATGGAAGTCGCACCCTAAGTACAGTGTCCCCGGCTCGTGACTAAGACCAGCAGAAGTGTATATTGACAAGCGATTCCAGGCACAAACATCAAGCAAAGTTGGTTGCAAAGCTTGAGATTTGTCGGCTTTCGACGCCCCCTTTGGACTCTGCTTCGGAATTTCATACGATCCAGCACTTTTATACATTTGATATTTTCTAAAACAATCCACAACAACTCACGTTATTCTCTTCTTTTCAGATTGTACCTTCCTGAACTTTGAGGTACGTACATATTCGCTTGTTGTTGTCCACTTGACGACGTCTTAAGCGCTCATTTGTCAAAAAATAAATGCAGATTAACCAACCAACCCGAGTGGAAAAAAAAACAATACAATCACTTTAAGATACAGCATTGTCGTTCGCGCGAATTTGTATTTCATTTCCCGAAAAAAAAAAAAAGAAACGAGTATTTGTTCGTTTTCCACTGATAAACTTAATTCGTACACACGCTACTATCTTTTCGAAACCGCGACTCATAAGCAGTTGTTCTCCTTCGGCCGCTCTTGATAAGAAAACCAAAATTTTTTTGGGATCTCAACGACCGCAAATCCAAACGGTTGAAGTATATGCGTGAAGGCCGCCAGAGTAGCAGCATGACTCAAGGCAGACTCTACACTTTCGATTCGAGCCGAGCTTGTACCTTTCCGTTGACGTTTGGAGAAACCGAGTGATTTGTGACCTCGACAGGCACATGTTCTCGCGTTTACAGCACTCATCTTGAAATTGATAAGAAATCTGCGCCTTAAATTCGATTGCTGAATCTAGAACAAAGCTTGTGAAATAACAAACAACAACAGGTTCGTTGTAATCTCAGCTCAGTTGAATGTTATCAAAAAACGGTGATCCAACACGACATGCCGATCGGGTTCACTGATGGACTGAGCTGATAGAGATAGAGCACGTTTGACACGTCGGAGGGTTCATTTTCACTCGGGGATGCCCAAATTCAAAGAAACTGAGGTAGCACTCGTACTCGCTCGTCTCCAGGTCCCATCAAGATTTTCAATCGAAACCTGTCGACCTACGAAACATAAATAAAACCTTGAAACATGTTTCCCTCGGCTTATCACCGGCTCACAGAATTTCCAACGAAGCCCGCTACTACCGTCATAATCTGTGTGTCGAATTTTTCCAAATCAAAAAACGAAGAAGAAAATAAACGGACATACACCCATAATTACACTGAGAAGTGTGTAGAATTCATGGGCATGGTCAAACCAAATGATCACTTCTCGAACATAAAGACATGTGTGTGCTGTGTGCTGTGTGCATGGCTGGATGTTGCAACAACATGTTGAACTTGAAATAGCGCTGATTTGTGCTTGTTGCGATGCGATGCGATGGTGGCGTGCAAAGAAGCCGGAGAAATTCTCTTTTGTGGCGATCATGATTTATAGTGTCTTCTTCTCCTCCTTTCCGCTTTTTCATAAATTCTACCTCCCTCAATGTTGTAACCCGAGGTTGGATATGTTTTCACGTTAAGGTGACATCAGATCTTTGATAACACGATCGTTATTGTCAATGGGAGTCACGTGAATGTGATCATGTGGAAAACTATGGGAATATGTGCCGCATTGGTGCGCTGTGCTGTGCTGTGCTATGCTATGGTGTGGTTTCCACTTTAGAATTCTAGTTGTGCAAAGGTTAAGCACGAAACTACAATATGACGTCTGGCTGAAGGTTGGTCGGATCGGGTTTTGAAGAACTGGCGAAACTTTATATGCAGCATGGGGGTGGGAAAGTGAAAGGTAAGTCATAAATTGTGAAGTCGTGAAATGCTAATTTCACATGCTGTCAAAGAGGTGCCCATGGGTTGAGTTGAATTCCCATGTAGGTATGTATGGGGTTTTCCGATTGGTTTCACTCCATGGTAAATCACAAATTAATTGACTGTCTGTTAACAGAAAACCAAGGCCAGCCGATGGAATGGTCATTCATTCAATTCAATTCGGTATTCAGATTTCATTTTATTGCTCTCTTAAAGAGGTGAACGAATCGGCCGTGTGGAAAATGCGATTGGTTTCACTCGATAATCGAACCCCCTTCTTTTGACTTAATCACACTCGAAGAGGTGATCTTTCACCATGTCTGATTGTAGATCGACTGAGACACGTTTGCTGGCGATCTCAGGAGTTTCTATTTTGTCTTAAGCGCTAAGTTTTTCTGATTGCCAGGAGCCGGAATTGGAGTCTCTTACACCAAGACGGCACAATCCCTTGAGTCCGTGTCTCAGACGGAAGGAGTTCTTCAACCTGTGCGATATGAGAGTGATCTATGGATTTTCCGTGTGTTTTCGATATGGTCCATGACACTGCGAGCTACAACGAGACTAATATGATCATTGATTTATGAACAGGCACAACGCCAGACTGTCCAGCATTACCTCTGGAGCCCAAAGATGAGCCGAAGCCGAGCCAGAAAACAGCTCCCGAAATTGTGTCTGCAATTTGTGATGTTCTAGGCGAGGCGCATAATAATAATAACAATATAATATTTGTGGCGCTACAGTCCGAGGGGGAGCTGGGCCTATCTTCTCAGCAACCACTCATGTTGTGCGTGCTATTGGGCTTTCACGAGTGGAAGGGACCTACAGTTTAATGCCGACTCCGAACGGCGAAGTTGAGAAGCTTTTTCTAGACAGGCGAGGCGCATGTGCATCTATTTTTGATGGCAGTATTTTCATTTCAAAACTACCGTCACGGGAGTCACAATTTTAATTTCGTGACATACCAGCTTATGTGAGTAAGGCTTGTACCTTTCGTTTAGGGCGTTTACAGTGCTTATCTTGACGTTGATAAAAATAATTAAGCACTGTTCAACTATAGGACTACCGTCACGTATGTCAAACATGTCATTGTTTTGTCCTCTCATGGGACTATAACCATCCAACGAGACTAGCGTCACTATAGAATAGAAATTGACTGTCACAATACGTAGTGGCAATTTAATAACCATCAAAAATTCATGAATATCTGTCAAAAAGGCATTCAAATTCGTCGATGGACTAGGAGGCAATCAGCTGTGAAGTTGGCTATCTCTGTACTTCATTTCTGACGTAAACATGAAACAAATCAAAAATTCAATGAACGAGTTGATAATGCTAACGTGTAACTTGCTGAACGAGTCAGCGAGTAAACTAGTACAATGTTAGTTTTTTCAAGTTAAAATGTTGCAAGTCGAGACCCTGCCAGGAGATCATCCGATGTACTAACAAAATATGTATATCTCGGATCTATTACAAAATTGTGCAGACAATACAGTTTAGAACTTTGGTTTGGACGGAGAATGGACAAGCTTCTACAGCAGCCACTTATGTTGTGCGTGCTATTGTTCTCTCACGAGTGGATGGGACCTACAGTTTTATGCCGACTCCGAAAAATCAAGCTCGAGAAGCTTTTTCTAGACAGGAGTGCTCTGTGTTAGTTATGAAATTTGGTAAATTCCGGTATCGCACCTGGCAACCAAAATTTAGACCAAGCTTGCGACACAGTTCATACAGAATATAGTCAATCAATGCGATTTAGAAGAACTAGAGGACTCACTCTTAAACCGTCGATAGAAAGGATTTTAAAACAAAGTGCCCATTTTCAAAGAATTCTTTCCTCTTTCGTGTTCGACCTTATGGCATGTGAGATTTTTGATGGCTTAAGGACCAGTTGAAAACCAGTGTTTTTGATAACCACTCGCAGCGATAGGTCTTTCTTCATTAGTTCCAAGGAGAAATTCTCGGTCGGTTACAACATGAGTGCTCCCCGCGGACCATATTTTCTACTTTCAAAAATGACTCTCTTCATCTTAGATATTGTTTATTTTTTTTTCTCATAATATACATCGACTGGACGGGACAATTAATAGAGTGCGTTGGTAAGCGGGGTCCCCGGTTCGAATCCCAGTGTAAGCAAAGTTAATACGCTTTTATCTGGCTTTCAAAACCAATCTAGTCACCATTTGCCGTTGGGATCAAATTAACTGCACTGTCACTGGAGTAGTCAATCGGTGGTAGTAGTCCGATTGTGGGCATCACAATGCACCAACATGGTGTAAGTGTGCTGGTGAATGCACTAGCAACCTTAACTAACACTGAATATAATTCAAAAATAAAATAAAACATAAGTCGCCTCAATTCAAAAATCAGAAACCTTCAGTTTGTCCTACAGATCATCCGAATTCCCGAATTGCCGAACTGTCAGTGACCCGAAATAGATGAGACCATGAACATTATTACGTGTTGTTGAGTACCTTCTTTGTTCGTTCTACTTAACTTTTGAAAAGGCGATTTATTTAAAAGACTTAAGTATCGTTATAGAACATTGTCACAATAAATGCCCCGTGACGCTTACTTTTTCTCCTTGCACGTTTTTTTGGGTCTTGTCTTCAATTTTCACGTTTTGAATATTTAGTAACTAAACTGATGAAAAACGGGTGAAAATCCCAACCGGTCACCGACAAATTTGACGTGACGGGTTGAAATCGACGACAAGCAAATGAAATACACGTCACGTCAAATTTATCCGTGACGGGTTGAGGTTTTCGCCCGTCACGTTTATTTGACGTCACGTGTATTAGCCAACCAACGTTCGAAAGATGGTGGCTAATGCCAGTACGAAATCGACGACAAGCAAATGAAATACACGTCACGTCAAATTTATCCGTGACGGGTTGAGGTTTTCGCCCGTCACGTTTATTTGACGTCACGTGTATTCCCTTCGCTTGTCGTCAGTTTCGTAGTGGCATTAACCACCATCTTTCGAACGTTGGTTGGCTAAACTTCAAAAGACTGTTGAACATCGCCAGACAGCTTCGTCAGAAAAACAGTAACGTGACGCTCAAGTATCTGTATTTCAGATGTATACTTTCAACTGTCACTTTTCCAAATTTGATTAGATAAAACGCAAAAGACAGTTGAATGCCCCCAGATAACTTCGTGACAAAAAAGGAATGTCACGCAACTCATCTTTATTGGTTTTAATCATCTCATGTTGATGAGTTTAAATGCAAAAGACGGTTGGAAGTAGTCAAAAAATTCATTATTTTCGCTCTGCCATCATGGATTGGTATATTCTCTGATTTCCATCAACCAGAAAATGCATCCGAAACTCTTCACTCCATAAAAAAAAAAACATCAACGCAACAGCCCACCTGCACACGATCACCATCAGTCCGAGTCGCTCGGAGAAGTTTATGCCTTCCCAAAGGGTCCGTATCGATCGTGATTTAATGTATCTGACTAAACAGCGAAAGAAAGTCCATTAACTTTGGAACACACCTCGCGCATGTGCCTCCGCGAGAAAATCAAAAATAATCAAATATATTCATGGTCCGATTCAGATTTGAGTGAGCGCGTAAAATCGACCGAGATGATGACCGATATAAGCCCACAGTCACAGCCATTGAGTCTGTCGAAATTTGTTTTCGCTAAAAAATTGCCAAAAAAAAAAAACAAAACAAAAACCCAAAACTTGTCACGCAGCGGTGGTCGTAATAACTTCCTCGCCGCGCGCCGCAGCGACTCACCTTCCGGTGGTGGCTTATCTAATGGCCGCGTATTATTCACCAAATATCTACCGGATATGTAAATACATCTCACTCTCTTCGCTATTAAGCCAAAAAAAACAAAATTAAACATCTCACAGCGTTTCTAGCCCAATAACATGACACGGCGGCGGCGGCACTCCCGTAGTCTTATTTGTGACGTGCTTTCAATGATCGCGGATAACTTTCAAACAACAAACTATCAGACAATGCCTGGGCAAGCCACCGTCATCGGCTTTGCATAATTCTCAGCATTGGCTTGAGTTACATTGACTTCGTCACCTCTCCTCGCGGTGGCGGCAGACACTCGCTCGAGTTGCCCGTCGCCGTCGCCTCCATCTACTATAAGATTGACATATAAATTGTTTTTATTTTTTGTTCGATAAATCGCATTCGGTTTGCGCCGGCGCGGCGCAGCGGTGGTGGTGTTGGTGGTTCGCAAACCAGTGAGTGAGCCTCTGGGGCAACTTTTACAAAAAACACAGAAAACAAAAGCAAAACAAGACCCGCCAACCTAAACCAGTTCAGCGGCGACGGCCGGCGGTGTGTGTGTGTGTGTGTTTTAGCAATCTGCTGGGGAGACCATATGGATTGCCACAAATAAATTTCGTATTTTTATCACCTCCACACCGGTGACCGGATTTTCGCTTTCCTCCTTTGAGCGAGTGCTGGCCACCGCGCCGCCGTGAATCTGTGTCTCTCGGTTAATTCACGTGCTAATCGTCTTAATTGCCCGCGAGGAGACCGAAATGTCAGGCCGCTCAATCGGAAATGCAGTCTTGAAAGCAGCCGCCCATGTAGAAGCCCGCGACAATCGAGCTGAATCCGAAAGTAAGAATAACACGCATCAAGGCCAGTCTGAGGCTCCCACCTCGGCTGCGCTGCATGTGTGTTGTGCTGCTGGTCACAAAGACCCGATCGCAGGTGCAGAGGTGCGGTTCACCGGGAGTTTGCTTTGTCTACCCCATCGAGGAGGTGCTGCGGAGACAGACAGGACTGAGCCTGAGCAAATGCACAAAGGATCGCTGCAAGGTCAATAGACAAACATCCTATTCCCATGCAGCGTCTCGGGGTCACAATGGTGTGGATTTATTGGTCAGGTTCGTAAGGTTGCTGTCTGAAGGTCTGCGAAGGAGAAACAAGAAGAACCCGCCGCTGATAGTGGTTCAGCTGCTGATAGTTGAGTCCACAATGGATAAACACACAACAAGTGGTTGATTGTCTATTGAGTCTATTGATGGCCAGCGCTGAGGGAGCGCTGCCTCATATGTGGAAGTGAACCGAGGACTGATTGTTGAATGCTGGGCTCGGTGGGGAGAGGAGGGGAAAAAGGAGGCAATCATAAGTAGTTTTCTTGATAATGAAACAACTTCGTCATGCACCCGTCGCGAGAGAGAGGAGTCAAAGGGAGACTATGCGTGTGTGTGTGTGCGTGGCGGGAGCGGGAGGAGCACCAGCGTCAAGATAGTGAACAAGTGCATCGTGATCCCTGCCTGCTCTGGGGTTTTGTTGATTTTGACATTTAATTTTGGGTCTGTTTGTTTGCTTTTTGCATTCCTCCACTGGTACTCGGGAGTTTCTCTTCAAATAGAAATAGAACTTGTTTTTCGTTTTCAGATCGAAATAAGGTTAGAACGATTTAGACAAGCGACCGATCAACAAGTGAATTACGGCCCCCAGCGCCATCGCTTTGTTAAGGGCAAATAAGGTGTGTAGGCTTTTGATCACGCTGCCTGGAGATGATTCACTTAAAAGCTGTGAAGTGTGTTCCAATTTACAGTTGGGCATAGTTTTGAAGGAGGTATTTATGATTGCGAGTGTGAAGTGAAGTAAGCGCCGTGATGCGACGTAGACGACGAAGATGCGACGGCGTGCTGGTGTTCTTTAGTTGACGGTAAACAACTGGGGAGCATTGTTCTTGTGCATTCTCGGGCAGGAATTTTTATTGCCGTGAAGGGGAGGGGGGCATTGGGGACACTGACATTGTCGTTCTGAGGAAAAGTTCAGTGCCCGTATAAGCCGGGACAAAACACACAACACAGTCATTACATCGAATGCAGTCTATGTCCACGCCGGCCCTCAAAGCTGCCAGACCGTCTAGTTTAATGAATCTAGAGCGCTCCCCTTCAGAAGTCCCTATCGGCGTAGTGCTCACCTTATCAGACGACACTCTTGACCACCGGTGCATCCATTCCACACATAAGAACTCAATTTCCAGTCGATTTTCATAAATTGATGAGCTATGAACATAATTAAACCCAGATTACCACACGGTTCACACAGCAAAATCGAACGCTCGTAAAACAGACGTACGGGCACTCCCCCTCAAGGCAGGCACGAAAGTTTCCCTGCCCCAAACTTGTTTCAAACAACCTATCTTCCAGCACCCCGCGGGCATAGATTGTTACAGAAACAGACAACAAAAAGAATTTATTTCCATAACACTGGGTGGCCATCGACGAATTCGAGAAGAATTCCTTCCGCGTTATCAATCGGTTCTATAGGTCATCCATTGGGTCAAAATCGAAAAAAAAAAATTGAAAACAAATAAAAAATATATAAATAAATCTCAAGAAGACAATAACTTCCCGACGGCCGGCCACAAAACGCAGAGACAAAACGAAACGAAAGGAAGCCCAACAAAATATTCTGAATAATCGCATATTGGCACAATGACCTCGTATGCGGAAAGTATATGAACACAAACAGTACAAAAAAAAATGAAACAAAAGTTCTCCTCCTCTGATAAACATGTGTACAGAGTACGTCAGATGTGTGGTGTGTCTCTATGAGAATGTTGCTGAGAAAGAATGAATTTATATGCTGACAGGGTACACAATACACATGGATGTATGTGCGAAACGCAGATGGATTCGCTAATGTAGCTTACAAGGAAAACGGCGCGTTGGCCTGTAACGCGGAGGCTAGATAAATGAGCTTGAGACGGTTGATTTATCGCATCAGTATTGGAGAAAGTATACGACCCAGTTGTGAGACGTTCAGTCTACATAAATAGGTTGAGGATTTCCGATAAGATTTTGACTTTCTAGTGAATGTGACATGTGATGGGCGGAAGTGAACTGCGATGGAGGTGAAGGATATCAAATGTTTGCGAAAACTCTTCGGGATGACATTGGCATTGCGAATCATAATTCTACTGAATCCTTAGTGCCATTGCACGATGCATGATGAGAGTCTAATCACCGAGCAAGTGTCAATTTCTCAATGTCTAGAATAAAGCTATGAAGTAGTTAAGTTGTTGGGGCGACCAGCGAGATTAGGGTAGACGATACGAGGAGGAGTGTCCTCATGTGCTCCACCCCATCATCCTTATAGTCCTTTCGGTGTAACGATAGGGGTTCAACTCCGTAGTTTTTGTGAGTGTAATTCCTTAATCACTCATTGACACAGCATGACAAAGACTTTATGTGTGAGGCGCTTTAGTTTGGTCAACTCCTAGGTCTCCAGTTTGTTCCACTTATGGCTCCCATTTTAGGCCTACCCAGTTCACCACTGTTCGTTGCTCAAACCAAAGACAAGGGAAGTCCTAGAAAACTCCAACACCGACCTGCTCTACAGGCTTGTACGTGTCAATGCACTTACACGTTGCCACCTCACTACCTCCAAGTCTTCTGGTTTACATAGCGCTGCAATCCCGGCTGGACTTGAGCACGCCTGATCTGCGTCGAAAGCATAGCTGTCATAACCAACAAAGAATCCCCAATTTCAATCCCAAATCCTAAGGACGTGAGTATCATCTACATTTTTGACTCATAGTGAACCCTCCAAACCCTGACAAAAAAGGTACAGGACTCTCTTTAGTACGACCTTTCCCTGTGCATGCGCAACAACATCTCTACAAATGGTCTTCCTCTTGTTACGTAGCCTTACTGGTCCTCCTTGATGTTGTTAAAAGACACAAGAGCGTCTTCATCACTTCAAAAAGTGCATAGGCTACAAACGCATAAGGGCTAAGTAGGCACTGAAGATCAATAAACCTGGTCTTAGGCTGTTTTGCGGCAAGTATTGAAAGTCCCAACTACACTAAATAGGCCAAATCTTGCGGATCGCCATTAGTTTTTAAAGCATTTCGGAGAAGAATGAAAAATATATTTTAAGAAGTCTGTCTGGAAGAAGTCGCGATCACTAATGACCCCATCAAAAAGTCGACCATCCACATATACACAGATGAATCGGAAAGGCTAAAAGGCAGAGGCGCTGGCATTTTAGCAGAATTGTTATCCATGCACTGCTCTATCAGGGTGCCTGAGAATCACCCTTAATTTACTGGGCTTGTAATATGCCACTGTGACACATTTGTACTGTTTTAGTCACTTCATGTGACATATGCCACTTGTCATATGCCACTGTGACACATTTGTACTGTTTTAGTCACTTCATGTGACATATGCCACTTGTCATATGCCACTGTGACACATTTGTACTGTTTTAGTCACTTCATGTGACATATGCCACTTGTCATATGCCACTGTGACACATTTGTACTGTTTTAGTCACTTCATGTGACATTTATGTGTCTTTAAATAAAAAACTGTCACAGTCCCATGTGTCACGACAATATTGATGGTTGGCAATATTTGCCAAGCGAAGATCCTGAGAGTCAATGACACGGCCAGAGTGACATCAATGTTGGAGATACCTCTGGTTGATTTTCTAATTTCCGGTCAAATGGCTATTCAAGCAATATCAACGATAAAAAAGTCTAAGCAGCTTAAGGTACTCATCACGCAGTAATCGTTCACTCTATACTGGGTCCCAGGCCATAGGGACATTACTGGCCATGGAGCAGCGTTAGACTTGTCAGGAAAGGTTCCGTGACATTGTGCCAATGACACTTTCAAAAGCGTCATTGTACCAGTTTTTCCATTTGGCACAATGTCACGGCACCTCAGGAAAGGGGCTGAAACTGCCTCATCTCAAGCAATCATAGGGATCTGACCATCTCTTGTGGATGTCAAATATGGATGACAAATTCAATGAGACAGCAACTTTAAGGTGGAACTCTGTAACCTCCTGTCAGATGGTTGAAAGGCATCACTTGTCGAATCTCAAAACTAATCTGGCCTCATCTATGTCCAAAAAGATCAAGTAGCCCAATCTCGCTCAAGATATCTAATATTAGTACAGCAGTGGAAATAAGTACCGGACACCGCCTCACGCAAAAGACTAGACCTATTCTACAAACGACTTCTGTAGAAGGTGTCTAAACCAAGATGACGAGAAATCATCCAGCACCTTCTCTGCAATTACTTGGACTTGCCTCTTCTAGGAACAACGCAGTAGAAAGACTTGTTGACAGAACTGGCTAGCTTCCATAAACACGGAAACCCTCCCTCTTAATTAAAACACCCAAGTGGCGGTACAATGAGCCTAGGATACTCCTTAGTACCTCCGTCACTGCCCTCGCCTCTGCCGATGAGACATAGATCACTGGCAGAACATTTGTTTCAAGACCTCCAGGATCCTTAAATCTTTTTTCAGATTTATAAAGATATCAGAATGATTGAGCAGCTCATCAGGAGAACGGTTAAAAGAGTAGACATTTCCGATCTGCCGGGCCGGAAGCCGCATTGGTACGTGCTGTGATAAAGCCCTTTAGATGTTCACAAAGTAGCTGGACGGACCTAATAGGCGATGTTGAGCAGTTGTATACCCCTATAGTCGTTGCAAGAGAAGATAGCATCTTTTTTGGGTATGGGGCATATCGAGTTGATATTCCAGTCGTCGGACATGTTTTCGTCTTCTCAAATTCTACAGATTATCTGGTGCATGCTCCCTACCTGAACAACGCTACCGGCCTTGAAGAAATCTGATGGTAAGCCATCTAATTGTTCTTCAGCTTGTTGATGACTGTGGAGGACTACTTCATCGACTGGCATTGCGATTTCTTGATTCCCTATCACTCTCTGGAAGATATCAGATACAGTGGACCAATAATGTGAGTGAGGAACGAACGAAGATATTGGCGAAATAAGTTATATTTCATCTGCCAGGGTTGTAAGGCCGTCCCGAAAAAGCGGTATCCCCTGTATTTCGTTATATGATACAGACTCAGACTCCCTGAAGTCGCAGGACTTATTACAGGCTTTCTATGTGCGGCTTATCACGTCATGATCCGTAGCTGTACCGATTTTTGGAAGATCATGCCTTAAGAGTGAAAGGGAAGGGACACCAATTTCCTTGACTCACTGAGGTTCCTTTGGGGGTTGACAACTTCGATGCCAACCTTCTAAATAACATTTCAACTAAGACCAACACAAGTAAACATAGTTCTTCTGTTCGCCTTAACAACGCAAAATTTTTCGGGGAGATACACAACAACAGATGATAACCTCTTCTGCGCGGCCGACAAAACAAATGACATAAGCTCTGTGTGAAAACACTTTCGTTTGAATATCCCGAACATAATGTGACTTTCACTCTTCTTCACTCCGGCTTTCTAAGTCATCAAAGTGACACTAAATTAGAATATTCTTGACGAAGTATGTGCTATACGACTTCTCACTTCTTTGACCCAGAAACCCCGTTTTTGCAAATTTGATTGGAAATTTCTCAAGTTCCCCACACACTCTCCCTCACTCTAGGTCACCATTAGGTAAGTTTGTAAGCGGTAACAGTTCCAAGTAGCCACCCAAGCAGTCGCATCGTAAAGTGAGAGAACCAAATTGTGTAACTACACAAATGAATCGCGCATTGACACAGACCCCATGCCACCATCCCCCTCCAATGCAATTCTGTTTGGACAGTTACGCGATGAACAACACAAGGATTGCCTGGTGTTACCCAAGGCACCACAAGCGCACCCTCCCTCGCCATCAAAGGCAACAGGCTATCAATCAAATCTCGGAGAGACTGTCTGAAAATCCCATCGAGTGACAACTGACAGCCCATGTCAACCGTTCAGTTCGCTTTAAAATAGTCATGATGTAAGTCCATCAAACGGCTAATCATTCCCACAGAGATCCACAGCTCACAACACAACAGCGCAAAAGTCCCCACAACGACTGGTCGTTTGTTGATGAAATACGAAAAATCAACGCTCTCACACAGTCAACCCTGAGAATAAAGTACGACGGGTACATAAAGGTTATCAACTCAGAACACTGTCAACAGACAAATGAAATCCAGCCCATCCTCCTCCTCCAGCGTCAACCCCTCCCACGACACGACGACAGTCGAGCACGTTATCTTGCACCCAGCCCAGCAGCGATAACATAATGCAACCCGCGAAGCTAATTGCCCACGAACTTTACTAATAACTTTCCCTTATGTAACGCAAAGTCGCTTCGACTCGTTTGCAAACAACATCTATCACCATCTCGACCATCGCGAACTGTCCACCGGGCCGGGCCGCACTTGCGAATAAGAAGTGGCTTTAATCACGGCTCGCACTGAAGTGCGTATCTAGATGCGAATCAAAACTTTGGTCGAATATGATAATCCCGTCGACAAGTCAAACATGTTCCGAAAGTTTCTGTGGCCAAAGCAGAATCGGAAAGGCAAATACACACACCCACCGCAGAGGGGGGCGCAGAAAGGAAGGAGGAAGAACAAAGATTGATCACGGGTGATATGCTAATTTTCGACCCAATCATTTGCATAGGACTGCCGGGTGCCCCTAGAATATTTAAATATTTGTTTCTGAAAGCACTCGTAATTACACGGTAATCGGCGATGAGCCAAGAGTCATCATCCATCCATCCATCCAGCTATCCGTCCAACCAGACTGGCCTACCTACTTCTCTGTTCTCGAGGGGAGATGCCGATTATGATGAATTATCTTTGACGCGTTTGACAGGTAATTTGCAAGTTTTCCCTCAATCGCGTCTCGCATCTGTGGCCAGCAGCAGCAGCGGGATTTTGCGAGGAGCCAACCGACAAGAGATTCGCAGCCTCTGAGCCTTTTGTCTCGTAAGTGAGTTGATCTAATTTCGTGATTGGATGACGGAATGTAGACAACGATATATTTCGCTGCCAATGCGCCGTTTCCTACTCATTATTAATTTTTAGTGTCAAACAGATCGTTAATCATATTTTTTGTGTTTGTGGTGCTGTGCGTGTGTGGTTTGTCCATGGGTAATTATATTTAGAAAGTGATTTGTTATGGGAGGCAAACGAGGGACGCATCGCATTCCTTGGGATTGTGCAACGGCGGACGACGACGCCGACGCCGTACCGCAACATAGATCTCGCGCAGAAGACGGAGACCTGACGAGTTTTATGGGTAAATTCTTTCTCAAGCAGAAAACGAAACGAATCGTTTGACTGACTAGGGCTGGGTGGAGGCTGTCAAGAGAGCAGGTGGGCGATGGAAATTTCCCATCAACTGCCAGAGGAACATCTGTAAACTCCGAACCCCAACCCATTCCCTTGAAGATACAAAGACAAACCATTGTGTTTTGTGGTCGTCGCGTCGCGTTATCTATTTTCAATGAAAAACTTCGCCAAAAGTTCGGAAGCGATCAAAGAACAAACGAACGAACAGAAGAACTCATCCACCGGAAGTGCCCCTGACCATAATTAGCCTTAAGTAGATCAAAAGCAACGAACTGTGTGCGTGTGTGTCGGAATGCGAATTGAGATAACAACTTGTGGTTGAGCACTTGTGGACAAGTCGAGAGGAATGATTGGCAATCAATCGTGAATGGAGTAATCAAGCGGCTCTCGAGACCAGGGTTAAGGGGCTAATTGTGCTGTGTTCGGGAATTCCTTGCTGCTAATGATTCAGATAAGTCGAGAGAGAGATTATCATTGGGAGGCATTGTATTCCAGAGATAAGGATCAACTCTTTCTCTTTTCTCAAAAATTGAAGTTTACTTGAACGGAGAGAAAGCCATTGGCGTTCGTATCGAATTTGGTGGTAGTTGGAGTCACTTCGGTGAGTGACTCAAGGGACGTTGCTTAATTTTTTGATTTCTAGTGAGCATTAACTCGAATCTGTCATCTTGTGTCATCGTGTGAATCGATTGAAATAAATGTTGGCCTCTAAGTGGACTCATGTGCATTCACACCTCATTCATGACACAGGCTTCCGTTTCTCTAAGAGATGATCCAAGAGCAGAACAGACGGGACGAAGATGCATAGCAGTCAAAGTGCCTATAAGAAAGTGTTCTGCTTCCTCCAACAGTCTTCCTTCAATTGTCAAGTGGTTGTGATGATGATTTCAAGGAGCGTGCTCTGTACCCCAGCACAACCACTTGAACAACTTCAACTGCTCCAAATGCTAGACAGTTTGACGTGTTCGTCCGGAAAATCGTACAACGCCTGCCACTAGCAGGGAAGTGATCTCTCAATTGCCGTCTCTCAAGCCAACTCTTAAAAATTTAATTCAGAGAACTTTGGTATGGGTCATCATTTTTTTGAGTTACAAGCCGTATAGACACGCGTTCGTCCTAAAACGGAATACCTACCGCCAAACTAGGCTCCGGAAAGGACTCCTGAACTGAAACCAGTGACAATGAAATATGGTAGTAGTCAAGAGAGGTATATACACTGACGGGGGGAGGAACAGTCTCGCTTACAGATCTTTTTCTTCTTGTCTTTTTCTCCTCATGTGGATTATAAGGCCTCCACTTAACCTAACTCCGTTTGCTTATTATTCAACTGTCCCTCGCCACGTTTTAGCTGGAACTCCAGGTTGCAGATATTCTCCTGTGAAAAGTTCTTAGGAGTTAAAGTGCGATCGTATAATTTTTCATGCCGAGATGCTGCAACCCTCCCACAAATGGAGTGGATCCGCAGTTATATGCAAATTCTCAAAATTTCAAGCTCTTTTCGTGACTAAGTATCAGAGAGTATGCATAATCAGTAAGTCGAGAGAGGCCTTCGTGTCGAGAATTCATCTTGATGCTCGCTGTAGGAAAGGAACTACCAACCCAGGTCCTCAGTGAAATATTATTCCTCCTAAATACTCACATCTAGGTATCGGGCATACTAGCATCTAGGCACGTGAAGCAGCCTTGGGAAAGAGGGCCTGGAACTGGAAGCACCTCTAGCAATTCTTGGAGCAAACATATCCTTAATGTCTATAGGGAACAATCTGAACCACGAAGGTTGTCGATAAAGCCAAAAATTCAGAGCGATATAGTGAGGGAGTATGCACATTGGTTAAACGGCGATATCCGCGCCGAGCTAGACGTTATTATCATCAATTGTCACTTCTAATGAAAAAGATGCACCCATGGTCATAGGCAGATATGGCTTGGTTCTTGGCATTCCTCACAGTGAAAGAGACTAGTCACCAGTTCTAACTAGACACGCAGTTTGTGGGGATGATTTTTAAGATTGAAATTGATTCGTGAATCTTCCTAGTTTTGGAAAACGGTCTGAGGGTGTAAACTCAGTCTTTGGTCTAAGTGAATCAGAACGTTAAGCCGGACTGACAACGTGAATGCCTACCCGGCGTGGGAACTTTGTGGACGGAACGAGTGGAAAGGACCGACACCAAACGGAGACATTTGCAGAAGCTCTTTTCCGAACCGTTCTGAGCATAGTTTTGACCCGAGAGATATTGTTCCTCCCTAGAATTTCAGACAGTCACTTATCGTAGGATTCGGTAACCTCTATCTCATGCCATATCGAGGATTGAACAGCAAGTTAGAGCTATTCTGCGTCGATGTCGAATCTGGTACGGTGAATAGAGGCATCACTCCACTGTCACAAGGAGACTACGAACTTTCGCCAAAAGGCGGCTTTGTAACTATTTTCTAAACTCGTCGAAACTCTTCCGAATAATTCAAATGGCAGTATGGCCACACAGTCAGTGGAACCACTCCAGCCATTCAGCGAGTACAGTCGAACCTCTATAAGTCGAATAGTCAATTTTGTTCGATTTATGGAATGAAAAATATGAGAAGTTTGTTCGGTTTATAAATAATCCACTTACCAAGTGAGACTGTAAAAAGCGCACTTACATGCCCAAGATATCCTTGGCAAGACACCCACTTCTACTCTCTTGATCACTCATGATCAATGTTTCGGCTGTAGATTTCCAATTCCCCCCCTCCAGGTGCACATAAAGATCTCTATTAATTTTCTCCAATTAGTCAGTACCCCTTTCAGCAAAGTTCCAAACCACCAGCTGCACTTATAATCAACAAGATGTCACTACAATCGGGAAAAAAAACCAACCACAACCAGGCTACTGAATATTCAACAAAAAAAACAACTCAAAAGCACACGATCTTTATCAGAACAAGTGTCTCAGTGCACCTGTTCTCTGACCCCATTCACTTGAAACCACCAACATCCGAGTATCTTGAAATCCATTCACAAAAAAAGCCCCCTTCATTGAAATGCAGGCACTTCATTCAAATGCAAGCACTCCACTTCCCACATTGAATTCCCAAGAATCCACTAGTCGGTGTCTTCATTACGAACAGGCAAAGTAATTTCCGTTACGCCCGCATTGAAAGCAAGACGACGACGCTTCCCTTGTCACAAAATCAAAAAAAAAGAGTACAAAAAAAACAAACTTAAAAACAACACAAAAATTACTCAACCGCATCCAAGACAGTCGCGCAAGTGGTCGGCCCTATCTCCGGTACCAGGAATCCCGACATGCAGATCGCTCCTTCACATTGCTTCCACCTGCAGCCTGCTGTGACGACAACATCGGCGACCAGCAACGACGATGCACCTCTCCGCTGGCAACAATGAACTGTCAACTGTCACACATATTAAGATTACGTAACGCCGTAACTCACCCTGCAGATCGCTGCAACACCGGCAGTTCAGCAACAGCAACAGCAACAGAGTGCGCCCCCTCAACTCCTCGTGCACTCGTCGTTGGTGCTCGTCTTCGTCTGCGGCTTTATCAGAGTCCCCTTAACTGTGCGGCACACTTGCTTCAATAGAACTCGCCAACCATAAAACTTTAGTCGCAGTCCATCGCTCCCATTCGTCGTTGGCCGCCGTCGTCGTCGTCATCGTCGCCAGTGCTCGGGCAACCGACGCACGGCCGGCATGTCCCGCGCGTAGAATTGTTGCTTCTGCATCGAGCGTATTATGCAAATGATCAGTGCCCCGGCTTCCGGTTGAGGAACCCAAACAGAAGGAAGAACACAGCAGAAGCGAGCTTCGGAATGGCGAGCTCGACAAGAGAGGCACACCAGCAGAACAAGCGACCAGAAAAGCCTGTGTATCTGCTGGTAGGGAACGACACCACTCGAACCATGACCAGATCATGATGATTACCTGGAACTTCCCCAGTCAGCCCCCTCTCGCGCACACACACACACACATACGCGGACGAACAGAGGGTCCGGTCCGGCCCGTCCGTCTGATTTTCTAATAAAGTGCGGACCGTGATTCCCAGCTGCACGCTTGTCCGTTCGCATGCATCATCTTGCAGTTGGCGATACACATGACCCATAGAACTCTCGGAAATGGAAAACCCAGAGTCCGCCGAGTCAGAGTTGGGGTTGCAACGCGAAGCGGCAAAGGAGCACAGGGCTATCGGATGCCGAGGCAGCGAGTGTATCTAATAATACCATCATCTGGGCAAAGTATTGCCATTTTCTGGTGCACAGAGCATCGCTGGCTCTCCGCTTCACCCATCGTCGACGGCGGGGCGGCGCGGCGGTTGGGTCGCTTCGTGTTTCTTGATTCACTTCCCATCTCAAGCCGCCGACATAGAGAATGGCCACTAAGGCACGATATGGCTCTTGTATCTTGTGGTGCTCCGCTGTGCTGTGCTGTACAGCAGATGATCTCTTCTGCCACATGGGTGGGCAGCAGCCGCAGCAGCAGCATGCGATTGTTGCCCGCCGCCGCCGCCGCTGATCGACAACGCCGCCGCAAACCGAGAGAACAAGGCGGAGATTGCGATCCGCATTTGTGCTGTCTTCCAGCTCATGGGGTTCGTTCTCTTAATTGGAATGGATTGTCTTGCCATTCAGAGTTTGTTTAACAACAATTGATTAGGTTAATTGCGGTGGGGGCGAGAATGCTTTCCGGTGGACGTGCTTTCGAGGTGTCGGCACTTGGGTCAGGCTGGGCGACTGTGCGAGCCCGACACCTACACACTGGCGGCTGATACAGTTCTCACGACAGTGGCTGGTAGGGTGCCAAACTCACTTGGGAGTTAATGAAACAATTGATGCAAGTCGGGAGTGGTGCGAAAGAGTCTCCTCTAGCGAGATGATCGCCCACTCGCGCAAGCGCACTTTGTGGCGGCGATCTTTGAGCTGTTAACTCTACTTTGAGGCTAAGGCTAGATAAACAAATCTTGGGGTGTTTCAAATTCGCCGACAACATTTTTGTCACTTGTCTGCATTAATTTGTGATTTGATTGGAGTTCACAATTTAAGTCTGCTGGTGATAAAGCACCAGCTAAGCAGACTCATTATGGCATAATTTTAAACAGTTCATGTACGGATTTCTGAGCGAGCTGCCGGGAAACACAGGCAAGCGGAAGGAGGAAAGGACGAAAATAAAGGCGAATTAAACTTTCTGTTCATTAGCATTTGTCCCAGTTAAGCGGCTGTCCCGATAAAGCGATGCGGAACCCACTGTATTTTATTTAAAATTTTGATGAAAAAATGATGTCCTAACTGGTACTTTTTGGTAGTTTGTTAAGAAATTAGAGTAAGGAGAGCACGTAATCTCAAGTAATAACACACTCTCTCACGTTTGACACCTCCCTCTCAAACTGAGTGTGTTTGTGTTCTCAGTTGACGTGTGAGAAATAAAAACAGCTGATAAATAGAATGGACTCTCATTTGAAAGTATGCCTAAGGGACTACCTACGCAACCCAAAAGCGGTAGCACCACCACAGTGTTGTGTTTCTCGGATTAAGGCATCCGGAGATTACCGCAGGTATTTTCTTATTATTCAACGATCCGTCGCAGACTTTCGTGCAACCTTAGAAAATCAGGTTTCTGAGCATATTTTGAGCAGTTTTTTTGGTGTGAAGGCACATTTTCGCAACTTCTTCGTGACTCACTGGGTAAACCAGAAGCAGTAATGGTCAATGAAAGACATGTTGCGACGATGCCTCATCAACCTAATCATCACTCGCCTACCTAAGTCGATCCTTAAATATTGTGTTTGGTAAGAAGCATCGTTTTGCTCTGCTCATCTGCTTCTTCAGGCTCTATCTTTCATGTCTCTTGATGACTTGGTTGCTTGCAAGGATTCTGGAAAGTAAATATTTTACTTTTGCTGCCAGCTAAATTTTCAGTCTTGGATTATTGCCCTCAAAAATGAATCTGGTGGGAATAAACAGCCCTACCGGAGCATCACAGGGTGAAGTTGAAAGCTTGTCAAAATCACATATCAGTCGCGGTTCATTTTTGACATAATGATTAATGTGTTTCTTAACACTAGATATACCAACAAATTTACATACCTATTTATACCAAAACCAGTCAATTTGACTGTATATGACAAGTTCTATTCATTTATATTATAATGCTTTATCGTTTGAGAGAATTGATGAGATATATAAAAATTGGTTCTAAGGCGAAGCAAGGGTTGTTTTTCCAATAAGCGGGGGGTGTGAGGGGCAAGGCCCCCCGCATTGATAACATTGAAATTAAAAATTTAGGGATTTAATATCTCGGTTATTTATGAAATATGCCCAAAAAAATATGAAATTATATCCCAAAAATCAATTTATGTCACAGGGCAAATAAGTAATGTCAAAAAAAAATTGGGGCATAACTTCCGTTTCAGTTTGAGGCATAAGTTCGTACCCCCATAAAAAAATAAAAATATAAAAACTCATCAATTATATTCCAGTTTTATTCAGAATGATCATGTTTACATGCTTTACAAATACTAACTTTTTTTTCCACGCATTTTCCGCACACATATTTCTTACAGATGTCACAATTTGTAGTTGTCTTGTTGTTATTACAAAGTCCTATTTGGCACCATTTACGTACTGGCCGGGGATTCTGGGTTGCTGGACGGAGAATTTCACTTGCCCTCCCTTGGCTTGATGACTTATATTCAGATGTGAGCTCTTCAGCTAATCGAAACAAAAAGTCTTTCCTAGAAATATTCTTTCCTGTTATACTTCTATACAAAATCCAGGAATTGATGCCGGCCAAATCTAAAATATTGAAAAATACTTGAAGTGGCCACCTTCTGGATCCTGATTTCACACTATACTTTCTTGCCATTTGATCAGTTACATCAACACCGAATTTGGTTTTATTGTAAAAAGATATAGTTTCAGGTAGTTTCTTGGAACTGGTATCAATTTTGACGCCTTTGTGTTTAGTACTCAATAAAACAACCTTTTTGTTAGGCTTACTCTTATAAACAGTAAGTGTGCATTCATTTGTTTCATATAGATGCGTTGAAAAACGTTCCATACCATCTTTTTTTTCTTTGCAAATTTTTGGAAGCTCCCGTTTGTTGCAACGTACTGTACCAACCAATGCAGTATTTTTAGCTAATAATTTTGAAGCCAGGGGGAGGCTGGTAAAAAAATTGTCGGTTGTCACACACCTTCCTTTCATGATATAAGGTTCTAGTAGTCTTGTTACAACAAATTCACTGAGAGGAGTTGACGAATTTCGTTTTTCGTCTTTTCCTAAATAGGGAAAGCCATTTATAACATACTTCGTTTCAACATCAGAAGCCAGCCAGAATTTTATCCCAAATTTGTCTGGTTTGTTTGGCATATACTGGGTAAATCGACATCTAGCCTTCGTTGGAAACAGTTGCTCATCTACTGTGATAAATGCTCCTGGTTTGAAAGCGTTTTGACTATTCTCGATAAATTTATCCCAAACAGTTGATACCAGCGCAAATTTATCCGTTTGCAAGCGCTGACTCCTCTCATTTCTTTTATCAAAGCGAATAAAACGTAAAATTTCCGTAAAGTCATTCCTGCTCATATTTTCGGAAAAAAAATCAGGACCCCACTTTTTGTTCCATAAATATGATAATTTCAAACCTTTTGCTTCGTATGCACCACGGCCATACAATATTCCAATAAAAGCCTTCAGTTTTTCCTGCGAAAGGGTCCACTTCTTACCTAAAACTCGAGAGGCTTCTATTTCAGTGCAATTTCTAATATGTTCTAATATATGATGATCAATCAATAGTAAGAAGGCACTGCTTATCTCTTCTTCCATAATATTTCTTCTAGCATGTGCTGTAGGCCCCCCATATGAAATTTGAAAAATATGCTGTTATACAATACTATTTTACCAGGGATGTGCAAACATTTTTCTTTACACGCCATTTTCCAAACAAGGGAATTTCCTAAAAGTGAAGAATATAAAGCATTTGCACATAGAACTACAAAAACGTGTACCAGGTCAAAATGACTGGTTTCGGTATAAGTACCAAAAACAAAAAAAAAAATGTTTGTTATGAACACAAAATCAAATTAACTTATCAAATTATTTGTATTTAATTGTTGTTATAAAAGTCATATAATAGTTTCGAAAAAAAATAAATATACATAGTAAATATTTATGAAATAAAAGGTAAAACCAGTCATTTTGACTGGTATGGTAAATCTAGTGTTAAGGCTGCTTGCATTCAGAGGAGTTTTTAAGCAAGATTATTTCAATGTGTGCTTCCTTTGCCTCACCTCCCATGCGAACAACATTGAAAAGTCGCCGAGGAATTTAACGAGTGCGAAAGCGGCCTTAGCTTCAATCTCAGTTTATGCATAAAAAGTGAAAAGAGGACATAAGAGGTGATTTATTATACCTCTTCTTGCCCCTTGAAATGGAATGCAATGACAGGATGTGAATGTCTACTAAGCTGGTATTGCCATTCATTTACCACATAATTTACATTTGTTTCCATCTATGGCTTCAGTTTGATATAAATATTCCCGCGGCGACTTCATGCACCTCCATGACACCTAGAAGTACACCCTGTTTTCCTTACACCGTGGTTTTTGCGTATCTATCCGTGCACAGTGAGACATCTCTTTACGGACACCCCACTATAAGGGACACCTCTCCTAACGGACAATTCACCACGGCCCCGACATTAAGATATTCGTCTTTTTTAACCATTTCAGAACGGACACCCTACGTAACGGACAATTATGATGGTCCCACTGCTGTCCGCTTTAGAGAAGTTTCACTATATTTTTGTTTTTTAGATAGGGATAACTTTAAATTGAGTGGGTCGCCGTGGCGTAGTGGGTAAGTGCGTCGACTCCTACGCAGAGGGTGCCAGGTTCGATACCCGAATTTACCACCTTTCATATTTCACGGCTCACGGCTCTTTCGAGTCACTGACATTGCTCAAAGAGTATTCCTGTCTAGAAAAAGGTTGTCAACTTCGTCGTTCGGAGTCGGCATTAAACTGTAGATCCCTTCCACTCGTGCAAGAACAATAGCACGCACAACACGAGTGGTTGCTGAGAAGCTAGGCCCAAGTCCGCCTCGGACTGTAGCGCCACCCATATTATTATTATATTATTATTAACTTTAAATTGGCAACATTGCATTCTGTGACAGTTGATTTGACAGTTCTCATCTGTTTTGAGGTTACTTTGGTGTGGTAATTCCTCATGACTCACACCAGAGCAACGTTTTCAAATTGTTACAACTTATTTTGGAAAATGTCGTCCACTTTGGGTCACTTAAACTAAAGCCACAGTCAAAACACTGTTACTTCCAGGAAATGTTACCCTTTGGCGCAATTTATCTATCGGTAGACTCATGGGTCCTTATGTTTTTATAAAAAATGGCGGTCAAAATGTAACAGTCCCCAAGCCTGTACACTTGGGGGTGGAGGCAACATTCGGTTGGTTTGTTGCCGAGGTACAGCCTGATGTACTGCAAAGAGTATGTCAAAATTTAACCTACAAAATGGAGCTGCACATGAACCGAATACGTTGGTCTAAGTGAGCCACGGCCGAATCGAAGTTAGGGCACCGAGACGTACCTACGCCCAAGCCCCAATGGTGTCATGCCCGAAATCACATTCAAACATGCCTTAAAATTAGGTGTCACACAAAATCAATTTCATGAATATTAAAGTCATCTTTCATCCTCTAAAAAAAACCCCCTTAAGTTGCTTAAAAAGTAACAAAAATGATTAAAAATATTCAAATGTGCCAACTATGAAATGGTGAATCACCGTTAAAAGTACTTACGTTTTCAGCCAAGATTAAATCAATCCTTTTCCCACCACAGGACCTTGCTCAAAAACAAAAATACAAATTTGCAGGATAATCATCGCTGAGCTCCCGGAAGAGGATTACGAATTAAGTTTTACAATAGTCGAAGGATAATGATGCTGTTTATAAATAAGACAACAGGGTGCTTAGAGTACTTTCAATTTTTAATCTCAAGACTAGCAGGAGCTATCCGAATATCGTCTAAAAGGTCAACGATAGAATATATAATTTGGAGGTCCACTTTAAGGACTAATTTATATGAATTTGGCTGTACCAACACAGCCCTTACTGGACGTGGACATATGCATTCTGTGGATCTTTCACAACGTGAAGGGGACCTAGAGTTTTATGCCGACACCGAATGGGAAAGTAGTTTGAGAAGCTGCTTCTAGACTTACGCACTACCATACCTTACCATTGTCAGTAACTCGAAAGAGATGAACCTGTGAGCAATGTCTTAATCCAACATCGAGGTCACCTGGTACCGGGAATTCAAACTAAGGAATACTTAGCGTCTGAGTCAGTCTATACTGGAAACGAAGTGTTTGAGTCTTCATTTCCAGTATAGGTTAATTGTTTTTGGTGTACAACACCATGAATCGAGTAAAGCCTCTACTACTCCTATGAATGCTAGCCCACGAAGAGCGCATGGCCAATTTAGTATTTAGCTCTAACGTATTTCGTGACAAAGTGAACGTCCCCACTTCAATAAATTGAAGGAGACCTGGTGTCGAACTCCAAGAACTTGTCAATCCGACACTCTTACAACTTCTTGAAGACTGCATATTTTTGGTTGCTGTGAGCATGCGCAGTTTTGACAGTGACTCCAGATATTAGTAATTTTTGAAGCCACTAGGGCAATAAAATGTCACTTCAACCACATGGCGACTCAGACTGTCCTAGACGGACAGACTCCTTCTAGTTGTCAAGACCAAGTTGTCTTGCATCCGCCAGCACTTGATCCCAATATCAGTCGTTGAGTTTGCCCCGTCTTCTCGAGCCCGGAGGATTAAATGCGATAACTCTCTTACTTTGAATATTAGTCGATCGATATGGACGAACCAGTATACCCAAGAGGTTACATAGACATGGTAGAACAGCTCCTAGAGTTCGTGGTTGCGTTTTCTCCCCTATTCAAGGTCCTCGCAGGCATTTAGTCATGCCTTTTTAGGCGCCTACACTACAGGCCTGCTTCATAGAGCTTGACTTTAGTCTTTTGTGATATGTAGGAGCTCAGACCCTGCTTGTTAAGAGGAACTGAAGTGGCAACGGTTCTCAAGTTTAGTTTGCGTCGGTTCACAAATGGGTTGACATTTGTGAAGCGTGCGTTTATCTCGAGGTAGACAAACTTCTTGTGGTTCCCTACCCACTGTATGTGGGTCGACTGTGATTCAATGCAATTCTTTTTCTTCTTCTGGTGACGCTACAGTTCGGGGTGGACCTGGGCCTCAACCAGTAAGCCTCTCCAGCCGGCACGATCTTTAGCCAGCTGTCTCCAACTGCGCACACCAAGTCGATTGAGGTGCTTCTCCATCTGGGTGCGCCATCGGTTCCGTTGGCGTCCTCTATTGCCTTGTCCCACGGGTTCGGAGTCGAAGACTCTTCGGCCTGGATCAGTGTTGTCCGCGCTCTATGTGGTCCAGCCTTCTTAGACGCCTGGCCAGGCTCATGTCGCTGTACAGCCAGTACAGTTCACGGTTGAATCTTCTTCTCCAATATCCATCAACGCAGACAGGACCAAAGATTGAACGCAGAACTTTTCTCTCGAAAAGGCCAACTGCTTCTTCATCCGCTTTTGAGATTATCCATGTCTCCGCACCATAGAGCAGGACAGGGATGATCAAGGTGTTATAAAATGCTAGCTTGGTCCTTCGAGAGAGGGCTCTACTACCCAAATGCAATTCTTAGTCTTCTTAGTCTTTCGAGTCACAGACAATTCATGATTGATTCATGACATTCTATGATCTATGAGTATCTGGGATTTATGTATCACCATCGAAGAACACTCAAGATTCAGGAATCTATGAGTCTCTGGAAACGCAACTATGAGTGTTCCTAGACGACTCATGCACATGACTCCAGCACACGCATCAGAATGAAGGGCGTTTGTTCTTGGAGGACAACTCACTTGGCTTCGTCAGCCCGTGACTGCCGCGTTGATTAAAGTAGCAATCATTGAAGTGGCACAATACAATTGCCAGCCGCCTTCTCTTTGCCCCAACTACATCTCATCATCTCCGCCACTCGCACACATCCCATATTCTTCGAAAATGAGAAGTTGCAAAACAAACTCGTCGCGTACCAGTGCCAAGCACTCAGCAAAACAAATCCAATTTATTGAGCGACAGGGAATAATAAGCTCGATCGCAGGCATGGTGCCAAGTTTGAACTCATGCGCTGCCTAACGTCAGTTAACGGGAACAAATCTCATAAGCCCCCAGAATGCGTCAAAAGGGACCACATCGCACACATTTCAATTTCCAAAGGTACGCGACACAACACACTTTGCGGCCCGCTTCCGTGCCACCCTGTCGAGCGTTGCTCTCTACAAATGTCCAACGCAGTCCGTCAGTAAGTTAGTTATAACTTCCTCTGGAACACGGCGAGTTTTTTTTTTTTTCTTTCTTTTCATTTCTGGACACTTTTATGATGCATTCTGGGGTGTCCGTGTCTGGTATGCCGTGTGTCCGGCGGAACAAGAACTCCACTCGTAAATGCCTCTCACTCGTTTTGCTCGTTGCCCATGCGTCTGTGTGTGAGTTTGAAACCCCAAAGGGTTGTCAAAGTGTGGGCAACAGAACATGAAATGCACGCGTGCAATGACTCACCGGCTGACTATTGACTGCGTGCTGCAATAATTTAGGAAAAAAAAAAACCAACGATAGAGAGAGGCCTTTATGACCGGCTTTCGGGTGTGTAATCAAATTTCCATTTGTGCACTAAAGCCGGTTTCATAGAGGCCCCCCCACGAGGTGGGCGGAAATACTCCGGAAAAGTCGTTGTTATTAACACGTTTTCTGAGGCTTTTCAGCATGACGGCTTCAGAATTAAGTTTTCGCGTCCATTTAGCGGTAAGATTTATGCGGCGCAGTGACTGTGTTCTGCACGTGCAGACTTGTCTAGTTGCATAATATTTTGGCTTGAGTTGAGTATGGTTTTGCAAGCGCGATTTATGGTCGACACTGGTCTGGAGCCATTCACAAATGTTGTGACGGTTTACGAGTGCTTTATGATGTCAAATTGGCTGCGCTGTGGTCGATGGAGATTAGCTTATGTTTTCACCTGGCACATGGCGATGATGATGATTGCTTGGTTGTAAATGGTTTGCCGTTAGAATTATGTTCGATGCGGTATTCATGCTCGAAGAGTTGTTAATTATAAGTTATGATGGGAGATGGTTAAGTGTTGTTATGGTGAAGGGTTCTCGAGGCTATATGTGGTGGTTTGCCGTTTGGCTGTAGGCCGAGGACATTAACCTTGGCAGTTCCTCAGATCATTGTTGTAAGAGGCACTTGGAAGCAGTGTCGAGCAGGCAATTTGAGCAGAGACTGTGATTACTAGTCTAGTTGATAAGACGCTAGATGGGTATTCGCAGCGTTTCAGTTAGGTCCTTATGGACTCATTGTGATGTCCTTAAGCTGACCTAGTTGGTTGAAAGATTCACATCTCCACGCTGTTTACCCGCTGCCTGTCTTCTTCGAAATGTCTTATGATGCGTTTTTTGCTTTTATCTGCGGTTTCTTTCACGCTTGCGACCTAGAACGCGTTGCGACGAAGACCGATTGATTTCGAAGTGCTGAGATTTCGAGAGCAGACTTTTTATCCTAAGTCGTGCCAAGTCCCCTCATGAAAGGCCTTACAAGTGCGCAGACTCTGGCAACATCAAACAAGCAATAAATACATCATCTTCTGGCTAGTACTCTTCTGATTTTTATTTTTTTTTTTTGTTAACAAGCCATGATTCAAAATATGGTACCACAAACTCAACCATAACGAAAAACCAAACATTGCCTACTCTCGTCCACCCTGTACCGCATGCAGTGCGTATAAATCGTTCGACGCACTGCGTCCATAAAACAACAGAATCACCCCAGTAAACAGACGATGAAAACACAAAGGATGAGGCAACAAAATCCAAGCAAAAAACAAAAAAGAAACACACACAAAACAACACAGCCACACTTTTAGGCCTCACGGGCTCCCCGCACTGGCCTGACTGGCTGACTAGTTGCTTGTGCAATGAATTGTTTTCGTTATTATTGTTGTTGCACTTACGTGCGTTTTTACCGTGGTGCGTGCAAAACACGAGCACCACAGCGGATGCGTTTACGGAAGTTGTCTTCGTTAAGGGAACACAACACAAACACCAACCCACAGACCAGATATACTTACTATTTGTGAGGAAACACCAAGAAGATGTTGTTGTTGACTTCTCCGCTGGATATAATCCACGGATTCCTCTTGACCAGCCACCGGGTGTCTATCCGTTACTGTGTGTCGAACAATATTCCACGGTCAGCCGCTGTTCTTCACTGGATGTCACTGTTGCTGCTTGGTTGCTTGGGATGATGACTCTTTGCGTTGACAAGTTGCAGGGTAATCCACTAAAGCGTTTTTTCATATTTTTTTTTAATTCGAAACGCGAAATTGAGAGCCCCCCGCCCCCTATGATCTGGTGCCCGGTAAATCCTTGGCTGTACAGTGAGTACGTTGCTTGAGTTTACGAGCAACACACGATCAATTTTCAAAATTTCTTATTTTTCTCTCGTTTTCCAAAAATATCACACACACGTTTAACTGTTTCGAATACGAAAAACGACGATCATGTAGGCAGCATTTTGCGAAGAGGCCAACGGGGACACAAAACACACAAAAAAATGAGTAGAAAAACCGAAAGAAAACACTGAAAAGATCTCGCTGTCGATCGGTCGATAGATGAATCGCTCGATAATTGCCACTAATATCTCGTATCGCACAATTCGATTGAATTCAACAAACTACAACACATCATTTCATTGAGATTTTGATCCCTCTTTTGTGATTTTATTTTTCTTTTTTTTTCTATTTTTCTTTTTGGATTCTAATCTCTTCTTTTGAAAACGGAACACAATAGAACCGAAAAAACGCGATCCTCACATGTAAACACTGAATTCACACAACGGGCAGCAAGCAGCATTGCCCTTTCTTCGTCGTCGTCGGTCGATCAGTGGCGATCGGCGCGAATTTCTCCCTCTTTCTCTTTATCACGCAGATACCTTGATTATTTTTATAGCACAGATGTGTAAAAATATTAAATGCAAGAGAAACAATCACGCACGGTCTTTGTTTACGATATAATATTTCTTGCACGCGCACAACAGATCCACAGATTCACTGAACTCTTTTTCAGACTTTACACAGGAAAATGATGCACAGAACGATCACAGAAAAAAATCGAAGAAAAAAAGAAATGATATTCCTTGTGTGTACGTATGTTTGTATCTCACAAAAAAGAAAACCACCATGTGAACGCTACAACAGAACTTTTCGTTGAGCCGTCTCGATGTTGACTAAATGATTCCATCGGGACACACAGTAAAACGCTGCTCGCGTGCTCGCCAAAGCAACAAGAGGCTAGCTAACACCAATGGATGGACGACGACGTGCGACGCTATCGCTTGGCTGAGGCTGAGCAATTGGTTGGGCCGACCGTCGACGCCGAGGCAATGCTGGTTGCAGCTGATGTGACCACATATGGCTGTGGGAAGATCGTAAAACTGTGTGTGCTGTCGTATGTCGTGTGTTGTTTGCTGTTCGCTAATGTGGTTCGACTTGCGATCGCCTGTGTTTGTTGACAATGCAACAGAGTTGGACGAGACGTGTTGCTGAACAGGTTACTCTTTTGTTGTTTCCCTGATCATCTCTTCGGAAACATTTTTTTGTTTCTTTTCACGTGAGTTTGACTCTGATGACAATCAGTTCTTTTTTCTTCAGGTACAGTGTTGCCGTGTCTGTGGGCAGAGGTAAAGTTTTTTGATCAGTTCTTCTTGATGTAATACGTTTCTTTACAGTGTTGTGATTTATTTATTTATTTATTTATTTATTAGATAGCTAGAATACAAATAAAATTGTAGAGTAGCTTTTGTAGCCAAAGCACCAAGGGGGCCTTAGGCTGAATGTTGTCCTCATTTCTATGGGAAACTTCAAATGTGTGCCTTGGATGCAATGGTGTTTTAACAGGAACAGGAGCAGGGAGTAATGATGAGACAGATTTTTTTTCCCGTGGACAGTCTTGACTCACACCCGAAAATAAAGTGAATAAATTCCATCAAATTTGTACACTTTTTAATGTGTGTAGAATATTTTCCAAGTACACAGCCAATTCAAAATTGCGAAATCCAGACCTTTAAGACCGTATACCTACTACTCGGCCAAGTAATTGTGATTATTCTAGTCAAGATGCCTTAGTACACTCTTGAAATTCATTTGATGCTCTATCCGTACTCAGCGTGCTTCAAAAAATGTTCAAAGATTAAGGAAAATATCGTGAACAAGGGGAAAAAAACTACATAATCTTTCGTTCATAAAACCTGATATTATCCATTTACAAGTGGAAGTTTCCTCCTTCGCCGACCATCAACTCTGACGAAACCTATGTTAAACTGAGAGGTACAGTGTCTGTATTATTAAAGAAAACCCCAAGCCTTTAGATAGGATAAACCAAAGAAAAGAATACAAGATAGGCTCTGCCTGCACGTACGGACATTTTTGTCGAAATTGCCATTCTGCATAAATGCAGCAGTAACCATTAAATAACACGATCTAAGAAGCCAATTGTGATCACTGAAGTGAGAGAGTACTTGACCACGAAATGTCTCATGCGGTTAGGTTAGGTTGAGGTGGCTGAATGCCGCGCATGCGGACAGCAGACACACTAAGGCCAAGCATGGGCCCATTGTGTTGCCACGCGGATCCTAGGCTACCCACTCCGCAAACCAATCGGTCCCTTTGATAAAGCGAAGAAGAGGGCTGATTTTGATGCTGCTCAGTTCAGCCAGATTAACAAAGAAATGGGTCCCCACAAGTCTGAATTTACGAGATGAAAGAGCACTGCAATTACATAGAAAATGTTCGATGGTTTCTTCCTCATCCTCGTCCAAGCAGCTTCTATAGAAATCATTATAGGGACGGCCTAGTCTAGAGTCTTCGAATGCGAACCAGTGGGACAACGCAATAGATGACGCCCTCGGAATCGATGTTGCAGCCAGGTGGAGAAAGACCTCAAGCGGCTTGGCGTGCGCAGTTGGAGACAGCTGGCTAAAGATCGTGCCGGCTGGAGAGGCTTACTGGTTGAGGCCCAGGTCCACCCCGGACAGTAGCGACACCAGACGAAGAAGAAGTTTAGAGACGTGAGTTCCGATGATCTGAGAGTGATCTGAGATTTGGCCTACTTAATCTGATCAAGCTAAGCGATCGTTTGGGATCGATCATAGCCCAGAGTTGTTTGGTAATGAGGCATCCTGTGCCAGATGTCCATCTGCGGTTTGTTTGGGCAAGCATTTCGAGCTTTAACAGATGTTTTATAGTAGCCATAGGCACTATTTGGGTCTCCACCCGGAAAGAGCACGAAGCTTGTGCCCTTTCTAGCGAACTCGTCCGTTTTGCAATTCTCTGGAATGTCCCAGTGTCCCGGCACCCACATCAGTTGGATGCTCAAATACTTGGCCACCTCGTTAAGAGATAGGTGTCATATGGTAGTTCAATTAATTCGCGTGAAGTATGGCATGTGGTACGTCATTTTTAAGCTACAAGCATCAATATAATCAAATTTTTGTGTCGCAATATCACTTGTTGATCCGTCGCATTTTGAAAAAAATGGTTCAAGGATGCCTCGTTGTTGTAACGTAAGACGCTCTATTTATCTCAAATCAGCTGTCAAATTGACTCCTTTTTCAGTGGGGCCAACAACTGCACAAATGGCGGCAAATTTAAATCTTGGATTTGGAACACCAATTATAACTAATATTTGGGGAGACAACTGTCCTCGTTCATTTATGATGTTTAAAAGTGCCTTCGGTCCTATCTTTATAAACCCAAGTGACAACCATCCTCTTATCCCAACCCGTCGTACCTCTTTGCTTTAATTATTTCTTTTTATTTGAATTGGTTATTTCATCTGCGAAGCCTGATCAACTTATCTGAAGGAGATCTCGATAAAAGCAACTTCACATCGGAAAGGATTTCCTGAAGGCTTCAATATGATTGAACTCAACTCACAACCAGATCTTTCTGATCTTCCTTCTGAGATCCTTCCTTCTGAGATCCTATTGAAGGTACGAAGCCGGAAAACTAACAGATGATTTTCTGGCACCACATACCTCACAACGCAACTGATCTTTTCTCTCTTCAACGCTTAACCTTAACATAATGTAGCGTTCACATAATGTAGCATAATTAAGACTGTTCGCTTAAAACCAGCACACATTAACACGGCCATAAGGGTGCGCTTCCCGTAAAATAACTTCTTCAAACAGAATTAATAGAATGGAAATCAGAGTACAGTATCCATTGCCCATGCAGAGCAATCTGCGTTTGAAAAAAAAAATAGTCTCTGTATCGACCACGTAGAAAAGCTATGCAATGCTAGCGTCAGCTTTATCAGCCGCTTTACCTTATTAGCCGGTAGTTAAAGCTGCTGCTCTCTGTGATAGCACAATAAGTTTATACTGACCTTATAGTAATTACTATCTTTATTTTATTGAAACGAAATAATATAGGCCTGACCAAGGGTCTAAGACTGAGTTAGAGTGGCCTTCATCAGCCTGTCATCAGGAGGAAGCTGCGTTGTAACCGCAGTGACTCGCTTTTAAAGTGGGATACTCTTTATCGAAGCAGGAGGTTCGGATTCGAAGACTCTCACAGCTGTAGCAGTAATGTTACATACGCTCGATGTGACCGAACCTCATCGCCCACAAGAACCAATACCATTCCAGAAATCAATTATGATCCTCCTAGCAATGAAGAATTTGACCGATAATAGTTTGGTTAGTCATTTATTGATAATCGTAGTACCGTAATTTAAGGCATGCCTTGTTTGTTTTCACAATTGGCCAGCGTTGCCGTAGTCTAAAAGCCGTGTCTGTGAAAATGTTACAAAAATCACACGTGGTGTAGTGGGAACGACTCCTACGCAGAGGGTGCCAGGTTCGATACCCGAACTTACCACATTTCATAATTCACGGCTCCACCTCTTTCAAGTAACTCAAAGACTATTTCCTGTCTAGAAAAAGCTTCTCAACTTCGCCGTTCGGAGTCCGTATTAAGCTGTAGGTCCCATCCACTCTTGAAAGAAGCTTAGGTCTAGGTCCGTCGCGCCACCCATATTATATTATTATTATAACAAAATATAATCACACTGAAGAAAGTGGCCAAAATTGTTCAAAACTCCAATTGTTTTTTCTACGTCTAGGCAAAAAATACTACAAAACTGGCTTAGCTTCCGTAAAGAAAAGTATCCTTCTAACAACTAGCACAAGGTTAAAATTTGTATCTGTAAGTACATGCGATTCCAATCCACGCGAAGAATTCAATCCCAATCCACGAAAAAGAATGAGTTTCCATCAGTATGTTCCCAAGCTTCCCCATTCGTAGTCGTCACTCAACTGCAGGGCCCTTCATCAATAAAAGATCAATACGAATGATTCCTCCAGAAGAGAGGCAATCCATGTAAACCGCAAGGGCACACGTTCACTTCTCTACCTAGGTAATGGCGCTCAGTGAACTTTATGAGTAAAAACAAAAAAGGGTTGCCTGCTCACCGCTCAGCTTCGCAGAATATTCGACAATGCAACTGGGATCGATCTTAATTATGGCGCCACCTTGGTAGGCCACTGGAGGCAGCTTGTAACAGATGCGTCTAACTTGAGGGGCTTGTTGTTTGGACATCCGTTTGCTTTTGTTTGCCTCTTCTTCCTGAAGATGTTCAGAATAAAATATTCCTATAAACTCTGCTCTCTTTATGACTTTCCATAAAATTCTGCATTAAATTTTCTAGAATGCCTCGAATGCACTCACAGATTTCCCGTGACAAAATTCCGCTTAAAATGTTCCCACGTATGTTCTCCGTCCGTCCCATCAGTGCACCAGATTTTTCTCTTAAGCATCGTCTACCTGTGCTGAGAGCACTCTCACGCACATTTCGTCTCGCTCTCGCTCTTATTGGTTGCATCTTGTCGTCCGACTCGTGGTGACTGTCACCGCGAAAGTCAAGCAACATGTTGCTGGCACACAATGGTGACCTATCAGAAGAGCTCATTAGCGCCCTTATTGCTCCTTGATCAGTTTTCCATTTCACTCCCAATTCGCTACCATAAAGCAATCCTTCGAGGGCTATATTTGGAAACTTCGTAGTTTTCACCGTGCCCTCGCATCATCCTAATTATTTGTTTATGCGCTCACTAATGCGTGGGTATGATAGTCGGCGACGATGACGACGACGACAACGACGACATTGTAGTGTAGTTTGGCCCCTTGTTCGGCAAAGAGAGTGAGATGCGTTGCTTTGCTGGAACTGCAGCCTGTAGACCGGCGGCGCGGCATCTTTTGTGTGCGCAAGTGCGTCTTTCACTCTGCGCGCTGCGACTAAACGAAGATGTCTTGTGACAAACTGAATGCGGCGCGGAGCGGCTGTGTTGATTGATTGCATGTTGTTTACACAATTAATTGACGCAGGAATGGTGTAATAAAAATAAATTCTTAACGTTGCACACCTACTTAGCGCGACCGAGCGAGGATGGGCGGGGGGCAGGGGGCGGGTGCAGTGAGAGACTCTTTGGGGGCCCCCGCCTTGTGCCGGGCCAAAGCTTCAGCTCCATGCGGAGTACGTCTTCGTTCTTTTTTATCGGTTTATGGGTTACCATTTCGAAGTGGGGGAGAAATCTCTTTTCTATCTTTGGGGGAGACATCAGCTGCTAATGGGGCATTTAGAAATCTACAAGAAGAAGAAGAAGAAAGAACGGTACGTATATGGTCGGCAGATCGGCTTGCCGCGACACGGGTCGCTTGAGATATGCGCCTCGTTTCTGGAGGCGACATGTCAACTTGGAACGGCACGGGGCATGTAAACTAGGACGCGTGAGGAATGTATTCATATCTTTCTGGGTGAAGTATTGTATGCGGCCGATGCCCAAAATTAAGCTTCCGAAGAGGATATTTATAGGCATTGATGAATTCGATGATGATGGCCGGATTCTTTGATCTGAAGTGTGGTCTGGTATGCGTGAGCTGTTCGAATGTGGGCGATTTATTTGACTGCAAGTCGATCGGTCGTATATCTGTCACTGTGATCATGATACAGCCACTCGAAGGGATTAAGAACGGCCGCGGAATGCCACACATTGAGAAGACAGACTTTACGACTTCGAGCGACGATGTGCGTGGTGATAAATGATGCCAGCTTTTGCTGTGATAGTTTGATCTTGAATTCCTACACAATTCTCGGCTGGTCCTGCACGGAGGAGTATCGGCATTCCGTGCGCTCTGGGCCATTCGTCAATTCATTATCCATAACGACCCAGATTCACAGCATGGCTGGACTTTACGGTTTTTGAGTTATTTCTCCTAGATCAAAGGGGGGACTTAATAAATCATGTGCATGTGTTTGGTGTGCTTGAGCGTTCATTAATCCCGCGGGAAATGAGTATGAGTGGGTGGAGACACTGGAATTTGCCGGAAAATTGAGAATTCATGGGACACTTAAGCCCGCGACCTTCTGAACAGGACTTGGAGTGATTCAATTGGCTAGGGAACAGGTGCAATGCCTGATCGGGTGGAGAATGAGGGAGAAGGTTGAAGACTCATTGGTTGAAGGGAAATGTGCTTGGTCATTGGTTTTCATCGTGCTTATAATATAATAATATGGTTGGCGCGACAGTCCGAGGGGATCTGGGCCTAGCTTCTCAGCAACCACTCAAGTTGTGCGTGCTATTGTTGTTTAACGAGTGGAAGGGACCTACAGTTTAATGCCGACTCCGGACGGCGAAGTTGAGAACCTTTTTCTAGACAGAAATACTCTTTGACGCATTGTCAGTGACTCGAAAGAGGTGGAACCGTGAATTCGGATACTGAACCTGGCACCCTCTGCGTAGGAGTCATAGTGCTTAACAATTTCAAAAATCTCTTGATAGAACTCTATTACGGTGTTCCTGTAGATTTTTTTCCCTCGAAGTTCAATATGAAAATAGTGACAACACAAAAATTAATTTTCAGGCGTCTATATACGCAATCGGCCACATTGTGGGTAGCCGCTTAAAGACGGCCCGGGCCGTAGCTTCTACAGCAACCACTCGTGTTATGCGTGCTTCTGTTCTCTCACGAGTGGAAGGGACCTAGTTTTATGCCGACTCCGAACGGCCATTTTTGTCAAGCTTTTTCTAGAAAGAGGTGGCGCCGTGAACATTATTTTGATCATACCGGGAATCGAACCCTTGCAGCGAGGTTCACTCGCCCAGGGGATCGACGCACAATCCATAACGCCACTGCCGCTACGAAAAGCGATTCGCATACCTTCTTGGTCGACGTCTCTTGATCTGTCTACGCCCCTTCTTCTCCCTTCACCGACCACCACCAGACAGTGTGTCTGTGGCTAATAATGTTTTTCGTCATCCACGAATACACTTAAACTCTTGGCGTAAATTATTTTTGGTGGGAGAAAGTCTTCCTTATTTTTGTCTGCAGTCTTGTCAAGGTTATATGTAGCTCCGAGTTGTAGACAAAAATAGCTCGTTGACTCCAGCCTTCATCTTGAAGACCAGAACTGGTTTGATTCACTCTTGTCATATGTTCACACCTGTTTTAAATGATCGTTATATGTGCGCTCAGACGAGTAGCTAGCCGCTTGCAGTTAGCACCTCGCCGTAATGGCGCTTCGTTAATTATTGCACTTTATGACATTTAATACAAAGTTCGTGACTTGTAGGTCATACGTACATGTCACGTCCATGTAGGTCCACTTTCAAAGTCGTGCTCACATTTCTCACAAGCGTTCAGTGTTCAGTTTCTCTACATGGGCGAACTACAGCACGGTTCAATGAATCTTGAACAAATATCAAACCTTTATTTACTAAGCAAGAAATGCAAAGAAAAACTGTCATTTATTAAGAAAGCAAAATTGAACGAAACTTAACGAAACTGAGAAAAGTACTTAACTGAAATTATTCCAAATCAGCCTTTCAATGAGGTAAGGGCCTTCAGTAGACTTCTGTACAGTGTGTCCTACTCACAGTTGTTGTTGCCAAAATTCTTACCGAATGGAAGATTCTGAAGCCTCAATTAATACACTCAAGTTGTTTTCTTTTTTCCTTCACGCGCTTGAAGACGTGACCGAAACAATTTTTTTCATACAATTGTGATTACCAACTAAAATTCAGGACTTAAGATTTGGCTCAACAATAGGAGCCCAAGGGATGTACAGTCTTTAACTTACAATTTGCATTACAATAGCAGTTGTGTGTTTATCTTAAAATCTACGATGGCTGGACATCTCATCGATGGCTGGCTCACATCGGTTTGCTCATGTCCGTGTGTCCATGAGCCGACGAGGGTTAGCACCCTTTCTGTTTTACTCCAGCAGCAGGTACTCGCAGGATAACCTCATTGCCTGTGTGGACTAAGGTGTTTGCAATGTTATACCTCGTCACTTCTACGTGTGGTTGAGGAAAGGATCACCAACGAATATAGTGATGCATGTGCCATTCAAACGAGGACGCACTTATCATTAATCAGTTAAGGATGCAGAAGTAACGGACTGCGAACTGGGCCGTCGCTTCAGTGTCGGATTGCAACACCATCTAGCTGTGGGATCTTAAATTCACTTAAATGAACGCCATCTATTTGTTATTCTCTGAAATCGTCCGACAGGTAGTGCCACTGTAAATTTCGCTTAATATTTGTTTCTTTCTTATTTTATGTGTGAAGAATGTAACTACGCATTTTAATTAACACAATTCAATAAAAAGACGTTTAGTATTTACTTATTTAATAATTAAGTGTGACTTTCGTCCCACTGTAGTAATTCCAACGAATTGAAAACGTTAAGGTCTATCTAATCGGTCAAGGTGTGGTAAATGATACCCTCTGAACTAAATAAACTGTTCCTGCAGTATCGTTCACTTTTGCTGACATTATCGTAGCAACAACCAAAATAACGACAAGCATCGAAAACTTAAAACGGCACTGACAACTTTAGCACACTTTAAAACTGTAATTAATGTCATGATGTTAATATCGATTCAAATTACTCAAACGGAAGTAAATGAAATAGGACGAAACTTAACGAAACTATACAAAATAGCTATAGTTTTTGAGATATACAAATTTTCTGTTTTATTTTATGTTTTGGAAACTGCATTTAAGATTTTTTTATTTCGGAGTCACATTTGAATTAAATTTTTGCTGAGAACGCAACCGTATGAGAAATGAGCCGTATGTTGTGCCCACACTTTTGAGACTCACTGTATGTACGTCGATTATGGAGCTATGTATAGAAGGCAAATAAATTACTCTCTACGTATTAAAATTATATTTTTTGTTAGAATTTTGCGGAAGCACTTGGAGTTTTCAAAACCCTTCTGCAAGTCTTGGTCAAATTCTGCTTAGGTTCAAGTTTACTGAAATAAATGTTTGTGGGCCGTTAAGTTCGTTCAGCATAGAGGAAAGTTGTCAGAAGAACTTGAAATGAAAAACTGAAACAGTGAAGTCAGGCAAGGTTGCATCCTATCCCCAATATTGTTTTTAATGGTGATTAGTGATGTGCTTAACTCTGCTCTGTCATCGAGACCACATGGAATTCGATGGACACTTTCAGCACACTTTAATCATCTTGATTACGCTGACGTCGTTTGATTAGTCTCTCATAGGATAATGGACCTCCTCCAAATGGCAACAAATGTGGAGAGGAGGCTAACACCGTGGGGCTGAAGATTAACACGTCAAAAACCAAGTTACTCAGTCACTCAAATAACACTCTCGATCAAATAGGCATTGCTGGACAACCGGTTAGAGTTGAGAGCTTCCAATACCTCGGAAGTATTGTCTAAGCCAATGGAGGAACCTAAGCAGATGTCGTAAACCTAATATCCAAAGCTGCAGTATGTTGTCCATGTAAACTCCAAGCTAAGACTGTTTCGCTCCAATGTTGCTATTATATGCGTGCAGCCCTTGGAAAGTGGGCCCCCTATCACAAGAAGACTACAGTGCCTACGAAACATACCAAGGATTTTCTGGCCGAACCCTATCTCAAACGAACAGCTTCATCAGAGAACGGGCCAGGAACCTATAGGCACCACTATTCAACGGCGCAAGTGGCAGTGGCAGCCCTTGGTCATAGCCTTCGAAGAGGCGACAGGTCCATAGCACATGGCGCAGAACAATAGAGGAGGAGTCAGCTGGGGAAGAGTTGGAGAGAGCTGAAACCCATTGTGAGAAACCGCACATGATGGCGCGTAGGAGTAGTAGAGGTCCTAGGCCTCGTGAGGGGATACAGTATTTAAGTAAGACAGTATTCTAAAGTGTTTGCTGGAAAATGTCGTGTGACCAAATAGTATTCACTGCCATACGCATTGAATGCACCATACAACGCCCATCGTAGTTCTTTCTCTGATTAATGAATGAAAGATCACAAGTAATAGCGATTTCTTTGAGAACAGTGTTCCAAGTGATAAGGGAACTTCTTTCTAGTCGTCTACGAAAACAACCAAAATTACTGCATCTGTGGCCTCGAATAACCAAAACAATTAGTGGAACAACCTTTTTATCCACAATGAGTGACAGTCTGGTGGGATTTTCGAGCTGACGGTGTCATTGGGTCATGCGATGCCACATGTTAAGCAGCTGGTGAAGTAAGGACTCCAGTGCGGGGGCGTGTACTATCTCTGATGGTCTGTCTCCCTAGTAGCTATGGTGGAGATAACGTCTCCACAAATACTCCAACATTCTATGTATGCACTCAATTTAAATATCTGAGGTGTTAAGGTAGAACCCTAATAGACGTGCATTAAGTATAATTGGGCTGTCAAAGCATCGTCAACTCTGACAGTGCCCATAAATGTTCCCGCGACTTTTCGCAATGTTCCACCACCAACTGTAATTTACGTCATTAATACTTTTTGCATATCAAGTTGTTTCATGAGACGAGAATGTTTGAATTGCTTTTACACTCTTCGAGCACATCGGGACACAATTTCTTATTAATACTTCCCTATTGATTTCAAATTACTTCTCTTGTGGGATACCCGATTCGGTGAAATATCTTAAATTGTTAAAATGTGAAATCAGAGCTCTGTTAGTACTCAATACGTCGGTACTCATATCGCGTGTAAGACTCTCTCCTGTATCCTAAATTTGACTTCCAAAGTTGTCATCATCGTAATCTTCTGACCCTCATGATCCACTATATGAGTCGCGAAGGTTATGAATTCCCCCATTGGAGTGATTAATGAAGATTTTTCCGTAGCTTTTCCTTCTAAAATCCTAAATAATTTATTAGCATATTTTCTTGCAATTTATAATAAGTTTTCAGTAGTAAGGTAGTGTACACCGTATCTCTGTAAATTGTATAATGTAGTCTTAAGATAAATGTATTTTTTAGCTACAATAAAGAATCAATCAATGAATAACACATAAGGAGTTATTGGCAAGCACAACCAGGCGCTTAAGTTTTAGCAACTTGGTCCAACCACCTCATTTTGGGTCCAGCTATTGGTCGCCTACCTGCTGAAATTGCATTCAATGCCTGTTTCGTGGTGAGGACATTCGTGGCATTTGACCAAACCATCGAAGCATAGACCTTTCCGTCCGCAGAAGCGGCTGTTCAACATTGAACAACTTCCTCGCGTACTTCCATGTTTCTCATCATCGCCCGGCGAGTAGTTCTCACCACAGCACGAAGAAATCTCATCTCGGCAGATTGTATTCGCCATTCTTATTCTTTCGGCGAATACCCCAATTTCAGGACTATGGGAAGAAGTTGAAAACCGCTTTCTTGGCTTTGACACCAAGCTCGATCTTCATGATTACATATCTTCCGAGCTGTTTCAAAATTTGCCCAGCTTGCCCACAGGTTCAGAATTACTCTACTCGACACTCGTAAGAACGATCCTGAGGTACTTAAACTTCTCCACCTGCTTCAAACATATTGAGTGCATTGAACACGCGTTCTGGAAATGATCATCACCTCTGATGTGTGCACGTCATCCTACCTAGTGGAGTTCTGTCTGAGAGGATGTAAGGATAACAAAGCTATCTGCAAAAAGAAAATTACTTACCCTCGACTTAATAGCTCTGTCTCATTCGATCCTTATGTACAATAAACAGGAGAGGTCCCAATACGCACTATTTGTAAAGTTAAACGTCTAAGTTGAAAGGCGTTGATTTAGCTTACACCGAACTCAGCGGAGTTTTGTATAGAGACTGAATGAGCCTAAAAATGGGACCATCAATCCCATACTTAAACACAACTGTAGATAGGTTTGGCATACTCTCAGCCTTATCCAGTCGCTGGTCGCTTTTACTCCTGTCGGGACGAAAGTAGGACTATTCATCACCCATCCCAGACGCATACCAACCACAACTGAGGAACGCTTCCCCAACACACCTAACACACAGGCTTTAAAAACCACAAAAAAATGCTTCAACAATCCTAATATCCAGCACAGCAGAAGTTTAAATTATACGAATCTGTTTCCGAGACGATAATGCTATACGCGGCACAGGTTTGAGGGTATAAGGCCTATTAGGAGATAGAGAAATTGCAGCGGTTTTTTATTAAAAAAAATGTTTAAGCTCCCGCCGAAGATTCCGATCTACATGCTCATGGTTGAAACAGGCATATCTCCACCATATATAAAAACACTAAAGATGCAAATGAATTCCATGCTCCAAGTAATGATAATGGCAGACAACAGGCTCCCAAAGATAGTGGCGATGCAAACCGTTCGAAATAAAACTGCATGGCTCAAAGAGTGGATTAAATTAGCTGGTGAATGTGGAGTAGTACTGAACGTAGATGGTAGTAATTGGGGTAACTCACTATGCCAAAAATAAAGCGGCGGCATCAATACATCGCATTACATACAGCCGGTTCAACCACACCCTGGGGAGTCGAAATTTCTTTAAAGATATCCATAGCATCCAGGAAATTTCTATGATGTTCAGACTTAGAGGCGAACTTCTTAAGCTGAATTTTGAACCGCATAGAGGGGATCTCCCAACACTCTGCAGTATGTGTTATTGAAAGAGCTACTTATCGAAACAAAAAATCCTTTCACACCTAAACGAAATGGACGTAAGCAAGTTGTTTAAATACCGCAAAATATCACTAAAATACAGAGATAATATCCTAACAGGGAACTTTTGAAATAAGCATTTTTATACATGGAGAGCTTATAATTATTACTTGAATATAATAAATTATAGCAAATCCGGCTGACGGTAAAGCCATGGTGATTTTGATTTTGTTAAAGAAACATTATTCGAAATAATAAAATCAATTTAAATCTAAAAAAAATCACAGCTATACCACAGATATACCTCTGTACCCGGACCAAACTCTTTTGACATGTTTGTTAAAAGGGGACAATCCGTCCAGGTGTGTCCTAGCATTTACACCCCAACTTGATTAAACAAACAAAAATTACAAATTTCGAACAGAGTGTACATTTTGACTTGATTCAAAATTTCAATTACTGACTTGAAAAATCTCCTCGCCTGGAACGTTTTCATGGTACGATACGATTTTATAAAACCTTGACACGGCCCAAAACTTGAATGGGTATGGTACCATACGATTTTAGGAGCAGGCGAAACCTTGACACGGCCCAAAACTTGAATGGGTATGGTACCATACGATTTTAGGAGCAGGCGAAACCTTGACACGGTCCAAAACTTGAATTTTTTACTTCTTTACAGACGTTAAAGGCTAAAATGTTAAAAATTTAGATCCATCTCCAGAAAAATAATATCAAAATCTTAATTTTCAAATTTTAGTCACCGTATCTTAAGTATGACAAGCAACAGATATACACGTTGTTTCAGAATGATGGGAATGCATTCTTTGATGAATGTTAATCATTTAGGCTCCTGGATGTGTGTGGATTTCCGGACAGCACTTGAGTCCAAAGCAACTTTGCAAACCTTGTGATGTCTTTTGCATTTCAAATCCATTGTGATTCACATTGCCAAGAACTAAAGGAAACGTCTTCAATCGAGATTCGGTTTCTAAACCTCTTATATTGTAATCCAAAGGCAACCTTTGCAAGCTTACCGAATGCCGTTTGCTAATCATTCGGTTCTGGGTCTGATCTAAATCATTTTTCCAACCACAAATTATAAGAAAATACATGCCAGCACCTTTTTTAATGACCCACAACACGACACATCACTGAACTCAGCGTCAGCAACCTCTCAACAGCGTTCCAAGAAATTCTATAAACTCTCTCTCTCCTTCGACGATCAGTGTTCGATCAAAGGAATGAAAAAAAGCAATAATTTGCTCTAGATTTCCATCGCAAACATTACCCCAAATGTGTCCCGAATTAGCACAGAAACCATTAAATTCCCGAACGCGAATATAATTCATGTTTACGGTAACCACAAACAAGCTATAAACATTTTTATTTCGATCGCAAAACGGCTAAAATTTATAACTTAAAGCCGTTCAATTTGTTTGGTGTTTCTCCCTGTCACTCATTGGCGTCGTGACATTGTCCGTTTCAGCTGGAGCCCACCTCCCGACTCTCCTCTCGGCGGGCTTATTAATTAATGAAAAGGAATGTATCGCAATTAATTTATGGCTTGTACTAAGGAAAGAAATATTAAAAAAAAAGCAAAACAGACATCCAACACTCACACGCTCGCCAACTGCCGCTAAAGTGTTGACCTTCTGGGAAAAAATAAATCACCAGATGGGTCATTAAAAGTAAAAAGCGACGCTGCTGTGCTGAGTAATGGTCTGACAGACGTTAAAGGCTTGAAGGGAAACGAATGGAAGCTTGCGTTTAGTTTTTTGTCGTTTTGTGGCGAGAAAAAAAATGATTTCTGCTATTTTTTTTGCGATCTGTTTGCTTTGGAGGGACGTTGGTTTAGTGGCGAAAGCTCTTCATCTATTTGTGGGATTTGGTCATCTCGTGGATGGAATAAATTTCACTAACATCCGCATTCCATGGTGGGGAAATGCGACGCAGTAACCGTCAAGAAGGACCATCGGACATCGTGTTAAAAGAGAGAAATGTGTTTTTCAAATTAAAGCACTGTCTTCTGAGTGCAGTCGAATTAACGGAGTTTCCTGGAGCAAACACTCGCAGGCTTACTTGGAAGTGTCCCCTTCGACGTGAAGAAATGCCGTTTTCGTATTTATATAATATAATATGGGTGGCGCTACAGTCCGAGGTGGACTTGGGCCTAGCTTCTCAGCAACCACTCGTGTTGTGCGGCCTATTGTTCTTGCACGAGTGGAAGGGATCTACAGTTTAAGCCGACTCCGAACGACGAAGTTGAGAACCTTTTTCTAGACAGGAAATACTCTTTGAGCATTGTCAATGACTCGAAAGAGCTGGAGCCGTGAAATATGAAAGGTGGTAAATTCGGGTATCGAACCTGGCACCCTCTGCGTAGGAGTCGACGCACTAACCAACTACGCCACGGCGACCCACGCCGTTTTCGTATAAGAACTTTAAATTAGCAAAATTGTTTTCTCTGACAGCTGATGTGGTCTCATTTTAAACTACACGTGACATCCTTAAGCCTAGATCTACGGAATAGATGGCCCAGATTAGGAGATTCTTCTTTTTCTTCTTCTGGTGGCGCTACAGTCCGGGGTGGACCTGGGCCTCAACCAATAAGCCTCTCCAGCCGGCACGATCTTTTGCCAGCTGTCTCCAACTGCGCACACCAAGTTGCTTGAGGTCCTTCTCCACCTGGGTGCGCCATCGGTTCCGTGGGCGTCCTCTATTGCGTTGTCCCACTGGTTCGGATTCGAAAACTCTTCGGGCAGAGAGCAGATTAGGAGATTATCGTCACTTTAAAGTCGTTGCGGGCGTTGCGAAGCAGCCTCCTTGCAAGAGCGATAGTACATCATGCTCTATGTAGTGCAGTACCCCCGTATTTGTTAACACAGCAATTCTTAATGGGTCTCATCAGCAGGTGGCGGGTGACTACATTTCTTTGCATTTTTTAGCATTCGTCGATGCCATAACATTCTGAAATTCTGAACAAGTGTGTTTCTAACCTCTCGAGGTGATAATCAACTTCAGATCATTGAATCTTCTCATAGTCCTACTGGAACATTGTTACAATGGCCCCGAGGTTAGGTCCCAATCATCCACGTATGCCGTTGCATGCTGAAGCGATATTCAGGTCTATCGGATATCGATTGAAAAGCGCCGATGTCGACAGTCACTTCCTGTGGAAGAAGTGATTCTCTTTCCCACTATTTGTGACAAATAAGACTTCGGCACAGACTGATAAATGAAATTAGCTGTGCGTTGAAGTAATCATTGTGTCATCTTTAACGACAGGTACGTCACCGTCGCTTTGGAGCTGTACAAATAAAGTATTCTATGTGCTGGAGCCCTTGCTGTTGGTGAGTATATTGAGCAGCCTCTCCAGTACTGGTTGGTTGACTTGTTTCTAGTCTGTTCAGCTTGCGAATGACTCTTTGCAATAATGCCGTAGCAACTTCATTCATATGGAAGAGACGTGGTTCCAGTGAAATTTCGGGAGCTATGTTCCATACACAGAACAAAATAGTCGACTGATTGAATGACAAAATGGAACAACGCTTAATTTCGCGTAATGGGCCTGTAAATGGTCCTCGAAGATCTCATGATTTGACGCTTATTTTATTCAAAATCGTAAGTTGCAACGATACGTTGCCTTGTAAGCAACGATAGGCATTAATGGATATGCGACTATAAATGCTGGAATAAGTTGCCGTGCCTCCCTTTGTTTCAACCGTATGATACAGGAGTAGATGACATCTCCCTGGAGTTGTACCCAAAATGAATCACTTAATCGCAGAATGTAAAGGGTGTTAGGAAGTTAATGTAAGATTTGAATTTGTGGCCATTCTTGCAGCTAACACTGAAGAAAACTCATAGTCTTTACTTTTTTAATAAAAATGGAGCCAGTCGACACAACCCGTCTTGTTATTTTCAGCTGGAGGCATCGTTGAAATTTACTTTTTTTGAAAATGAGTCTAGTCAAGCAGTGACTGTTACAGTGTTACTTGTAATCGATACAGTGACATGATAACACAGTCCTTTCTGCCAAGGCCGGAGGACGTTGATGATGGCCAACATGTGGCTTAAGCCGGCTCTCCAGTTGATCAGGGCAATTTCGCAAAATTCGTTCTTCCAAGTACACAGAATGGTTTGAGTTTCTTTTGTATTTTGTTTTTTTATTCACTCTTGTTTTGTGACTCGAAGTGTGAGTAAGTATTTTCTCTTTTTTATAAAAGAAAAAGAATTGATGAACAACGTTTTGTTTTATAATAAAATATTGACAGAATTCCAACAGTGATGAAACATTCAAGAAACGTTAAGTGGCAAGAAAAGTAGAAGTCGGCTACGTCTATGGTACCTCATTTCCGGTCTTGAGGCTAGTTTAGTTTGAGTCACGCTGGAGCAACAATGACAAAGTGTTCAAAATTATTTTGGTTCATTTAGTCAGTAATCGAGAAGCTAGAATCAATTTCGAAACGTGATGCGATTTATGGGCCGGAGGAACAGTTGGTCCATATGACTTCAAAAATGATGACGCTCAGCTGTGAGCGGTACAGAGAGGCGATTTACTATTTCTTGCAACACTTGAACTTGGAAATCAACATTTGACATTTTATTGCCGAAATGCAGCCTGCACGTGTTTTGTTATGTGCCGCCTGTGGCGATCGTCTTATTCGTTGGCTAGCTCTATAGTCCGAGGTGGGCCTGCATCTCAGCAAACATAGCCCTCCATCCAGCTTAGTATTTAGCTTGTTGCTTCCAACTACACACGTTCTACTGAATGTGATTCATTTCCAGCTTTGAATATATGTACTCCACAGACGGCGTGGTCTTCCTTAACCGCTTTGTGCTTAGGGGATTGAGTAGAAGGTTTTTCGGTTAAGAGCCTTGATGTTCATCTATCATGGTCTTCCTTAAATGCTTTGTGATTAGGGGCTTAGAAGGCTTTTCTTGTGGGAGCCTTGATGGTCATCCGCTCTACATGTCCTAGCCATTTGAGAAAAGACACTCGAACTCGTTTGACCATATCAATGTCGCTGTACAGCCCATACAGTTCGTCGATCAGTCCCAGTGACCAAACACCATCAAGACTGTTGATGCAATTGTATTCAAACGCAAATATCAGTCACGCTATACACACCCTTAAGTGTCTGTAAAAGCTGAGCTGAGCTTCCCATAACATCATTTTTATTCTTAGTCCCTTCGTAATAGGAATGTTTGCTCACCAGAACCCTGCTCTTCTAAAGTTGATCACCTACTGCGAACGGAGAATGTTGAGAAGCTAGTCTTGGCTCTGTGAGAGTTGCCACTGACTTAAAGGGATGTTGTTGAGACGCTCACCAAAAGGAACACTCAGGGTTGTGGTCAGAGATAATTGATGATAGAGATATCCAACTCCGGCCATTTTTACCCCTAGCCCACAACGAAGATGTAGTGGTAATCCCTGTTATTTCACTTATACATTTACAACGCTCGTCAAATCATCACAATATGGCGGGCGATTCGTGAATTTTGTGGGAAAAAGCGGCAGATTCGTGAATTTAGTGGGAATCCATGTACTTTCCATGTAACGTACATGGGTATGTTGTTCGGAGGGTGTTCAAAAGTTGACTAGTATTTCTAAGGGAATTTTCTTACATTGTTATATGGACTTTCGTGAATAAAATTGTATTGCAATGTCCATTTAACTGGAACTATTTGAACTAAAATTAATTCTTAAGTGTATATACAGCTTATTCATAAACCATACCTGACAAATTAACTAAAAAAATGAAGCCCGCTTTATACGCTTAAATCATGAATTCTGAAAAACTCAAGAATTAAATTTAAACAATTTGATAAGAACAATGGCAAGATATTGCAACTTTTACTAATGCTAAAAAATGGTTGTCAAAACATCTTATTTGTGATTCACGCTTCAATAATATTTTTATTATTGGTCAACTGAACGTGTGAATGTATTATTAATTTTTATTCATATGAAAAAATTTACACTATGTTGTGCATTCATTAATTATGTCCAAGTATTCTGAGATTGTATATTGCTGAAAGTTTTAATGAATCGACTTCATGAACATAAGCTTTGTTCGTTCGTTTACCCCTCCATACTGTGTTGAAAATTGAACACCGAAATTTGAAAAAACGTTCAAATAACGAGCGAATTTTTTCACCCTATTACTAAGGTTGTCTTCACAGCTGTTCTCAAGAGCTCACACGTATTCACAGACAGGGGACAAAAAGCGTATAAAAAACCGCTGTCAGATGAAATCAAGGGGCAAGGGAGGTAGAAGTTGGATATCTCTATTATAGGTTATCTCTGGTTGTGGTTCTGCACGACTGACATAACAAACCCATTTCAGTTTCACTGAACATTCACCATTTGTTCCCAATTCGCCATCCATTAGTTCGCACAATTTCATCTAGAAATGAGAACATCAATGTTTAGAAGAATAAACCACTTGTCCCACACAATCCACATGAGAAAAAAAAAAAACAAGCAAGGCTTATCTCCCACACCACCGACCGCCCTGTTAGCATTCAAATTTTTATACGAAACTCGTGTGATTAATCGCGGCAATTACCCCACTTATCGAGAACAGTCCTTCACGAAAATCACCCAAACACACATTTCCCGAGACAGAAATATCTCGAAAGTAGAACAATGTGTTCACTTAGCCCCGACCACTTCAATCCGCTTAAAATGGTCAAATTCCCGAAAAACCAAATGAAACGAATGAAAAGAAAAAAAAATTGATTGCTATATGATTTCCGAAAATTCTTGACGGGAAACGACGCAGATCTTCAGGTCCACTTGAAGTCATAAGCTTTCATAAATTCGTGCCCTCTCCCACACTCGCACACCGAAAAATAATTGTTTTCCATTAGCGATTTTTTTTCCTGATTGATTCTTCATCTCTCACATCCGCCGTGCCCCGCAGACCGCTCCGGACGCTGTCTGAATTCAAAGGAATTCCCGAAAATCCACAAAACCCACAGACGAAGCTTCTTCTCTGCCCCACTCATCGCGCACTCTGTGTGCTCTTCGACGAATGCCAATGCAAACAGAAGCGGAAAGGAAGTCGCTTTCAACCGCCACCCCCTAGGACTCATTAATATCAAGAAAAGAAATGAAAAGAAAAGTAATTCAAATCTCAATTAATTGAGGAAAATGAATAATATTTGCCGTTTGAGAGATTTCCTTGGTCACCCACCCACTCTGAGCAAGTATCGCCCCAAAGCAACAACAATATCGGTTTGTTGTCCAAATAAACTCATAAAATCGCCATAAATCAGCGGGTGGCATTCACCCACTCGACGAGGGGCGGGCGCGGGCGGTGTACGCGTGAGTGAGCGTTCAAAATCTGTATCCAGCTGGCAGATGTTTTGAGCGCCACTCGGCGGGTGTTTATAGCGCGCGCGGGTCGCTTTCGCTTACACAAAAACCAAAAAGCGAGAAACCCTGAAAACGATTGAATTTTATTGCAAAAAAACAAAAAAACAAAAAAAAATCGTTCACATTAAAGTCGCCGGGGATATTGAATGTAGTTGGGTCGGGTTGTAAGTGCCCCCGTGGGTGGCTGGGTGGTGGCGGACTTCTCTAGAGTGGAAATAATTTTACTTTTACTGTGTTTTTCTTTTTCAATTATTGCCTCTTCTGAGGTCGCCCCTGCCGCCACCGCCGCCACCGCTTTTTTGGCGTATTTCGTTTTTAATTTCACTCGCGTTGGGAATTATCGTATTTTTGCCACCACCGACACCACCACTGCGCCGCCATCAGTGCTGGCGTTGAAAGCGTACGGAGTACGATATAAAGAATCTTTAATCGGATTACGGCTGTCACTTTGTTGTTGCATCAACACTCACTTTCTGTTGTTGTTGTCGCTTGGCATTAATTGCATGCAGAACTATCCACAGCGAGCATCGGCAGAGTGCGGCTCGGCGCTGCGCTGCTTTTGGCTTTCGGCAATGGCTCTAGATGATGTGCAGTGCTTGGTGGGACGGGGCAGAGTGATTACGACTTTATGTTGGGTCATCAAAACGGTTTTTGCAGAACAAAACAGAATATAAAATGTATCTTGTGTGGGTTTTGATGAAATATGGGCAAGCGTAATTCCATTGACCCCGGAAAGCAATGACCGCACTGAGCCTGGCCATTCATTGTTTCTTCTTTTTATTCTTTTGCGGCGTGGGCGAACGGACTTACATACCACTGCGCGGCGGTCGGAGTGAGTTATGGGGTCGTAAAAGGACCCCATTGATCATTGTCAGCTCTGAGGTCGTGGGCAAGAAATTTAGCTCAAGGCCGAGAAAGTTTTGTTCATTTATGTGTGACATTCGTTGGGCTTTGGATTCGATTTTTAGATTCTCTGGACTTGCGGATTCATTCATTGCATTGGTTCAAGTCGAATTCCTGATTGTCTTCCATCTTAACTTAGGCTACTGCTTTTGAGACAGTTCTGAGTTCTAGAATTTTTTTGTCTCTTGGGCTTGTTCTTATACCCGACATCATATCAAGAGCTATGTCATGGTGTGAAACATTTAAGGATATCGTCCTTTGTATTGAAAATCACATTCTGAACCAAGGAAGGACTCACACTTTCCTCGAGGTCTTCCCTGAATTCCCGCCTGTCTCTTGAGGAGATGACCACGACGAGGACACTGAGACTTTCCAATCGAAGTTGTACCAGTTCATGCCTCTCAAAACCTCAAGATCTGTTGTGGTTAATGTAATAAAGATGGTCTGCAGACACTACAGGCCTCAGTACGAAACAAATCTTCGCAACTCCTATTTCTAATTACAACTACTATACTCAACGAGCAGATCACCACTTAGGAGCCTCATCGACGAAATGATACCGTCTAATTGGCAAACATGTTTTCAGAATGTGGTTTCCCCTTGTGGCTGCAGAAATTACAGAGACAGGCCTGACGATTGTAGACCTTCCCTGCTCATGCAGAGCCCTCTCCATACGAGGAAAAGCCACTTAGGAGTTACCTCAACATCTTACCGGCATCTTACCGAGTCTCTAGCTGCGGGGCTAGAGAACCAGCTCTTGGGCTGGATAACCCTTATGGCACACTTTTCTCCAGTCTTCTAAATATAGAGTTCAAGTGGAAGGGGATCCAGTCGAACCTCTAGAAATTGCTCCCGACACACCTAAGCTTGCACGTCTCGGAATACTTTTTAACAGCTTCAGGTTGGAGACTTTCAGGAAACTAGTATTTAGAGTTGGATCCGTGTGGTAGGAAATTGGTGTATCAAAGTGGGCCTTAGGCTAGAGTCTAAAGCAGCACTTCTGACATTGTCGTGTGAGTGTAAGGAGCTGCAGTTGAATGTTTTTACTAAATAGGTATGCCCTGTAAGCATTGTCAGTGACTCTAGAGATGCAGCTGTGATTTATGGAATTTGCTAATGTTGGGAATTTGAACACCGAAGCAGAGTTAGCATTGATGCACCCACCCACTAGGTATATGCGCAGAGGAGGCCGCTTTAGCAAAATAAATGTATTCTTCTGTTTTTATCGTGTGATTCTACATTCGACATGGATCTCAATCACCAGGCACAGGCATATGTATATTTTTGAGATCCTTTCACTCTTGTGTGCGCCGTTTTAAATGTCGGCGTTCTCCGTTGCGGGCGTTGTTAGGCTTGGATAGAAAGGAAAATTAAGTTTAGCCTGGTGGCTGGTGGCTGGTGGCTGGTGGCTGTTGGCTGTTGGCTGTTGGCTGTTGGCTGGTGGCTGATGGTTGTTGGTTGTTGGCTGGTGGCTGGTGGTTGTTGGTTGTTGGTTGTTGGCTGGTGACTGGTGGTTGTGGCTGGTGACTGGTGGTTTGGGCTGGTGGCTGGTGGCTGGTGGCTGGTGGCTGGTGGCTGGTGGTTTTGGCTGGTGGCTGGTGACTGCTGGTTGTGGCTGGTGGCTGGTGGCTGGAGGCTAATGGTTGATTGCTGGTGGGTGGTGGCTGGTGTCTGGTGGCTGGTGGCTGATGGCTGATGGCTACTAGCTATTGGCTGGTGGCTGGTAGCTGGAGGCTGTTGGCTGGTGGCCTGTGGCTAGTGGCTGTTGGTTGAGTGCTAACAGTTGCCCTCTCCCTTCCTATTGCTCAATAATGAACACACATTTGTAGGATAGGCGAGCGAGTCAAATGAAACTACTTAAGAGGAGATGTGCTACTTACGACAGTTTATTGAGAAGGAAGAAAATTTACATGACGGGTTATATTTATGCGTTCATACGAAGCGGTACGCTTATGTAAAAGAAATGAGATAGTGTGAGCATCATACGATATGACAATAGTTTCTTACTTTCGGTTAATATTTACTTCTGACAATCTTAAGTATGTGTTATACGAGAACACTTACAGTAGTGTACAAAAAAATGCCTACACATTCTGATATCATGTGAAACTGCATTTCTATTAACCGTTAGTCAGATGTTGAATTTGTTTTCCATATTGCCAATAATATAATGCACAATTGGGGGCCAATTCAAATATTGCGATAATTTTGTGAGCCCAAATTTGGCAGTGACTAGGAAACAATGAGGTAAGTGTATTCAGAGGATTTTCTTTAATGAGCTGATTAGCGTCCAGAATTTGGCGCTTAAAACATACAAAGGAGTTCATCAAGGGCAGTTCATCAAATGGCAGACCTAATATCCACCACGATCTAAAGCGAAATAAGGGCGACATAATAGGAAATCCTGCTTTGTTTCGCTCTGCCAGTTTTTACGGTGATATTTCTGACAATGCCGCGATAGAAGATCATCATAGCCTAGTCAGGTATAAAGGTGACCACAGCTTGTGACTTGAGCTGTTTCCTAGGGACTCGCATTTCTTCAACCTGGTCATACACAGTCGAGAACATAGGTACAATTCTTCACCCCTCTTACGCCAACATCATGCTTTGTTCACTGACCTGGCGGTGAATACGCCTTCCAACGGCCGAAGCTGCTGTTGAGAGGCAAAAGTTCAACAACCTGGAGTGGCTTTATTTCCAGTGTCGATTGTGAAAACAATCGGCTATCCTCTGCCGTACAACCTTCCATAAAATTAGGAACCTTTCGCGGCTCCTATTTGTCGATATGGGCATAGATCCAACTTCATTTTATGCTCACGTTATAGATCAAACGGCCGCCTTAACGCTGCTCTGGAGTCCGCAATAAATTTGAATCACCACCCATTCAAGACGTTGATCCCATTCATACACAACTAACACACTCAAGTTTTGGAACAATTAATTTTTAAGACCCATTCCCACTGCAGACTCCAACCGGTAAAGCCGCATTCACCGATCCACCTAAAAGCTCACATTTACATATTTCACCACCCAAGTGACACAGACGACACCCACCAGAGTTCGAGAAGAGAAGAATTCCATTCCCAGCAACAGCAAATACAACAGCCCCATGCACAGGTTGTAACTGTCGCCCGACTCATGGAGCGCAATCGTTGAACAATTGAATACTCCGCAAACAATGGGTGTCACTTCCGCATCGGTTACGGTCTGACCTTAGCATTAATCAGATGCCTCTGGGGCCCGGTGTGAGCAGACAGACAGACCTTTATTTCCGTCCAGATACTCCCATTCCACGCGGACTTTTATAGCGTTTCACGGTATCTCACAAAAGAAGCCAACCCGCCAGCGGACCTTGACCCGCGATTCGGTTATTAAGCCATGTAAGCCATTACAATAAAAACTGAATTTAGTAATAAAAAAAAATGTTGGAAAAAAAAATCTGATTAAATGTACTCCCCCCCGGTGAACTGTGCGTGCGCTGGGCGATGCGACTAGCGCGACAGTTAATAGTGATTTTCTGGATTTGTCGGAATTCTTTCCGGGCTTTGTTCGGCGGCGGGGCGGATAGGCAGGCTTATTGAGGTCCGGGACGACCGGGGTTCACGACTGTTCTCCTTTGTGTCCGGCTATCGGGCGGGCGTAATGGGCTTTAATGGACTTCCTAGAGCTGGGTGATGTATGATCGGGTTTTTTTTCTCTATTGGTCGACTTTCGAATTCGGTTGATGATGGATTTTTATGATTCAAATGATTAAAGTGGAGGAATTCGGTTTTCGGTCGGGCTTGCGGCCGCTGCGTGAGTCAGGGCATCGTGTAATCCGCAGATGTTTTGGGTGAAAAGCTATGTGAATCATCCCGGTTGCAGCCGAGCAGCCAAATTCATTCGCTTTCGCTGTTAATTAAGGGCACCGCCACCGCGTGCAGTGTGGCTTGGCTGCACGACACACATAATGCATGTGGGATGGGATGGGATGGAATTGGAATGGGAATGTATTCTTATCGACGATGACGACGACGACGACGATGAGGAGTGCGGCTAAGGCGATGCCACTGGCAAATGGGCGGTTGTCGGTTGAGCAATTTGATGGATTTGATCCCAAACAGAATGCGTCTAGGATGAGTCATAGGTGCAGAGGGAATGGTTGCATTTCTAAAATTCCCCCGGGTTGAGTCATACGGGATTGTGGGAGGTCTGCTGGATTGAGAGTGATGCAAGGGCATCATCGTGCGTGAGGATGATTTTATCCGATCAAGATTGTGGGAGATGTGGTATCTTCGGGATCTCGGGAATGGTCTTATGATGACTCACTTTGAGTGGAAGAGGTGACATGCGAGAGGGCAGGTAGCAGTCAATAAAATGGGTCTTAGGTGAAAAACTGATTTGAGTTGTGGTGGTTAAGTGCTTAAGACGGAATTTGGTTGCCTGAAGATCAGGACACAATTTGTCATGTTCTTTACGAACCAGGAGCCAGTAGACGTCAAAAGTCTTCATTCTGTGTGTGTGTACAAATCGAATCAATATGTGGTTAGGTGCAGACTTTAGTAGCAGCAAACTACGGATTTATGGGCGTGGGCGGGTTTTTCTGCTATACCGCAAAAAGGACCACCTTAAGGGCATGAATTCCACTCCAGATCAAGAGGATATCCTCGGTGAACTGCGCGACGATGTCGAGTTTGTTTATGCAGGAAACTTCCCTTCTTCCTGGTTCAGTACACCCAGAAAGCAAAATGGAGAAACCTAAAGAATGTTACCAAATTAGGCTTATTTTCTATTTAATAGGACACATTAAGAAAGATCAAGCACATACTACAATGTACTCGTTGTTAGAGGCTTTACATCCAAAACGTTAGCAAAAATCTCATGTAATATTTTAGTAATATTTTTCATGGTTATCGATGGAATAATGTACCGTTGAAATCCCACATGTCACAGCACCATTTAAAGCGACAACGTACATATTGCCAAAAAGAACCTAAATGTGTAAAGTGCGCCGGAAATCATCTGTCTCAAGATTGTGATATTAGTAAAGAGGCAACGGCTATCTGTGTAAATTGCAAAGGCAAACATCCAGCTAATTCTACAGGCTGCGAGGTTGCCAAAGAGCCAAAAAATAGACGTGGCGCTTTACCTTAAAAAGTAAAGCCGTCGAGACTAAAACTTAAAAACAATAAAAAAAAGCGAAAGCAATGAAAATAATAAAGTAAATGAGGCCACAACTGAAAAGGTGGGGACAAGTAAATCTACCCTGCGTAAAATGGAGGCTTAGCCTCCTCCTTTAAGCCTTAGTCCTCAAAGACTCTGACGTATGCCCAAGCATTATCGGTAAACAAAAAACCTGCAGATTCGGCAGACACGGTTGCGCAAGTGTTCGCGATTCTTGCTAAACTTGACGAGCAATCCGCGATAGATAAAATAATTTTTGACAAACCTAGCAAGCTTCAGCCTAAACCTGGTAAGCAACACAGATCTTCTCGCAATATATGAATATAGAAGCTACGATCAAAATATTAACATGGAATGCCAATGGAATAAAAAATAAAAGCAAGGAAATGGAGATATTCGTACGTAACACTAACGTTGAAGTGTGCTTGATATCTGAAACCCACTGGACGAAGGAGTCCCAATTTTTAAGATAAGAGGCTTTTGTGCATGCCACGCTTTTCATCCCTCCGGAAGAGCCAGAGGGGGATCCTCCTTATTTATTAGAGACAATATATAGCACTTCATGAATACAATAACAGAAATTGACGCAATACAATCAGTGTCAGTTAAACTAAAATACAAGCCATCGTATCTGACCATAGCATCTGTATATTTTCTCCCGCGATGCGTGCCCACAAGGGATGACCTTGTAGGTCTTTTGAAGAAATTTGGAACGAGTTTCATCGTTGGTGGTGATTTTCATGCCAAACACACCTTTTGGGGCTCGCGTAAAAGTTCCACGAAAGGAAGACTTTTGTACAAGGTCGGTATGGAGCTCGGGGTCGACTGCCACTCATCAGAAAAACCGACGTATTGCCCCGCCGATACGGCAAAAGTACCCGACTTTGTAGACGTTTTTTATTATTAAAGGGGTACAAACTTACGAGACCGCTCGATTTGGCGTATAAATAACCATGCTAACGATGGCCATGACAGGTGATTTTACCGAAGGTCTACCTGCAACACGCGAAAATATCCTTACCTACTAGATAAGGAAACTTAATTGTAGTAAAGAAAAACCAAACGGGAAGGGTTTTTTTTTTGTCAGTAAAAATCTGACACTACTATGTGAACACGGATCACATAGTCTCTTTTAGAAGATATTCACCAACCCAAGCAACAAAAAAAAATATCCTGAGCATATCTCAGGTAACGGTTAATTTTTTGCTGCAACTTTAAGACCTCGACCTCAACTTTAAACACAGCTCTTTTATTTCGTGGCTGTAGTGCATTTTGTTTTCAAGCTAAATTCTCTTAAATTCGAAAATACCACCTTTTTGCTCCAAAAATCACATTGTACGCTGACTGACCAGTCCAATAATAGTGCCGTTATTATGATCCCAACGACAAATGGTGATTTCTTTAACATCATACTGGAGAAGATCGTACAAGACTCACACGCCAACACTAGAGGCACGATCTTCCAGAAGTCCGTACAACTGTTAGCATACGCGGACGACATTGACGTGATTGGCAGAACACAGCGAGCCGTCAATATGGCGTTTTCTGGCATTGAGGCGGAAACGGCTAAAATGAGTCTAGCGGTAAATGAGGGCAAAACGAAGTATATGCTGTCATCAAGAAAGGACACACGACATCGACGTCTTGGACAGAGCGTCACAATGGGCAGCTATAACTTCGAGGTCGTCAAGGACTTCGTCTACCTCGGCTCCGCAGTAAACAGTACAAACAACATCAGTACCGAGATCAAACGCAGAGTAACTCTTGCCAACCGTTGTTTCTATCGGCTAAGGAGGCATTTGAGTAGTAGAGCCATCTCTCGAAGGACCAAGCTGCCTTTATACAAGACCTTGATCATCACAGTCCTGCTGTCCGGCGTGGAAATCTCAAAAGCGGATGAGGAAGTCCTTGGTCTCTTCGAGAGAAAAGCTCTGCGTGCGATCATTGGTCCTGTTTGTGTTGACGGTCTCTGGAGAAGAAGATTCAACCACGAACTGTACGGGTTGTACAGCGACATGATTCTTGCCAGGCTTCTTCGGATCCAACGCCTAAGATTCGAAACGGGGCCCCCACTACCTGCTCATGGCACTCAACCAACTGCGCCATCCATTTGTCTGTTGATACAGTCGAGTACCACTTCAATGGGACAAAAACATATTTTTGAGCGGTTTTTTGGGGTTTTTTTTTGGGATTTTTGGCCCACATATTGGTAAGGGCGCAGTGATCCTTAGCATGGAGCCTCGCTGCTCAGTCAGGCCCCGTCTGATTTTGTACATTGACTCCCAGCCGAATATTTGTCTGGTCGTGGCTAATTTATCCATACGCTCTAAGTCTCCTGGCCCATTAGTAGTTCGAAGGTCTTCTTAATTTACTTCACGTGGCACTGTAATCAAAGGTAGACCTGAGGGTATTTTTGACTTTCACTCAATTAGTTTATCGGGATCATTCTTCAAAAGTGTGCGGAACCTCAGACACGGGCGTCTTCTATTGCGATGTGCTACAGGATCGTTCCTACATGGCTTAGTCGCTATTGGCTTTGGAAACTCTTTTAGACATGTACAGGTACGCTCTGAGCAACGCCACAGACTAATGGGAGGTAGTCCCAGTCTTTAGTTAGGTCACCAGCATAAGGGTCGACGTACTTACCCTCTACGACACTCCGGCTGCATCTTTAGCTTCTTTTTCATACCGGTACAGTTTACCTTAAGGTCCTAGAAGTATCACCAGCTGAAGTGCAGATGCTCAACTCGTGGTCAATTCGTCCAATTTTTTGAAGAGGAATGGCTCTGCAATCAATTTTTGAGCATGGAAGTCAAAGAATTCTTGCATCCTTCTCATGGTCCAGGTAGCTTCTGCAAAACTCATTTCGCGTACCTACGCCTGGTCTCTTATCTTCCATGCGTGACAATCAAGCCGCCTATAAATGAACAGATGCGCTGAGTCATAAGCACGACTGCCCGTGGTGAGACCCTTATGATAGCTCACGATTGCCAGTGAACTCAATTCGCACTTCGGGATGAAATTGTGTGGTGAACCGTTTTCGAGAAAACTAGGTCAACATTCTGAAAAAAATTATTCAAAAGGATGCACACTGAGATGAGATGAATCAACTTTGACGTTGGAACAAAGCAATTCATGAAAATTGATAAGAATGTGAATCTTCGTATCATATTTAAACAAAGGAAGGAAATAAAGGAAGATTCCAAAGGACAGTTCACTTGGAGGTTACACTTGAAAGTGCCTTTTTAAATGATTCGTTCTTAGTGAACATCGAGTCGACTTTAAGGGCTCTCAGCTTAGGTTTTCAGTTTGTTTGTCATCCCAAGTGGTTCTGCACGGCGACCCTGGCTTGTGGGCTTGTAAACCAACTCCTTCGCACGTCAACCTACTGCTTCTAGGTTACGACAAAAATCATTGACACGAGCCACCTCTTTCAAGTCACTAACAATGCTCAAATGGTCATTGCACAAGATTGAAACGACACCACAAAATGAGACCAAATGAGATGACCACCCCTGATGTACACAGCCAATCGTCGCACAAACAACCACCTCCATCGTCTAATCTTGTTTCGATTGAAAACAAAGCAAACAACACTTTTTGACTAGACCACTTCAGTCCGGAAGATGAGTCAACAGAGCCATCCTGGTGATGCAACGGTGCCCTCTCCCAAAGCAGCTGCAGTGTATGTATCCTTTCGCAGCACTCATCAGACATCGTGTATCCCCAACTGACAGGGTGTCTCTTCATAACCGAAGATTAAGTCACAAGACACACGACTTAAGTCCTGTGCACCTGCAGACGTCACTCAGTCGAGTTCATTTACACATTACGGAAGGATTTCAGGGACTTCATGTGTCACTGCACAGAGTGTCACTTCGAGTCATCGCCGATGGCAGCAAAGCCACTCATAATCTATCACCTGTCACTTGGCGGGCTAATCCCTTCACGCGAACAAAGCAAGTCATCGCGTCCCGTTCCCGGCATCCTTGGCCGGGCTAATGACGGCGATGACTCATTACGGGGATATGTGCATGTCGCTGTCGGTGCTTACACTCCGATTTGACAGTATAATCACCCTGAAAGGATGCAATTGATTTCGGTCACCACCCCGAAGGCGCGGCGGCCAGGGGGACAGGGAAGAGCCCACCCACACGGGTGCACTCAAACCGACGGGATAGGCGGTAAAATATGCAAATGCGACCTTGACCACATCTGACAGGTAGGAAGCACTAAGACGCACTCGCAGCGATTTGCAATTCGAATGGCAGGAGTTCTATTTGCGGACGCGCACCCGAGTGCAGCATGCGTTGGCTCCCTTGCGTAGGGGAAAACATGAAATTCCAGCCGCCCCGGGGGCTAACGAGTCTCTGGAATGCACATAAAATTATGCGACAAGCTGACTGTGTTTACAAAGTCAAGAGGTCAGGGAATGGGCGGACGCCGCCGCCACTGCTGCGCGGCTCGGCTTGCCGTGTGGAATGTGTGCGTGCGTGGAGTGATGGAGTGTGACTGCTGTTATCTGTGTGTATGAGATGGTATCCCACATGTTGGGCACACATGTAGGCATGTCCAGAGGGCACTTTGGGAGATGTTATCTCATGGAATGGATCTTGTATCAGTGCCCACGATGAGATGAATTCTCGAGTGAGTCACATCTATCATCACCTAAAGTGCTGGCTGGTTGGTTTGGTTGGTTAGTCATGACCTGGGGTGCTACCTGAGACGTTAGGATTTTCTGAGAGTGACGCCAGTGGGGAGTTTGGAGTTCATTGGAATATTAAGTGGTGGCTGCTCCTGGTGGATGCAACTGTGATCACTTTGATGGGGATTGAAGTTTGAATCGAAAATGAAATGTTGAGAGTGATTCAACGGCCGATGGGGCTGGGAACTTCGTGACATCAGTTGGATGCGTTCTGGTGACTCATTGGAAAATGATACGTGGGAGGAACCGTGGAGAGGAGGCAGGTCCATGTCCGAGTGAAAGCCATTAGCCAGCGACGTGAAGGAGAATTTTGATTGGCTTGAGGGCGGGAAGGGAATGTGCTTAGCTGAATAGTAGAATCGGACTACTGTTCTTAGGTACAGAATACATTCGGGAACTTCTTATTTGATCTCAAGAATGCAACTCAGACTTGGGGGCACTTGAATGTCCCTTGCCTTATGTGTACTAGCTGTCCTAGCTGTCCACTTAAAGTAATCGGTCCGCTGGCATCCATAAAGAATCTGAAGATGATCTTGTTGCACCCACTCACTTGAAATATGGTTTCTGCGCGGGATAAGAGTGGCTTTCTCGATACTGAGGGATTGCTGTGGGACAGGTCAGCACTATGGCACTTCGGTGTGACAGGACAGATTAATGTGGCGTTGGTCAAGCTTGTCCGCTTTACAATTTCCTGGGACATAACTACCGCCTACAGGCGGATTTTGAAATGAACGAGCACTTTGCTGGGAGCTAAAGGATTAGCTTAATATCATCCTACGAGCCACTATGGCACCCCGACGGTGCAAAGTATCCCTACTGTTGATTTTTCGACTAGGGTTGCCAACAGTATAGAGTATTGTACTCTATTTCATCTAGAGTACGAAAAATACTTTCTCATTACTTAAGCTAACACATTTTCCTCTTCTCTTCTTCCTTCAAAAATACTTTTTACAATGAACAACATTCTGCGATCTAAAAAAATAATAAAGACTTCCTTATGTGAACCAAGCCTAAGCCTCAGGTAAAAAAAAAAATACTGGAGAATATGGTAATTTATTTTAAAAACCGTCTGATGAATTTATTTATTTAACCAAACTGAGTGATTTTTTTCATGAATGATGGGAGGAGTAATGCTGAGCTTTCTTTAAGGATTGGTCAAGCTGTTTTTGAAACTGCAAGGAAGCTGTGTAATCAGGAATACCGAGCTTGGAGTCAAAGGCATTTGGGTAATGACCGAAAGAATAAGATCATTACAGTGTGCTGGGATGGGAATTGTTTGTCCTGTTGTTGGCATAACTCGCCGGAATAGAGTGAGGATCATGGCAGTGCGCGATTGTGATTAAGTAAATTCAGCACTATTTGGTTTGCGAAATAGGTTTTCATAGACCGAGTGGTAGAACAAGGGGACTGTTCTGGCCAAAGTGTGGCTGCTGACTTTCCCGCACACCAGTAAGCCACTTCAACCTAACCTAACTTAAAGACTCTCTCTTCTTGCTACTTCTGCATTCGCTGAAACAGTATTTTCGGTCCTGAATGTCAAGTGGTGATAAGAGGGGAACAGAGCTACATAACATATAAAATTGATTAAAAATTAACTCCTGGTCTATATGAACCTAGAGGTAGAATGTTTAGATCCGTACAAGTTTTTAAAAATACAGCAAAATTGTTATACACTGCAGAAAGTACGAACCCATATATTTTAAATGTGATATAAGTGATTCTCTGTTTTTTAACTATACTCTTAATTTATCCTCTTTGAAATCCAATATACTATATTTCTTCTAAAAAAAGTTGGCAACCCTAGTTCCGACCCTAGAGCCCATTTTACAATTACCTGTACACCCCTATGATCCACAGATGCATTTTGGACTGAACAAACGTTTCGCCGGGAGGTGAACGATTAGCTTAATATCATCGCATGTGCCGCGATATCGGCCTGGCTACCCCTGAAGGTGCAAATATACCTTACTGGGGTTGCATTCGATCTTAGTCATTTCGCCATACTCGCCGTCTGTAAAGTACTGCAGCCATCGAAAAGCTGCGCAGTCAATCTCAATCTTTGAAGTCCCAACCGTTCAGCGGTCTTAGGGGGAATGCATTTAGAGGCTGCGTAGTCTTCTTCATCTCCTCTAGAATGCCAACATGCTTCCGTTTTCCACACCAGCGGGATGTAGCTTGGTGAAGAGAGCAAGAGGAGTCTCATGCATCCAATGATTCAGATTCAGACTCCTCGTTGTAGCTTCTTCTCGGCGGTGAGGTGTGCGACAAAATTCCAACAATTCCCACCTTAAAATCCTCACCGTCTCTAATCCGCACGCCATGTCTCCCGAAGCCCAATCAATCCGCTCCGAAATCAATTCCGGAAATCGAAAGACAACCGCTTGACACCCGCCCAAGCAACAAATGTCCGCTGTCACCCCGTGAGCTAGAAACCAATTCAATCCGTTTCAATTGAAATTCCGGTACATTGTCCAATTACTTCAGGACAGACCTCATCAATTGGAAATATAGCGCAAGTCAGCCGCGTCGAAGATAAACCACAGTCCACGCCATGCCCCGGCCACTTCGTGACAATAAATACTGTCCGCATTTGGATTTCCGGGCACGTTCTCTTTTATTTTTTTTCTTCAACGCGCCAAACTCAAACATATTGTCAAACATTTCAAATGAGCCCTCAATGTGCGTCGGTCCAGAGTGATAGACCATCAATCACACACAGCTCGTGGCTACCGGTTTCGAATTAACACTCCACAGTGACTGTCCTCGGCAGGGAGGAGACGATGGAGGCGGGGAATTAACCCCAAAAAATTGAAGTCCACGTCTGTCAGATTCTGCCGCTGTAAAGAGCATCACGCAAGTGCCCCCCTTGCAATCCACAGATAGAGAGAGACAGACAGTAAGAACGAAGAGACCACAAGAGAAGATCAAAAAGTAAGATCGATAGAGATCAATTAGCGTGTGTTCTGCGCCACTGGTTGCCTCCAGCAGCAGCAGCAGCAGACTCTCTGCGCTGGTTAAGAAAGTTTTGCGGTAGTCCAGTCCAGAGATCGGGTCCAGGCCAATTTACGCTTGTAATTGCTTTCACTTTATGCCGGAGACTGACGACTGTGGGCATTTCAGTTTTCATGTTGACGTCGGACGACGAAGCACATCAGACCGAGGCTCAGAACTTGCAAATGGGAAATCAGGTTCTTGGAGGCACTAAACAGTTTCACGTCTCGAGGAGTTATTGGGGCGTTCTGTTGCATGTTCTCTTAGAAAGGGAAATCTGAGATGGAATGGTGTTCTGTTTTTTCTTCTTCTCTGGCGATGGTCTGTAGGTACTTCTGAAGCGAGTGAGCTGGAAAAGAAGGTCACGATGCAAGGTGTGATGGACTGACCTCCGTCAAGGTGTTTTCATGGGGAACTTGTGAAGAGAGTTAGGGTGCGGGTTGCGGGTTGCGGGTACTAGCAAGAGGGCTTATGTTTTAGCCCTAGATTCGGGTGTGGTGTTTTCCATTTTCCCATTCGGAGATTTAGAAAATTAACGAAGTTTAGTGAAGCAATGGACAACAAATGTAAGCTTGACTGTTTCATGAACGTTTTTGAGCACGAGTGGACTTGTGAATAAGTCGAGGGTTTTCGATAGAGGCTAGATGATTAGTGCATCAGTAGAAGCGAAGAACTTACAGCTACTTAAGGAAAATCATGGCTCATTAGTTGACAAATCACTACTTTTTCGTCCTAATTAAATGAAGCTGTGGTAAATCCTTTAGCTACAATGGTTGCGAGAAGATGGTCCACTTCTCTGAGCATATTGTTGCGTGTGAAGCCTCCATTAAATGTTGAGATAAATCAAGCGCACCTAAAAAGATTAACAATATCTTATTAACGCCTTTAAGATCTATACTTGGAATGCATTTGTCCGCACTACATCCATTACCGCCTTTGACCCCTACTCCATCGATCCTTTCTTCGGTCTCTAATTCTTACCTCTATGGAGGCTTATTAGCTGAGGCCCAGGTACTGTTATGTGTCCTTAAGTTTGCAATTTCAAATCTCTTTAATTCATAATCATCTTCTCGAGTAACCATGAGGACTGCGATCGGCAAAGTTTTATCCGAATTATATGACATTTTTGACGGTGATTCGGAAGAGGTGGTATAAGGAATACGAACCTAGATCTTTAGCATGGTCGTTGAGAAAAGTTACCCAAGACCCCACGGTGAACACAAAAAAACGCTCTTACCATAAGTTTCTTACTTTTGAGGAAACTAATTCTATGTCCCACTTTGGGTCTATTACACGCTAAAGGCTTGTGCTCTATAAAATGGTATGAAAGCAGAGAAAAGCAAAAGGATTAAATGAGGTTAAATTTCAGCCCTTCGAAGTAAAAGTCTGGTGTGCGAACTTCGGTCCCATTTGCGTTGACCGTATTTGGAGGAGAAGATTCAACCACGAACTGGCATGAGCCTAGTCAGGCGTCTGGCGTCTACGGATTAAAAGGAATAAGACGGCTAGGCCATGTAGAGCGTAAGAACAACACACATCCGATACGAAGAGTTTCCCCTCCGAACCTATCGGACAACGCAACAAAGGACGCCCGCGTTTAAAGTGTCGCACGCACGTGGATAGGTGGACCTCAACCAACTTGGCGTGCGGCACTGGAGGCAGCTAGCCAGAGACCTTGCTAGTTGGAGAGGCTTGTTAATTGAGGCCCAGGTCCACCCCGGATCGTAGCGCCACATAAAGAAGAAGAAGTAGAAAACTCAGCTCAGTACACTTAAGGCTGTTTAACTCACAACCTTATAGCGACTGCTTATCTGAACTGAACACACAGCGCCTAAGAAGTCTGAAAGACTTAGGAGTGACTTTGCGGCTCACTTAGACCAACGATTTGAGATCGTTTACTATATAATACAGGTGGCGATATAGCCCGTAGAGGGCCAAGACCTAGCTTCTCACCAACCGCTTGTGTGGTGCGTGCTATTGTTCTCTCACGAGTGTAAGGGACCTACAGTTTTATGCCGACTTCGAACGGCCAAGTTTGAGAAGTCAAGCTTCTTCTGGACTTATTCTTTGAGCATTAACAGTGACTCGAAAGAGGTAGGACCCTCAACATATTTGTCGTACCGGATGGGAATATAAACCAAGCAGCGAGGTTACGTTGAGTAAGGGTCAATGCACATACCCATAACGCCACGCCCACCACCAGTTGGGATTATTGCTGTGAAAAACAAAGCGTTTTCAATTGAAACCCAGAATCTGTCCACCATCGGAATGCAGATTCTATAGAAAATATGGCTGCCGTTAGAGAAGTTAAGCATTTGAGGTTACCCTCATAGATGCGTATGTTCCATTTAGATTTGCAGCTACACTCTCATAAGGTTCAACTCAATCAAGGATTTAGGACATCCTCCCATTGAGTGCTTGAACATCAGCTCATGGGTGACCAATTTTCACACAACATTCTCTTCATGGAATGATGCTCATTCATCACTTCTTGAATGCGTTAACAAGCAGGATTTTTGCATATATTGTTTGGACAGGACGGTCTAATTCGTTGTCTTCCTTGGGCCATAGCTCTTCAAAAATGAGGCAAGTGCAGAGTGTACGTACAATTCTCATCGCTTAAGTCAAAAGGTAAGTGAATCTTGTTGAGCTCAAAATGAAGATATGAAAGATAAGAATTTTCAACAAGACGGTGCCCCATATCATACCATCATCACACGATCCCATTATCATTTCGATAGCCAGGACTTACTTAAAGCCCTAACCAGTTTCACATTCAGCTTCAGGGTTGTCAGAGAATGACAAACTGACAGTGAAAAACAGGCTAAAATGGACATGGGTGCAAGGACGTCCAAACCATGATGACAATCAAAAGACAGACATCCAAGCAATGAACGGGTCTGAAACTCCTTCTATTGGGTATTTCCCTCTTCATTGATTCAGCAACATTGTCGAACATCGACATATAAACAGCTGGGCAGATAAATGCCGCATAAAATTCTGGAACACCCAGGAGGCAGAGAGAACACCCTCCATATATCAGAAGAACTATGGAGGCTTTAAACCTTAAGAAGCATGTCCTAATGCCAGGTGCATGCCAGACATGTTGCGCACTTACTGGCCACTTCTAATGTAAATTTAGACCCCCACCTATACAGAATTTCCCACAGCAGCTCAGAAAACTGTGTCATCAATCAAAGGAGACCATGTGGAACACCCACTAGTCGCGTGTCCAAATCTGACATCAAGCTGGCATAAAATGACGATCTTCCCATCTAAAGAGATCATCAACATTCTGAAGGCAGCTCTGAAGCTCAGCAGTGCTATCTGACTTTGTAGTCACTCCCCATTCTCTTGTATCTGGAACATTCGCCTGGACCTGAAATCACTGAAATCGTGTGTCGGTAAACAAGGGCGGTTAACAGAATCCCTTGACCCTTGCAAAACGAATATTTGTCAAATTATTGCCGAAATCGATTCGAAGGTTGATGCATTCCATGCACAATGACAGGATCCAAGCAACAGACTGGAAAACAATTTGGGAGCTTACATTGTATTGTATTGGGAACTACGTCAGACCGTGGAAGGTCCTCTCCGATATGTCATAATGCTCAAGAGTCATGGCATGCACCTTAGGTATTATCTTTGTTGTCTGTCTCAGGGCAGTTGCGATCTGACCACCATCATGTGCGTAATGGTGACTCGATACTGCATACCTGTTTTATTGAAATTTAGTTTTGGAACCATAGAATAGTGACCTCCTTTTTCGGGGAAAGTGTTCATCATGTTAAGCCTCCCTCCGATTCTCACTGAAGTTCTGCTCTGTTAGCGCATTTTGGCACTCTTCTCTTGGCTGCTAAGAATCGCGCCATAAAATCCATCATCCGTCAAGAAGATGCCCACTCATCTTAAACCACAAACTTCCCGGCATTCCATCAAAATCTAGATGCCCGCAAATTTATCGCACTCTCTTCCAACGAAAGCCTATTCACTTAGGTCACACACCCCGCTGCTACCAGGAATCTCCATCAATCTCCATCCAATCCGACAATTTCGAGCAAAGCATGAGAAACCCTGTCAATCCTGGAGCAGCTCGACCGCACCACGATGGCACCACGACGACACCTCATTAAATTCAAACGAACAACACCAATCCAAGCGGTTAGCTTCAATTAAATCGCATTTAATCCACGTTTCATGGAAATGTTAAGCCCCCTCCCAACGCCCAGCACAGAGACGCGTCCCGGCCACTTCTCGCAGTCAAAGACTAAAAACCAATCAAGATCTCACTTTAATGGCCCACAACAGGCCTCATAGCTGCGCGCTTTGGCCGCCGCCGTCGCCGGTGAAGAAAGCATCCCGAGCCCAGACCATGGGAATGGGAAAAGAACTCTAAACCAGACCATGACCAAAGACAACATTCGAAGTCATCGTTCGTCCACACTTGATGGTGACCATCACGACCAACGACAAACGATAAACGACCACGACCACGGCCACGATCAACGGCGGCGATGGCCGATGGATGTGTCTGGAAGACTGCTGCAGAGCAGAGCAGCAGCTGGCACCGCATCAGTCCCAGTCCCAGTCCCAGTCGCAGTCTAAAAAAGGAACAAGGAAGTGCCCGTAAAGCCATTAGAATGATTGTAATTACCCGCTGTATGGTTTGGATAGCGTTTTACCGGGCTAATGGGTGAGATCAGAGCCGGGCTGACCGGCAAATGAAGTTATTTCTTTCTGCCCTTCAGACTCCGGGAGAAAACCAGTTGCTGACGAGTTCGCGGAACTCCAATAAAAGTGGTCAAAGCGACGGGACCAGTCAACATGATGTGGCCGCGAGATGTTGCATCGATTGTCCCGCATCCAGTTGACTGGCTGGACCGTGTGTGTGTGTGTGAGAGTGTATGCATGTGGGTTTTGGGTACCCGAGACTCTGTTTTGATTCTCAGACTTATAAATAGTGACACTGGCGGAGCAGTTGGCCAATCTGAAGGACGTCAACAATATGCACAAGGAGTCAAGATCAACAACAGCACAACAACATTGACTTAAGAGCGAAAAGATAAAGGTGACAGCGACAGCGACGGCGATGGTGAATGGCATCCTCTCTCACGGGAGCGGGTTGAGGCATTGAATTCTTCCGAGTCATTGGAGTGGGCACATTGGATCGGCACAGGCAGCTGATGGCCACTAAAATGCTGGTAAGTGTTGTGTTGACGAAGCGCTAAGCAAACACAGCACAAGACGGATGCGACGAATGAAAATAAGCGAAACCACGTCTGCAGCAGGAGTTCGGTTTCATTTCATTCCGGTTCGGTGTAAGTCTTCTTCTGTGTCGTCTGCGGGGGACATCAATTTTGTGACGTTGAGGGTCCGGGTGGTTGGGAATATTCCAGCGAGAAATTTGATGCCTCAAGGAAGTCTGAGGTGGTTTTTTCGAGTGGACTGCTGTGTGTTGGTGTTCGTGTTGGTCTGATTGCGTGCGAGTGTCGCATGTGTCAACACCTCTGCCAGAGGGAAGAGCGTGTCTGCTGCAAATGACATCTGGTACTCACCTACTCGAAGCGCCTTTGCTTCTGTTTGAAAGCGAAAATTTAAAATTGCGTGACACGCATGCTGCTGACATGATTTGTTGGATTTCTGCTTTTAGTCTGACCTGGAACACAATTTTGAGGAAACGTGCGTGCTTTTCAAGAGTCAAGGCATCGGTTGGTCGGTATCTGGACGCAGCCCTGCTGGCGATCACTGGTGAAAGTTACAAGTCATTTGCAATTCTGTAGAATTCTGTCTAGAGTCTGACTCAAAATTGGAAGGTTGTGATGGATTCACTACCCCGATTTGGCTCTCAGGAGGTAACCGATCGCGCTGACAGGCAATGAAGCTTGCTGGGAAAGGCACAATTTACACTGGTGCATATGAGTGCTTCCGATGAGATCAGAAATCATCAATTCTTGTCAATTGTAACAGTAGCGATCATAGATCTGCTGCCGATTAGTCCTACGCCAACATCCTATCGTTGTCACGGATCAATCATGGAGAGTATGGTCTTTAGTTTGGCCTGGAACTCGATTTTGAGAAAAAGTGCGTGCTTTTTCGGAGTCAAGGCACCGGTCGGTCGGCATCTGGATCTCTTTGTGAAAGTTGCAAATCCTTTGCAATTCTATCGAATTCTGTCTGCAATCTGTCTCAAAATTGGAAGGTTGTAACGGATTCAATACCAAAGACCTAACCGATCGTGTGCGATCTACAAGATCCTAAAAATAAAGCTTGCTGAAGAAGCCAAAATTAAAACTATTTCATTGGATATAGGTGCTTCCGGTGAGATCAGAGACATTCGGTCATCAACTCTTGTCAACTGTATCGGTAGCGATCATAGCTCAGCTGTCGATCAGTCCTACGCCAACATCCCATCGTTATCATGTATCAATCATGCGGAGTATGGTCTTTAGTCTGGCCTAGAACTTGACTATAAAGAAATCAATGCTTTGTCTCTCTTTAGCTCAAAGGTATCAACCGATCATGGCGATCTACAAGATCATGGATACAGAAAAGATCAAAAACAATCGAAATTCGTTGAGGATTACTGGTGATTCAAAAATTTGGCATTTGACTGTCGATTAGATGCTTTTAGAGAGGCAAGCTCGATAACCAACTCCGGTCAACTCTATCCGTCGAGATTCATTCATTTCGCCGTTTCATTCATTCGTACTCCAACTTTCCATCCCCTAACCGGGCTTAGTCTTGAGGAAGTTCTGGTGCTGTTGAATTTTTTTTATAATTTCTCCTGAAACTGGTGGAAGGGTTTCCTTGATTTTCTGCCCCTATTCGGCTTGGCCTTAGACCTATATGACCTATTTACAAAAAAGGAGATTCTCCCTCTTGCTTAAACTATATATCCCTGCTCTCCATTGCCTATAGACACAAATCGACACGTACCAGTTTTCTACAGTCCATATTTTCCCACTAAGAAAAATCCCAGAGGCCAGCGAGTTTCAAATCGATTCGCACCACCTTCCATTGATTTTATAGCCGCATATGACAGTATTCATCGCAAGGATCCTTTCGATTCGATAGCCAAATTCGGGATCCCTACCACATAAGCGATGCATCGTACAGCCCGACTAAAGGACTTCGGAGCGATTTGAAACCTGCATCGGATTGTGGCAAGGAGAAGCGCTGTCGTCTTCAATTTGGTACTGGAAAAGACATTGCGGTAGGCATCTGCAGACACGAAAGAATCTATCTTCTACAAGGAGTGCCTCCAACTGTTGGATTCAGAAGATATCGTCGCATGATCCCAACGTGCCATAGTGGAGGCATTCACGGCAAATGAAGAAGTGGAAAAACGTGCTGCTCTTATGTTGAGTGAGGACAAAGCAAAATACTGTCGTCCAAAAAACGTGCCGTCACTCACCAAAATGTTTCGATCGACAGGTATAATTTCGAAGAATAACAGAGTTTGTCTACCGCGGGGCAAACGTGAACTCCACAAAACGACATCGCAGTGGAGTTCAGCCGTGGAACCGCCCTCGTCAACCGATTCTTCGTCGGGTTGTCAAAACAACTGAACTGGGCAAAAACTCCTGACTCGAAGGATCAAGATCATGCTCTACAAAAATTTCAATATGGAGCCAAAATCTGGACGATAAGCAAAACGGCAGAGTTGATTCTTGGTACCTTCGAAAGAAAAATTCTAGTCGGATATATGGTCTTGTCTGCGAGGAAAGTGAATGGAGAGGAAAATACAATCGCGAACTCTACGAGCTGTACTAGGAAATGGATGCAGTCTGGCAGGCAAAAGTCCGTGGACACAACTTAGGTTTGGTTAGGCAGCCTACTAGCAGTCCACCTGCTAGTGTGCTTCACTAGCACACATAGACCGTGTTGGTCCATTGTGACACCAACAGTGAGACTACTACCACTGATTGATTACATCAATGATAGTGCCGTTAATTTAATCCCAATGGTGACTGGACGAGATTTGAAAACCCGATAAAATCGTTGCTTTCACTGGGATTCGAACCGGGGATCGCGCTTACCAGAGGCAGGCACTCTACCAACTGCGCCACCCAGTCGCAGTGGACACCACTTGCTCTCCCAGGTTGAGCGCATGGACACCAACGCTCCAACTAAGAGGGTATCTGGTTCGAGAAGGAGAGGAAGACCGGTATAAAGACCAAGTTTTGGCGGATGCAAGACAGACTGGATGGAAGCAGCGTGCCCAGGACCCCTATTGAAAGACGGCAGAAATTGCTCTGGCTCAGGACCTCCATGGCTCGCCGGCCTGATAAGAACATGAGTAAGTATTCAGCTATAGGCTGGTATCCGGTCTTCTCCTTCCTACATTACTGCGAGTTCGCAAAGCCATTGAAGCATGCTGGAGATCACAACATCCCTGTGGACCTGACAAGAGACGGACATTGATGTTGGTCTGAAATCGTAGCGATCATTACTCTGAGAGTGATAAGACCTCCGCCAACCTGAGTGGTGGGGGCGAAATGCAAATCTTCGGTCTTTACACTGAAGTGACATTTCAATTACCATTTGAGGAAGCGTTCTCTGGGCCTCTTTGAATCGGGCGAGCTTCTTTTGTTGATGGTCTTATAGTCCAGGCTGACGGACTGGGTCTTAACCAAGAATCTTCTGTTGCCGCGATAGTTTAGCCAGCTGCCTCTAATTGGACACGCCAAGTTTCCTTTTCCACTTGTGTGCATCATTGTCTTTCGCGAACGTCTTCTTTTACGTCACTGGCGCGATGTCAAAAACTCTTTGAGCACCCGACACGGCTTAGATGGCTAGGATGGATGGACTCGTTGACCGCACCCCCGGCTAAGCGGCCTACAAAGTTGGTGGTTGATTCTTCCTACCTCCAAATGCCATCAATATACTCAGTACCAGAGATTGAAGGCAGAACTTTTCTCTCGAAGGAACCCAGGACTTCTTCATCTGTTGTTAGGATGGGCCATGTCTAAGGTTCAAAAAGCAGGGCAAGAATGATGTGTGTGGCACAAGATCTTTAAGTCCTCGCACCTCGCATACACCTTTTTTCTTTTAGTCTTGAAGGTTCTTAACGAGGCAAGATCTGATTGCTGGTCAACTCTTCAATGATCGATCTTAGATAGAACGTCGATCGGTCCTGGGCCATCCTCCCCATCGCCTCCTGGCGAATTCCGGAGAAAAATTATAAAATTATTTCTAAATGAAGCTTCAAGTCTTGTGGTGGTTAGCTCACGACTGCCCTCATCCTCAACGAAGGTGGCGTCGTTTCTCAGAAGCATTGGACGGTGGTACAAACAGCCATCAAATGATCCACGATGCCACCACGAATTATCGGTCATTAACTCGGCATTAACGATGGCGGAAGACAGTGGATAAAAACAGACAAATACCACCTGTATGCCAGACGCCATGTGCAGCAATAAAGTCACACACATCCATCGAATTTGTCAAGTCGAACGATAAAACGTCATGTCAAAGATCGTGTCCCTTGACCGCTGCCCCTTCCTCCATCAAACGAAAAAATGTCATAAACACATTCCTTTCCCAAATGGTGTCGTAATCCACCATAAGCACAGTCCCTTCTCGAAGCAGGTGCCTTAATGACAAAACCTGTTCAATGCCTTGTGCGCGCCCCCCTCCACCTCACTCCACGAAACCAATCAATCAACAAGAAGTAAAAACAACACACAAATCGAAAATCGAAAATAGAAAATCCTTTCCACCTTTTTGTCGATTTCCAAGTGAAATCCCGAAAAGCGTCATCATGTCACGTATCGCATTCTCTTCTGCTCTCATGTCCGTCCGTCCTCCCTTGGGTCACTGAGTCACACACTCACACACGCCCAACAGCACAAGAAACAAGAAGAAAAGAAAAGAACAACACAAAAGAAAAAGAAAAGTGCCTTTGTTCCCATGCTCATGTGTCCCACTGACCACGCAAGGATCAAGGAATTAACATGACAATTTCGCCCCTTTCGGTGTCGCTCTCGTCCTTCCCTCCTCTGTGCCCCTACCCCAACTCCCAGTTCCCAGTGCGCATTCATTCCTTTCGGATTTATTCCTCCTCTGTTTTTTGGTATTTTCAACTGAAAATTGCCCAAGGAATTCAGATTTATGCGTTAAACATTCCCATGGATGGCTTTTTTTCATTCCCTCGGCTATCCTTGTCTCAGTTGCGTTGGGTCGTGTTGTTTTGCTTTCGTTCTTTTTCCGTTTTTTTTTTGAAGGACACAGACATCAATGGCGTTTGAAATATGATCCCGATTGTCCTCTGTGCTTGGCATGGGGATTTTATTTTCGCAACATGGGGGATAAATAATGTTAAAAAATGTCATTCGTCGTGCTAAGCCCGATGGCTGTGGCGTTGACATGACGTTTGGACCGAAGAAGGTTTGCGTATTCATCACTCTTATGGATTTTGGACATTCTTTTTTCTTTCCCCAGTGATGGAGGTGAAAAGCGTTCGAAGGAACATGCGTTATGCATTGCTTCGGTTCGGAAAATTCCCGTCACGAGGAGGGTCCTCGGGTGCCAGATGGACGAAGTGAAAGTGCAGAGACGTCTAAGGCTTGTGCAGAATAAAAACAGAAATTTGCAAAAGTTCTCCCGTGTGAGTGTGTGGAAATTGTTTTTGTTGAGGACAGAGTTTTTGTGGAAAAGTTTGACGAGTTTTTTTAGAATGCTTGTGCCTTTATCACGGATGGAACACTCCCAAAGGGTTTATTTAGATTGTTTTTTGTTGGCCATCGAAAGAGTTTGCGAGCAGACTGGTTGGAGTGAATTGAACCAGAGTTCCTGCTCCGGGGAAGCAGTCTCCGTAACCCTGGGAAGGAGGATAGACGGTTGCTTTAATATTCCATGCTTGAATTCAACCCTTGTGTTTGATTTAAGCTGCTTTAAGTGGACTCTTCGAATCCAGAAATAGTCGAGGGGAATGCTGACCTCATTTTGACCCAAATTTGAACAACATCGACCCAAAGTTAGGTTAGATTGGCTGATGGCTTTGGTTGACAGCAGTCACACTTATGCCAGATTAGGCCCATTGCGTTACCTCATGGGTCTGGATAACGACCCACACATTGCATGGTATGCTACATCCACTGATCGCCAAAAAGTTGTTGGAATGACTGGATTTTTTGTTCAACCTCTGTTTGTTTGTACAACAAAATTTGTATACACTCGCTTGAACGCCGATCTCCTTGGCACCGACCGAGAGGGCGATCGCTTGGTAGACCCATTTCGAATCACTTGACGAGAGATCTGCTTGACGAACTAATGCATTTCTCCAATATCTCAGATTGCATTTAGAGATATCCTTGATCTTCTAGTTGAAACGTCCATAAATTACTGTTATTGTCCAGGTCAATAATCTTATAGTGGTTCCAGGTTGACATCCCAGGGAAAGAGTAGGTCGATGGGCTAGTTAGACGGGTATCTACTATTCAGTGCTCACTTGCAGAGGAGATGCGCTTCTCAAGCAGTCAAGGCTAACATATCTGCACACTTCCTTCAAGTAGCTACCCTCAGATGGGTCTGAGTACAACAGATCCAAACCAAAAGATCTCTCTCCTTCGGCGAACTCGTCATGACATCACTAGATTGGTGGCTGGCAGTACAGGACACAGCGACTGTCAATCATGCCGCTAAGCTTAGTATCCCACATAACACACAATATAGCTGAGAGGGAGACCTTAACCCACTTCTTTTCGCTTGCCCGGCTCTTGCAAGACCCAGACGGTGATCGCTTGGTAGACCCTTTTTTAAATCAATCAGGAACATGCGTTATGCATTGCTTCGGTTCGGGAAATTCCCGTCACGAGGAGGGTCCTCGGGTGCCAGATGGACGAAGTGAAAGTGCAGAGACGTCTAAGGCTTGTGCAGAATAAAAACAGAAATCTCTCTCAGAATCAGGTCTGAGTACAACCGATCCAAACCAAAAGATCTCTCTCCTTCGGCGAACTCGTCATGACATCACTAGATTGGTGGCCGGCAGTACAGGACACAGCAACTGGCAATCATGCCGCTAAGCTTGGTATCCCACATAATACACAATATAGCTGAGAGAGAGACCTTAATCCACTTCTTTTCGCTTGCCCGGCTCTTGCAAGACCCAGACGGTGATCGCTTGGTAGACCCTTTTTCAAGTCACTTTACGAGAGTTCTGCGAAAGATATAAAAGGACTATTGTCCTTCTTAAATATCTCAGCTTGCATTTGAAGATATCATTAAAATGCACTTTACAAAAAAATAACCAGACCCTTTTTTAGGAAAACGGCACACAGTGCCAATGAGGTTCTTGCGAACCACAACTTTTACCTAGCTACCATACACATTAAAATAATTACAGTACAACTTCTCTTTACGGTCACCCCTCTATCAAGGACACCTCACTTTCCGGACAATTCTTCATGGTCCCGGCATGAAGGCATTTCTTTATTTCAACCCCTTAAGAACGGACACTCCTGCATTACGGACAGAACAAGATAGTCATTGTGATGTCCGCTATAGAGAAGTTTCACTGTAATAGCAAAAGTAAAAAAAACAGGAAAGGGGTGTGCGATGATCACTGCAGCTTGTCACTGGATTATCAGAAATAAAAAATCATTAGTTAACGATACGACGCTCCGGATGGACGGGGAGTAATTTTGAAAAACGTGAATTTTTCAAAAAATTACCGTATTTCACTCACATTTTCGGTTATATTGTAATAATCGTCCAATTTAATAAAGTATTAGTGAAAATAATTTCAAACTGATCCTTTCTGAAATTGCAGTTATCTCTGACTTCGAAAACACGTTTTCGTGAAAAACCGTCATTCAATCGCCACAAAAGCTTCCACGGCAAGTTAGGCAAGCAGCGATGTCGATGTCACCTGGGGTACGCTGAACAGTTGGACTGACTTGTGGAAGATAGTGCCTTCCGTGTTTAGAGCTGTCCGCCGCACTATCTTCTCCGCTACCCTATTGAATAAATCACACGACAGCGCATCTCCGTTTTTTTTTATTATTTCATTTTTACTTAATTTCCAAGACAACTTATACTAGACAAAAATGACATAAAAATCTATCTTAATATCTAACAATTCATGTCCTTAATTCCATCTTACTGACCCTTCGCGGGTACTCTAAAATAATCTAATCTAACTGACTATTTGCCTTTCGGCATCTAAACTATTAAGTTCATAATTTTTTGTTAAGTCCTTACGATAGGCTTTATTGTTGAAGACCTACTGGCCAAGATAACAAAGAAAAAACTTGGCGCTCTATACACAGCGCATCTCCTTGTCCAAAATCCGGTGCAGGTTTCAAATTTTTTGACTTGTTCTATCTCTTTAAGTACCCTATTTCATTGCATTCTTTCCCTATATTAATTTATCCGCAATAATCGTCTCGCCAGGAATGTCATCCGTACTCATCGTAAGAAAATTGTGAGTCCATGAGAAAGCTTAAGAAACTTGGTATTTCCTTCTCCTACTGGCTACAATCCACAGAACTTTAAGGCCCGGATAGGTCCACTTCCGTTCACCCTCTATGCCTTCTGCTTATGCCTTGGCTTCAGACAACTAAGTCTATTCACAACCCTTTTTGTGCTTGCTCAGCTATAAATAAAAACATAGATTGGCAGTCTAGATTTGAGTAGTCCTTAGTTTAACTGCATGTACAGATATTGGCTATATTCTCTTAATTCATCTTCATGTGGATTTGAAGTCTTGAAGGGACCTGGGCCTCGAAATTGTCTTGACGGAAAGCCATAGCGCTCCACGAGCAGAGGACTCCATTTGATAGTTCCTGCCTCCTCTCCATCCATGCAACTTCTGCCAAAATAATTGTGTGGGACGAGAGTCGTCAATCGATCCCAAATCGTGTTCAATAACGCACTTTATGTGCTTTTCAGTGCCCCAGTGGTATAAATTCACCTTAAGGGCTAATGCATGTCCAAGAGTGTCCTCATTCCTTTTTTAAAAACGCTGAAAACTAAGAGGGGCGTGGGGCTGATCATTTAGGTGTGAACATTGCATGATACGAGGGTAGTCTTACCGATTGCTGGACGAATGATGAACAAGCAAGACGCCAAGCGAGACAAGCAGTTCGCCAAGCAGATGGTAAGACTTTGCTTGAGAGTATAATAATAATATAGGTGGCGCGACAGTCCGAGGCGGACCTGGGCCTAGCTTCTCAGCAATGTACTTGCAGCTTTGCTTGAGAGTACATCTGGATTAATGTGACGGACGGCAGTTACATCGTCTTCTTCTGATGGCTCTGCAGTCCTGGTGTGAACCTGGGCTTTAATAAATATTTCTCTCTAGGAAGCATCATCTCTACCCAGCTGCTTTGAATTATGCAAGGTCCAGGCCAAGTTGGATGATGACCTTCTCAAGTCCTTTATTAGGTTGTCTCCACGCCAGAGAGCATGGAATGTTTGAGTTGTTTTATAAAGTCGAAGAAGGGTCTACTACTCCTATTGCCTCTTTAGATCAAACAAAACAACGATACAGGAGCGTTTAATCTCGCTGCTGATAGTATTTGCAATGTTTACATGGAAGCCGAGGTACTCAGAAATCGGTGAAAAGGCCCCCTGACGAGTAATGCTGAACTTGCTTGTAGCATTGGCCAGATCGCGAATACAAGCTAGGTAGAAAGGATAAATTCGTGCTGCTGTAGAAGTCACTCGCTGCGATAAGGAAAAAACACGGCAGTCCGTGAGGAATTCAATTTTTAGAAGTTGAATACAGCCTTGAATGCGAGCTTATGTTAGATCGGCGACAGGATGGAAGACCCAAGGCTAGGTTGTAGACCCTAAGTCCAAGAGTCCCCTGCTTCCGATTGGGCAGTACACCTAATGAGTAAAAGGTCAGGGCGGAGGATCGGGCGGGGATGGAGATTTCGAATCCTGGGGGTCGCAGAAGATGAGATGAGATGAGTAAGACCAAGTCATTGGGTGGTGCGAATAAAAACTAAGTTTATTTGCATTTCCTCAGGATTTTGTAGTAAATCCTCCATCTTGTGTGAATAAAAATGTATTTCGTTAAGTTTAACGAATCCTCTCCGCTCAGATATTTTGACAGCTGAGTCTTTCCTCCGTTTTGGTGTGAATAAAGATGGAATATGCTCAGATATCGCTTGAAGAAGTTGAGTGTGCATAGGAGGTTACTTCAAGACTGAAAAAAGTAAAAACAATTTAAAATAATCGAAAATACTGCGTCGGAAGAGGAATACTTTGACGGATTAAACCTTAATCCTCCAAAAAAAGAAGGAAATGTGGAATGGACGATGATGATTTCATCAAGTGTTTGCAATTTCCTCCGTGCTTGCCTGAAAAAAGCCAAACTCTAGATGTGAAAAGTAAAAAGTTGAACATCTAGCAAAAAATCGAAAAAAATTGATAATACGAAGGCCCGCGTCAAATCCAAAGGCGATAAGGAAAAGATCGGCAATCTTCCCATTACATTTAAAGAACAAAACCAATCTAAGGTATGGCATCACCAGGGGTTTCTTCAGGAATATCGGAAAGAAAATGAGTACTTAACCACTCCATGTTATCAAACTTGAACTTATACACGTTCTTGAAATTATCCCCTTTGTCCCCGAAAAGACATGAGTTATAATTCATTGTTTTTCGCGTTTGTATGTTTAAAAACGTTATTGCATATATTTTGTTACATATAACTTTTAACCGACTTTGCACTCACCCTTAAACGCCAAGAACCCTAGTTTTCAAACGTCAACTGAAGGGAGGGTACCTACTTTGAGGAAATTTTTTATTCACACCAAATTGAGTATTTCCTTTAACGAACATACTCGACTCATGTGTTCTTACTTGGAGTGTTTTCTCACCACCCATTGACTCATTTTTCCTCCCTTGAAGACAGCATATTTCACGTTTAGCACTCATTCACCGTTCAATCCATTTTGACTGCCTCCTATTCTATGCGTGGACAAGTCCAAATGTATATCATCAATCGAGCCACTTCAGATCCGAGACAAGAATTTCTTTAATCACCTGGATGACTATAGGTTTCGACAAATTCAACTTGTTCAAGCATTCCTTTGAAGCCTACACCATGTCCAAAGTTTCTTAGTTCCTTGCGCTTTGGGCCTGCGTTGTTATCATCATCACCTCTCCTGAACAAACTTCATGAATACGTTGCCTCGCACCAGGATTTTCGAAAACATTCTGCCAAGGCATTGTGTTGTTACAAGGCTTCCTTCCGATAGTCCGATACATCCCATCTCTTGGCGAAACCACCCAAAGTGTCGATGTTCGAATGTCATTAGAGACTATGCTCCCACTCCAAGGCGATGCCACTGGCATATCAATTATTTGAAGAAACCGAATTACCACTGCCAGGATAAACAGAAATAAATACCCAATTCGCATCCCAGTCCAGGAAGCGAGTGCCTTTGAATGTTGCCGCTTGTGTGCGCACCGAACCCCATACAATCGGCATCATTTCGAATTCAATGATTAAAAATTCAGAAAGTTCTTCCAAGTCCTCGTAATCAGAGCCGGTGCTCCTCGTTTCGACAGGAGAGAAATGTTATTTGGAATTTTTGTCTGCCATCCTCCTAGCCACACACACAGCCACCTGGCTTTGATCCTTCGCATGGAATGGAGAGTATAATCTGGCCTCAGTTTTGTGGGTATTTCAGAAATAATCCCTTTAATGGTGGGTGGGCGTGGAACTTAACTGCATTCTGCTCTTCCGCTTGTCTAGGGTGGCAGTGGGAGAAAATTAAATTTCAATGATCCATTTTGAAGCGAATCAGAGAGGAGACAAAGGAGACGAGTGCGCCATTCATTTCTTGAATGAAGCGCAACCCTTGTGCTGGTGGAGCTTGTGTAATTACGAAGACACAGAGGGAGGTGGAGGATAACGAAGTCAGGTTTGAGATTAACGGAAATTGCTTTCAGAGCTGTTTGATAGTCACAACAGTGACCCACTTATCGCACAGTTCTAATCCTGGGCAGGTGTGCTTCGCCAAAGCAAAGACGTTCCGATGAGTACGTTTGATGATCTTAACTCAATCGGGCTGGATTAGTCTTAATTAATCTGTCTGGCATTCAGTGGTAATTGGATGGTTTATGAGATGATGAGGGTTTTCTGTGAGCCTTCAAGAAACTCAATCCGAGGAATTATGCCATGCGGATGCGGAATGACATAAAGCACTGACTTGCGAAAAAATGTGTTACCTGCCATTGAAAGGATTGTGGCTTATATATAAGAGACTCCTTTGACTGCGCCAACTATTGAGGGATAAGTCTCCTGAACATCGGATATAAGGCCTTGTTTGTGTGCCATGTCAGTGTAGCCTCTTCCTCTTCTTTATTTGGCGCTACAGTCCGGAGTGGACCTGGGCCTCAACCAACAAGCCTCTCCAGCTAGCACGGTCTCTGGCTAGCTGTCTCCAGTGTCGCACGCCAAGTTGGTTGAGGTCCCACCTGGGTGCGCCACCTTAAACGCGGGCGTCCTCTGTTGCGTTGTCCCACGGGTTCGGAGTCGAAGACTCTTCCGGCCGGAGCTGAGTTGTACATACGCTCTACATGGCCTAGTCATCTTAGGCGTTGGATCCGAAGATGCTTGACTAAACTCAGGGGGGTACACAAAACAGCAGAGAAGATCTTGTAAGCCATGTTCAGGAGACTTATCCCTCTATAGTTGGGGCAGTCAAGGGGGTCTCCTTTCTTGTGAATCGGAGCAATGTAGCCTCAGGATAGGGAAATTTGCCATCGACCAGATCTTCACAGTGCAATATATATTGCCTTATAGACTGCCTAGTACATTCGCGCAGATTGTACAAGCAAAACAACAGAGATAAGAGCTAAGAAGCTCTACCAGTGTATTATGACATGTCGAAGAGCCCCCCTCACGCTCCAAAGCTCTAGCGTTGTGTTGCCAATACATTACAAGACCCAAGAAGTTCAAATCGGCACCCACCACATGTGGGTGACAGCCTACATTGAGATGACCAACGCCACGCAGTTTTGACATTTCTGGCAAACTCGTCGGGTTGTGCAGGATGACGATGGAGAATCCTCGCATATCCATGAAGGTCAGTAACGAACACACCGAGACATTCAGTGTGAAAAAAGGAATTAGACAATGTGAGGCATTATCATGTGACTTCTTCAGCATCATCCTGGAGAATATCGTCAAAGACTCACACGCCAATAGTCGAGGCACGATCTGAGACCCAAAAGGAAGTACATGCGAAGTATATCCTTCAGAAAGGACAAACAACATCGACGTCTTCGATAAAGCGTCACAATGGATAGCAATAACTTCGAGGAAGTTAACGAGTTCGTCTACCTCGCTTCTGAAGTAAACAGTAGGAAGAACGTGTCAAGCGCTGAGTAATTCTTACCACCCGCTGTTCCTTTGGGTCAAGAGGCAATTCAGAGTCGAATCTTAACTGTAGCAGGCTGACGATACACAAGATATTGATAATCCCAGTCTTGCTGTACGGCGCGAACGCATGTAGGGCACTTGAGCAGCTCAGCTCCGGTACGAAGAGTGTTCGACTCCAAAACTGTGGGACAAACCAAAAGAGGACGCATTCGTATAAGATGGCGCCACCTTGTTGAGAAGGATTTGGGCATGCAAAACTGGATACAGCTAGTCAGAGATCGTGCTGCTGTTGGAGAACTCTTTTGGGTGATGCCCAATTCCAACCTGGACTGTAGAGCGAAATAAAGAAGAAGAAGATTATTCTTGGTATCAATCAATTAACGACGGGAAGAGCGTTAAACAAAAAAAGTTGATAAATTAAGGAGATATGCACGGACGGGTCCCTTTGTGTCATTAGGCGAATCTAGTTGATGCTAATCCGCATAACAGCGTAATTTTGTCAAAACGAGGAAAACGGCTGATACTTAAAGCGAGTCGAGTTAATGAAAGCGCTTGTCCATCGACTCGAATTTCGAGAATTTCGCACTCACGCCAGCTTGGATCCATCAGTGGAAATTTGTAGAAAACCGACCGTTCAGACTTCCATAATGATTTGGGAAGGGGAGATGCTGGTTAAGAAATCCTTTTCGAAGAAGAGCGTAGGTATTGTGAGGCCGGTGCTTTCGGGTACGGCTCTGCCCAGGGTAGCAGACTGGCCAGGGCTAATTTGGTTCCACATATCCAGCGATTTCAATTTAATCGCCCTTTCGGCCGCTGGCTCTCCGCCGATTCTATCGGAAAAAGGCTGATTGCGTGACATGCCTGGTCAAGGATGTATTTCTCCAGACCCCGGAATAGCAACAACTTGCACTCAGTCCGAGTCAGTAGAAGAGAGAACACCGCTGTCTGATGCATCTCTGTTAACCGCTCTGCAGATCTTGGTCTCACCAAGTTAAACATGCTGTTGATTAAAAGGAACTATGTCCTTTTCGATCCCGATCCTGATGAGTTGTAAGGTTATTGCTGTGGGTTCGATGTTGTAAAAAAAAAACCCCTGCGGTGGGTAAATTCCTCATGCTTCAGGAATTGTTTTATAAATCCTGTTAACGATGAATGGCTGTCTTCATAGATTTAACCTTTTTGTATGCATGCTGGGAGATCAACATTTGGTTTGTTGAGACAGTGTGATTGTTCAAGTCAGTCAGTTAAGCAAGAAGGATGAGGGCTAAGATTATTTTGTCTGAGGAACGAACATTTTCCTGATTTTGGTATGAGGACCACGGTGGATTTTCCATGGCTTGGGTACATCGGGTCTAGTCCAGCTTGCCAGCAAGAGATGTGATCTGCAACCCTTTGCAGTTCTGCAAGGAAAATGTTAGCTCCTCTTGCCATTTTATAGGTGTTACTGCTGGTCGTCTCTCTGAAGCGATTTAACAACTTCTATACTCAATGCACCAGCTCTCTCGAATCACAGCAAATGATTAGAGTATAAGAGGCATGGAAGGCTTCTAAAACTTTGCCATTGTTGGTCCTCTCAATTCCAGAAAGGACAATATACAGGGCAGGCCATGTACAAGTTTCTTCTTAAAAATCCAATAAGGTTAACGAACTTAAATTTGTTCCATATATTATGGCTTTATTAGTAAGAACTGACACACCCATTAGTTATGAAATACAATGTCGGTCAAGTGACTGCCGCTGCCTTAATATTTCAAGACCTTGTTAATGGTTTCGGGATGAAGCTCATGGATTGCATGGATAACATTGGCTATAAGTGTGCGAATCGTTTCCAGATTGTTGGCATAACATCGGTCCTTCGCGGTTCCCCACAAATAGAAGTCCAAAGGAGTCAAATTGCAGCTCCAAGGCGACCAACTGACATCGCCAAGACGCTTGATAGCATGACTTGGTGAATTTGTTGCGCAAAAATTATATAGTAGCATGGGCTGTATGGCATGGCGCGTCATCCTGCATCAACCAGAGATCGTCCAAATCCATGTCTTCAATTTCTGTAAAAAAAAAAAAGTCGGGTATCATGGCTCTGTAACGCCCATTTTCAAAGATCAATGGTCCAATGATGCTCTCGTTCACAGCAGCCGCATTCTAATCCGTGCGCACCGTACAACGACGGAGACCATGAGCGTTGTCCACTTGCATACCAGGCTACGAACTTTCTACACAAAATTGTGTTCAGCAGTCGCGGTGGGTGCTTCATTTCGGCGACAGTCCGAGGGGGACCTGGGCTTAGCTTCTCAGCAACCACTCATGTTGTGAGTGATAATGTTCTTTCACGAGTGGAAGGGACCTACAGTTTAATGCCGACTCCAAACGGCGACGTTTGGAAGCTTTTTCTAGACAGGAATACTCTTTGAGCATTGTCAGTGATTCGAAAGAGGTGGAGCCGTAAATTATGAAACTTGGTAATTTGGGGATTCAAACCTGACACCCTCTGCTTAGGTCGACGCACTAATCCACTAAGCCACGGCGACCCACTTCGGACGAAACTTCTCTTCAAAAAACGCTAGACAACGGCTAGACAGCACTAACTTTGGAAATAAGTTTTCAATATTTCCCAAGCTCAAGCGAAAAGCAACTAATTTCTTTCCGCGGCGGTTTGATTTCGAGCGAAAACGTGTCTGTGTCAAAATAACCTCTGATTTAAGAAAAAACTACTAGTTGGCCCACCCTGTACACAAGTGGTTACTGTAGAAGATGCACGACAAGTCCACCCCAAGCAATAGCCCCACAGGCATTCTTCATATTCCTTGAATGGAACCAAAGTTCAAGGTGAACCTCTGTCTCAAACAACAAGTATCTATTTAATTACAAGTAGCGCCATCTCTGTCTATTCCCAACATCAAGTTGGTTCTCCGAGTGAACCGACAAGGGCATCCACAGCTGCTTTGTCGCAAAGGCAATAGTCAGAGATTCAGATTGAGAGCCTCCATATGTCGCTGACCTCACCAGAGAAGAACTCCTGTTCGGCACTGTTTAACTTAATCGAGAGGCAAAAGTCAAAGAATATTTTCTACACCGAAAGCCAAGTGCGGCTCCCTGAAACCCCCGCACCCTTCTTCAACATAGCACAACTGTTGTTACACTGAATGACAGTTTCAAGTAGTTATGGCAAACTTCAGTGCCTGCGAAGAGCCTCAGCTAAACAGATCCATTTCTGTGGAGATTATCCAACCATCTGGTCGTTATCCACTCAACAGCAACAAGCGTGTCTCGCTCTTCTCTCGACGAACAGCGAAAGTTAAAAGGACTCAACCTCTGGAACATCTTTATCTCATTATCTGCGCACTTCAAGACGCAACAACGCCGCCGGAGGTTGCTATCAAATTGTCTTTCGACTTCTTCATGCTTTGTTTACATATTTTTCAATTCAAAAACTTGACTAAAGTTTTCGTTTCTTTTTGAAAGAGCCCTGCTGTCTGCCTTCCGAGTGTCTCCGCGTGGAATTGAGAAAACTTTCAATTGGCACACATTCTCTCCTCCTTGTCCTCCTTACGTTGCGTTGTCAGTCACCCGGCCAAGTGTAATGCGTTTCTTTTTGGGCGCAAAAAGAGAAGTAAAATCGCAAGAGTTTTGAAAGGAAAAGTTACTTCGGAACACTCGACCCGCTTGAGAGGTCTCTTGTGCGTTCGTCGTCGTCTTCGTCGGGCGTCTGTTACTCTCTGCGACGACGAGGTTCGCTTCGTGTGAGAGACCTCAATTCCAGGTGCGATGACGGACAAGGTGTTTATTAAATTCTCATTCGCATTCGCTGAAAAGAAGCAAAGCGAACGGCAAGGAAAAGACGTTGAAGAAGTTTTGAGTGGATATGCCACTCCAAGCACTCATGTCGGCAGAGTGGTCGCCGCCCGCTGGTCGATCTGCGGTTCTTCGTTTCGTTCTGATGTTCTTTTTGCGGAGGGTTTTTGTTTGTAATGTTCGCAAAAGCTCCAGAATAACCCGTTTCATCTGGGCATCAACCGAACAAGGAATCCTCGACTCACTTGTGATCACTTCCTGTTGGAATCGATTTTCACTCGACAGCACAACTGTCGCACACACGCCGCGTCTGGTCTCTGTCTCGCTAAAGAGAACTCACTTTCGGCCAGGAGGGGACGAATGTGGGGCACGCCAAAACAGTTTTTACTTCACCTTCTGATGGATCTCCTCGCCTCGCGCAGCCCAAAGCGGGGTTTTACTTTTCGTTCTGGTCGGTTCTTCGGGCTGTCGCTGATGTTGTTGGTTTTTCTGTTTTTCATTCTTTCTTAACGCTTGAGTCCCCGTCCTCGGTTTGATAGAATAAGCACGGATTCGTTGTGGTGCGCTGTGATTTATTGTCGCCTTTATGACCAAACTTGGCAGCGAATCTGATTGTTCTCGATTTATGATGGACCGGAGCTCTGGAGACAGTGACCAAGGCGGCGAGCGATGCCTTTCACTTGATTGCAAGGCGGATATGCGCACCGAGAGATGGGTATCCGTGAGTTGAGTGAATTCCTTTCATGGGAGCGAATTTTGGGTTCGTTGTCATGACGTTGACGGTCAGGCTCCTTCCGTCCACCGCGCCGTTCGTCGGGAGTTTACTAGTTTTTTTGGAAAACTTTCTTTGACCCCACATGGTTCGTAGACCTCCGACTGGAGGGAGGAACCTAGTTCTCTGAGTCTCGGAAGCGAGATATGGCATGAGAGAGCTATTTTTCGAATGTGAAGTGAAGTTTACAGGAAGGGAAACTTTTTTGACCAAAATGTCCTTCGTTCGAATGGTGAGAGGGAGTGAAGTACTTGGCATATGGTCTGGTGAATTTGTGGCCGAATTCCTTCCATCTCCTGATTGTCCGGATGCTAGAGAGATGAACTTAGTTTCATAAAATATGACTCGAGTTATATGACACTTTCTGTAAAGTTGGAAGCACTTCATCAACTTTTAACGAATTCATGTACAATTTTGGCTCCGATTGGTTTGAATTTTTTAAATTTCACAGTCGGCCAACCAACTGACTGGTTTAGTTGTAATTTTCCGCTGGGCTTCTTTCACAACGCTCCATCGGCTCACTTGCCTCAGCGAATGCGGATACGATAAACTTCACCGCCCTGGACCTCAGGGCTATGCTGGAATATGAATTTGAATATTTGCCAGGTCGTTAACAGTAAGTGTTCGAAACGAGCCGGTCATTGACAATTGTGTGATCATTTAACACGCGACGCCAAAAATAAGCTTTGAGAATTTCTAAATAATTAGTAATAATTTTTAATTAGTAATAAATAGTAATATCATCTATGTAAATATGAAAGTGAAAACGATTAAAAGAGATCACAATCCCCTTGTTCCCGTTCGACAGAAGTCTATTCGACTCGATCTTTCGATTTTGATTCTTCATATGGGAAGGCGATGTTCCTGGGCCTTATCCGATTGCAATATCTTAATTGTGTCGAAAAGGTATACGTATCAGCATCGTTGAGTTACTGCTTCGTATACGAAGGTGAGTGAAGATGATATCCCCCACGACATGGATACTGCAAGCGAAAACCTTGGACGTTACAATTCCAAAAGTCGCAATAATGAGTGCATGTACACTAGTACATTTGTAAATCTATTGAAAAATGCATGCCAGCTGATTACGGATGAGTATATTTTTTCCCTTGGTAGGTGGAGTTTCTAGCCCTCTAGCTACTAAGCCCATTAGCAACTACCTTGATAGGGACGAACTCTCGTGCTCTTTAACCACCAACCACTACCCTAGTCTCCTAGCTCCTGTTTCGAAGGCAATAACACCTAACCCCTTGATCCCCTAGCCCCTTACCACGTAGCCACAATCAACTAGGCTCTTGCCTTAGACACCAGCCCTCTAGCCACTTGACAATATCCACTAGCCTCTACCCCCATGCACAACTAGGCTCTTGCCCCTAGACTTTTACCCCGTAGCCACAACTTTCTTTACCACTAGTCCCCTAGCCACCAGCCCCTCAGACATCGGTTATTCCCTAAATGCTGGTCCTCTAGGCACTAGCCCCTTAGCCACTAGTCCCCTAGCCACAAGCCACTCGGACATCAACCCCCTAGCCCCTAAATTTTTGCCCTCTACCTACTAGCACCTTAGCCACTAGTCCTCTAACCACTAGCCTCTTAGACACCAGCCCTCTAGCCACTAGACAATATCCACTAGCCTCTACCCCCATGCACAACTAGGCTCTTGCCCCTAGACTTTTACCCCGTAGCCACAACTTTCTTTACCACTAGTCCCCTAGCCACCAGCCCCTCAGACATCGGTTATTCCCTAAATGCTGGTCCTCTAGGCACTAGCCCCTTAGCCACTAGTCCCCTAGCCACAAGCCACTCGGACATCAACCCCCTAGCCCCTAAATGTTTGCCCTCTACCTACTAGCACCTTAGCCACTAGTCCTCTAACCACTAGCCTCTTAGACACCAGCCCTCTAGCCACTAGACAATATCCACTAGCCTCTACCCCCATGCACAACTAGGCTCTTGCCCCTAGACTTTTACCCCGTAGCCACAACTTTCTTTACCACTAGTCCCCTAGCCACCAGCCCCTCAGACATCGGTTATTCCCTAAATGCTGGTCCTCTAGGCACTAGCCCCTTAGCCACTAGTCCCCTAGCCACAAGCCACTCGGACATCAACCCCCTAGCCCCTAAATGTTTGCCCTCTACCTACTAGCACCTTAGCCACTAGTCCTCTAACCACTAGCCTCTTAGACACCAGCCCTCTAGCCACTAGACAATATCCACTAGCCTCTACCCCCATGCACAACTAGGCTCTTGCCCCTAGACTTTTACCCCGTAGCCACAACTTTCTTTACCACTAGTCCCCTAGCCACCAGCCCCTCAGACATCGGTTATTCCCTAAATGCTGGTCCTCTAGGCACTAGCCCCTTAGCCACTAGTCCCCTAGCCACTAGCCCCTCGGACATCAACCCCCTAGCCCCTAAATGTTTGCCCTCTAGCTACTAGCACCGTAGTCACTAGTCATCTAACCACTAGCCTCTTAGACACCAGCCCTCTAGCCACTAGACAATAGGCACTAGCCTCTACCCCCATGCACAGCTAGGCTCTTGGCCCTAGACTCTTACCCCGTAGCCACAATTTTCTTAACCACTAGTACAATATCCACTAGCCTCTACCCCCATGCACCTAGACCCATGTCCCCCCAGTCCTAGACACATGTCCCCCCGCTTGCCCCTAACGACGAAATCCCCGGGGTCCCTAGATCATAATCATAAGCCACGAGCCCATAGACACAAGCCTCTTTCTCCCTTATGAAATAACCATCAACCTAGCCACTTACCCTTCCACCCTAAACCATAATCTATGAGGATAGTAGCCGCTATTCTCAAGCAATTTGCTCATAGCTCCTTAACCCGTAGCCATAAGACCCTTAGCCACTAGTCCCCTAACCACTAGCACCTTAGACACCAGCCCTCTAGCCAATAGAAAATAGCCTAATCGAGCGTACTCGTAAATTGCAGTCAACGCACTAAACGCCTTATGTCCAATGTTTGGAGGATGGCATGGTTACAATGACCTTGAAGTCTGATACTTTCGGAGTTTGTTATTTCTTCGTCGACGGTAGTTATCCCTACGTCACTTTGTATATCACAATTCCTGAGATACCAGGGAGCTGTCACAATAATATGCGATGCATGATGCGTGCATTTTATTTTTAAATTACTGAATAAATCCCCTGTTACTTGCTTTTGGTGCAACTCCATAGTTGAATGCTGTTAGTCCATAAAGGCATCAGTACTTGATTGTATAATAGCAAATTGTTGTACATGCTTAACTTGGAGTGCCAAGTACATTTCTCTATACCGCATCAGTAAATGACACAGCAAATGTTAAAATATTTGGTTCTCGACTACTTCCTATCCCCTCACAAATAACACCCTCAGTGCCCCGTGAATACAATGAAAGCTCGAAATACAGGCTATTTAAGGAGTTATCAAAGAAACCTCGTTACAGTGAACATTTTTTTTTTTTATTTTATAACTATTGACAAGTACATCGTATAACTGATGTAATAGAAAAGGCATTTGAACAAAGCTCGTTTGTGCAGCCACATGTCTCGATGTTTCTCAAGCCTTTGACAAAGTTTGGCACGAAGGCCTGAAATATAAACTATGACGATCTCTACCGGGGAGACTGTATAGTATTTTAGCGAACTATCTCTCTGATAGGATCTTCCGTGTGAAGCATGGAAATTAATACTTTGCAAAAATATAAATGCTGGTGTACCACAGGAGAGTGTTCTTGGACCTCTGCTAGACCTACTGTATACTAGTGATTTACGACAAGAAGAACACACTGTTCTAGGTACATTCGCTGACGACACCGCCATTTTGGTAACAGCCAAAACGGTTGAAGAGTCAACAGCAAAATTACAACTTTCACTAGATCGGATACACGAATGGATGCACTTGTGCCGAATTGTTCCTAATGAAGGCAAACGAGTCCATATTAATTTCACTTATAGGCACGTTAATAACTTGCCGGTAAATCGTGTCCAAATACCTTTTGGCAATGAAGCGAAATACCTCGGGATGACTTTTGACGTGAAACTCAAGTGGAAGGAGCACGTTAAGAAGAAACGTGTAGAACTTGACGTGAAATTTAAAGATCTGTACTGGCTTATTGGTAAGTATTCCAAGCTAAGTATTGACAATAAACTGCTTGTATAAAAGGAAATCCTTAAACCTTGTATCAAAGCAAGTAATGAAGATAATACAGACTTTTCAAAATAAGGTGCTTAGAACTATCGTTAATGCACTGATATCCACAGAGATCTTGGAATATTACCTCTCCCAGATGAAGTTAAAATGTTTGCTTATAAACATAAGCGCCGCCTAGAAGAGCACATAATCTCTGCAGTTTACCCGATCCTTGAGAAAACTAATGTCTTCCGCCGACTACAAAAGACTAGACCTCTTGATCTCGTGCGATAGTCTACACCCGCGCATGGTTGTGGTGTTAGCAGGAACTTTCATTGGAGAGTAACCTGCCTAAATTATGAAATGCAAACCATTGGTTAAGTACTTCACTTAGTTGTAGTCTTTAAGAAAAAGGGAGGTGGTTTTAATGAGTAAACATTTCACACTTCTATGTGCGAACGCGCCATAGAGTCTTGTCGAAGATTTCCACCCACCCACGGAAACAAAAAAAAATATGTTGAATCTGCTTAAAGATTATCAGTTAACACTCATAAACGCCGGGCAATCCGCAGTTAGGCCAGCTGGGTGGTAATGATGAAAAATATACAACACCCCAAACTGTTCAAAAAAGAAGAAAACATAAACAAAGCAATCAGCAAGATCTCGTGCGACGCTCACGCTCGAAATAATGAACAAACCCGGTCCAGTCAGTCTGGTTCACTATATCGAGCTTCTACTGTAGTTGGAAAGGAGTTCTAAATTCGCACACATTTTCACTACGAATTATCCCTTAGAGAACGGTCCTAGCCTCATAAAAGTACAAATTCCAAAAACAAACGTGTCCACTTTCATTCGCCGAAATGAATGCTTTGCTTGTCAACATGTACGCCCTTTGAATGTAGGGGAGTGCCAAACAATGTACATCACAGAATAACTCCATTAAATCGCAGTAAAGAATCTATTGTCCTGAGAACAGGAACAGCATTAAATGGATAATGACACAACAAATAAAAAACCATCAACAGCATTGAGCTGCCGCCTTGACAACCCCATTCCAAGCGAACAACACAACAACATGCAAAAGCAAAGTAGAAGGGAATTAACTCAACTACTACAACAACATTAACAACTTAATTAGAATAATCCTCTCATTATCCTTTAAACGGGTTCCCATACACTCACACCCACAAGCTCGGTTCGGTTGTGTGCTCGGGTGCGCGGGCGGAGGAGTCGCTTGTCGCTCTCTCGCAAAGTGAGAATACGTTCAGCGAAACCGCCAGCATGCACCACATGCTTCACTCGACGACGGTTGACAGGGGCTACACACTAGAATGGCAACGGCACACACTCCGGTCTCTGGGTAGAGGCTGGAGAAAGACAAGAAACAAAAACATCCCATCCACACACAAGTGGTAACATATTCCCCCACTTCACCCACTTCCACTCGTCAGTGTACATCTGTCACATGTAAATTGAAAGGAGTGTGGGGGTTGGGGTGGAGGTGGGGGAACGATCTAGACAATGCGCCAGAGACGAAGTACATGCCGAGTGGGGAGTGGGCGGGGGAGAGTGTAAAGGAAAGCCATGTGTGTCCTTGTTACTCATTAATTTCCGACTGTGTGGTTCGCATTTAAGTGGAGTTAGTCCCTTTTTTGTGCGAGCATCCTCCTGCATCCCATCCACCCATCCACACCGTCACTCGTTCAATGACTCTAATTTTTTAAAAAAGCAACAGCAGTGAAAAAGTTAAAAACGAAAGGATATGCCGGCAAAGTACCTTAAGTAAGAGCAGGGCTCATTGTGAATGCATTCACACAAAGGAACCGAGGGAGAGGGAATAAAGTACTTAATGCGCTTGTTTTAGTGCACGATTATGTGTAGTTTCCGACATCGCAGGGGTTTAGGTTGAGTTGGAATTTTCCTTTTTCGTTTTGCTTTGTCTCGGCTGCATTCGGCTGTAAGTCGCTATAAGCGCTTTCTTGCATCCGCTGGCAAGGATCACTGTGCCGTGATGCGAGTTTGATTCCACTTGGAGTTTCCCGTCTGTTTGTTTTTCAATTGCAATCGAATGGGGTCTCAGTTATCCCTAGAATGTATGAGTTGCATTGAGAGTGATTAGATGTCAGGTTGTTGCATATCTTGAATGGAAGTAAGTTGAAGGGTCTGTATTCCGCTTGACGGGAGTGTGTTGTGTATGTACGCACCTTAACTCGTTTCGGAGAAGGATCAATGGAGGAAATGTTTTAAAATGTTGCGACAGAGTTGCTGTTCAGTGACATCAACTCAACATAATCATGCCCTGCTCTATGTTCGGTGCCATTATTCTGCTTTATGACGTGGACCTCTGTTAGGAGCGAGCATCTAAGGACGAATCTAACAACCTGGTTCTGTTTACGCAACTCTGTCAGAATTACGATTTCTGTAACCAGTGCTATATTCATTTAGTCGCCTGGCAGAAGGCAGTAGACACTTTAGCGTGTATCTGAAAGAGATTATAAAAAGTCACGTAGCACTATCCTCATATTGTAAAACATTGACAGTCCGGTTGTCGTAGTGATCACAACAGGGTGAGGCTTACATGTTGGACGAGGCTATAGAACTGTCAGCCTTCTTCTTCTTCATGTGGCGGTGCAGTTCGGATGGGGTCAACCTATCCAACGAGCGCAGTCTGGCTAGCAAGATTCGCGCGCTAAGTTGGTTTAGGTCATTGGATTGACTTATAGGGCGCATCGACGGTGACCACGCCTTCGCACTCAGCGGGGCCAGGCGCAAGCCAAGAAAGATCATAAGGAACCTCCTGCTTGACGACAGCATCGACCTTGAGGCCGTCGCATCTGCGGTCTAAGCAGTCTCGGCCAATCCGGAGCCAATGAACCTCCTCGACGAGTAAGCTGATGACATCCTGATCCACGTTCCAATCGACATAAGCGCATCGCTCCACTTGCAGTTCATCCAGAAGCCGAAGACCGACGACAACGACGACAGCGGTACATGCGGACATGATCTATCGCCTTGTTCCACAGGTACGGAATCGAAGACTCTTCAGGCCAGAGCCAGGTTATCCATGCGGTCTATATGGCCCACCCACCTTAGGCATTGGATCAGCAGACGCCTGATTAGTCTCATGCCGTTGTAAAGCACGGACAGCTCGTGGTTTAATCTTCTCCAGATCCCATCAACGCAAACGCAAGCAAAGATCGCGTGCAGAAAAAAAGGACTTGTTTATCCGCATTTGCGATTGTCCTTGCCATTGCACTGGACATCAACTGAGATGATCTCCTAGGTCCTTCGAGAGGCAGCTCAACAGCCCAAAGAAACAGCGGTCGGCAAGACTTATTTTAGGATTGATCGTGGTACTGATGCCGTTGGTACTGTTTACTGCGGAGCCAACGTAAAAGCAGTCCTTAACTACCTCGAAGATATAGCTGCCCATTGTGCCGCTCTGTCCATGACGTCGATGATGTGTGTCCTTCGCTTTGCCCTGAGTCACAACAAGACCCATTGTAACCCCTTCCATCCCCACTCAAGCAAAAGTTTTATTGACGGCTCGCTATGCTCTGTCAATCACGGCAATGTCATCGGCGGGGCGTATGTAAAGAATGTTACGGACTGTTGGAAGATCCGGTTCTTGACATTGAAGATCGCAGTGAGTTCGTTGCCGACGACTGAATGGAGCAGTTGGTTAAGTGCCTCCCCTTGGTTAATGGGGTCCCCGGTTCAAATCCCATTGAAAACAATGGGATAAGCAAATACGGTTTTATCTGGTTTTTAAAATTTCGTCCAGACACCATTTGCTGTTGGCATAAGATTATTGGCATTATTACTGGAGTGGTCGATCTGTGGTAGTAGTCTGACTGTGGGTATCACAATGGGCCAACATGGTCTAAGTGAATTCACTAGCAGCTCTCCTAGATAAGTAGGCACCTTAAATGAGTAGCAATAATTCTTCATCATCTTGTACAATCTGATGAGTTGAGAAAGGAATGTCAAAACTAATCATGGTCGGTTAGACATGGTTGCATGTTAAAGAGCTGTCACCCAATCGTATGACTAGATGGTTCAGTTGGTTGTTATATTCTGGTGATTATTTGAAGTAGTTATTGGAAGAGTTTCCCCAACGTAGTCCCTGTCAAGAGCTTGGCTGAGTTCGTAATTGCAACATTGTTGTCGATACACTACACAGAATATTTCCCGGATGCATTTATTGACAGAAATCCTGCGTAAGCTTTCAAGGAAGCGTCAAAAAAGTATTCACATATGCAACAAAAGTCAGCGGTAAACATAATGACGTAATAAACGGACCAACTTTTTAAAATATAAAAGTAAGAAACAATAGCAAAATAAGAAGGAAAATGACCATGCTCTTAAATATAATGAATTGGAAGTGATTTCCTTATGAACTTTTAAGGAACCATTTTCGCATGAAAAGCCCACCTTTCGGGTATCCTGCAATCCTGCAACAAAACTAAAATCGCTGTCTGCCTGACTGTCACATTAGTCTTATGGACGCAGTTGCTTACTACTCTCATGCATAGTCACTGCAGGGTTGCCGCAATCTGACGCTTATGAACTCGGCCTTTGTTGAATTGCCCTAGTGCTGACAAGACCTCTCAGTTTCAACAAACGACATGCAAAGGATGACACATTGGGAATTCTTTAATTAGCTTATATTAGCTGTGTTTTTTTGCAAGCGTCAATTTGCATGTAAAATACACTAACAAGAAATTCTGTATCCGCTTAAGTTACTCATCATATCTATAGCCGCTTAAGAAATAAGCGCAGATAAAAACAATGATTCCAAGCATTATTTTCTGAATTCATTCATTCATTGTTTAGGTTGATGTATGTTTCTTAGATTTGTAGATTTTTTTTTTTAGTGGCACAAATTTTACAACGTATTGCATACAATTAGTTGTACAGAGATTTGGTTTGCATCACCTTACTACTAAAATATTCATATAATCTTTATATAATTTATCACAGAAGTATTGGATTTTAGTCTGAAGGAAAAGCCACTTAAAAAACCTTCATGGTAAAAAAAAAAATCTAATTCCGTTGGAGGGAAGAGAGAAGTGGTTAGTCTTGATTTCAAATTTCTGACTAGAATGTTTTAGAAAACACAAAAATGATTGACAATAAATAAACATGTTAATATAAATAAATAAATAATAAACAAATAAATAAGTAAATAAATAAATATGTTAATATATTAAACAAATCAATATACAGATAGATAATAAACAGGTAAGTATTGCACTCATCCTGCAGCTGAGTTTGAAATCAAGTCGTTTCCGGATGATAAAAGGGATTGATTATATTGGAGAAAAAGTTTTCAACTCTAGCTGCGACCATTTCGATCTTGGCTATCTTATGAAGTTCCGTAGTCGAGAAAAACCAAGGGAGATTTAGAATCATTTTAAGGAGCTTATTTTGCGTTATTTGGAGTCTCCGCAGATGACTTTTGGCGCACTTACCCCAGACAGGAGACCCTTAGAACATGATCGGTTGGAAAAAAAAACTTAAAAATCAATATTTTGTTTTCATTGCTTAGTTTAGAATTCCTGCAAATGAATGGATAGAGAATCTTTATCGTTACGTTTATCTTTTTGATAATTTCTTGAATATGAAGCCTAAAAGTTAACCTTTCATCTAAATGTACCCCAAGCTATTTTCCACTCGGTTTCCACTCGATCGGAAAACCATTAAGTTGACAGATTTGTAGATGTGGTTGATGTATTAGATCGTTTTTAATTGTTTTGGCATCCATAAGTATGCAATTTTTGGTTTACCGAGAGTGTCTCTGCTCTACATTCCATTTAGGTTTCGTAAACGATTCTTTTCATTTGAAGAACATTTTTTTTTTATGATTATTGAGTGTTCTTGCTTTTAAAGTGATGGTCTCCCTACACAGTCACAAAACGAAAATTGTGACCATCAAAGATCAACCATCACCTTCCACGACTACACCCCTGACTGCTTAACAAATGTCATAAATGTCGTCGGTGCTGCCAAGATTGTATGATGAATCATTAAGTGCCGATGATAGTTTTTTTGTGCATTTATAAATTAAGCATATATACGCTTGCAAAAAAACACAGCTATTGTGATGCAACATGATTTCAACACCTTTGCGTTCGTTTATTTTAAAGTGGAAAGTTCGATCTTGGAGACGACCTTGTAGAATTCCCAACGATCCGTACTCTTTGCTGCTTTTAACTGCAGTCCCAGATGGCATGGACCCAACGACTGTGCATCGTTTCTCACCTGATGTAAAATTAACAACTTTTAGAGTTTGCAACAAAAATGTTCCCAAGCTTCGCCGTAAGACCTAGATCTACCTTCTACAGCTATTACTGTTGCATCTGTGATTCCACTCGTGAGAGACGTACAACAGAAGTGTTACAGAAGAGTCACCTACTACTCGTACTTTTGACTCCTGTGCGCATCAAAGATTGGTTTCGAACCTGCACCTCCTAACAAACATTCAAAGAGAGCACGGTGGCTCCGAAAGTTCTATCAAACTTTTCAGACTTACTCCCATCGACTCCTTTTATTTGTCGACTTTCACGTGTCGAAAGTAAATAGAAAATCCTACACTCCTTCCTATTCTAAGAATAGCCTGCACCCAGGCACGGCCCAGCTGACACGATCGTTCGGCTTGCAAACCTCGCCGAAAGTTCATTATTCTCCGTCGCCTCATGACCAGTGTCACATGAGACAGAGACGTTTGGCATTCATCGCCCATGCCACCCGTGCACACGCACTCCATAGACACAGTCGGTGGGTTTGGAAATTCGACAAAACTTTTATGCAACGCATGTCCCAAATGATTCCCGGCCGCAAGTAAACGAAAAAAAAGCAAAAAAAAAAAACTCAATTCGACATGTCCGATCACGTTTTCGAAGTTTGTTGCTTCCATCGCCCCCTTCTCACGCCCTCCCGCGGTCAGTGCTGTTTCGGGCTTTAAATCATATTCGCACTTGAAGAGAAGTTTGAGCAATCGGTCACGGTAGCGAACGGTAACAACGATGACAAGTGGGTTCGTCAAAACGATTCGGTTTACATTCGGCTGCACGGAGACCGCATTGTGCTTCCTTAGATTTGCAGCTCCATCCAGGTTTTTGGTTTTTTTCTTTTCACTGAATCCAATGCTGTCATGTGACTGCTGGCAGCTGTGTGGGTAATCTCGTATTTCAGTCGTTCATTAAGAGCGGCGAACCGGGTTATCCTGTTTTGCATGGAGATGGGCTCGTATTGGTTTCATTTGTATTAATGGAAGGGCCTCCGCTCAATGGCGGTAGCCCCCCTCGTTCTTGGCAATTGGGAGCTGTATTGACTGAGCTCTCGGTTTCAATTTCAATGAATAATATGCATTCCAATGAGTCACGGGCAGGCGTAGGTACACACCACACGCCTCAGTGAAGGCCTTACCTCTGCATCTATTAAAATGCAAATGCGTCTTTTCGTCGTATTTTTAGTCTTAATATTTGCCATAATTTCTGTATCGAATTGTGGAGTCATTGACTATGCATGCTCGGCATCCTTGGGAATGGTGCTTACCAAAGTCCCGGCAATCAAGCCGAGTGGATTGTACGCCTGGATGACGTGGAACTCTCTCTCTCTCTCCTGTTTTGGGAGGAAGTCGTCATGATGACAATAAATAAGGTTGATGTGTGTTGTCATGGAACATGACAGTTCCTCCCCGGTGTGGGGTGCCTCCGGGTGAGCAACAGAACTGTCTGTCTTTCGAAAACGACTGTCACCTTGGAAAGAAATGTTTTTCGTCGTCTTCTGGGATTTGAGTTGATTCGCAAAACTCTTCATAAGTGGCTGAATGATGTCTAAAGTGACGTGTTGGAATGGCTTTGATGGCGAGAGTGGCGATTTCCCAAGAGATTTGAATTCCGAGAAGGAGCTGGAGACGCGCAAGGACTGACAGGGAAGGAGAAGTGCATGAAATCAACTGTTGGTTATTTTTAGAAACAAGCAAAAATATTTGAGAATACTGGTGAATCTAGTCGATGTCAGAAATGTGCTTCTCCGGGTCTAGGGTGGCTTAACAGTCCGAGGTGGACAAGCATTTGCAGGAACCAACTGCGTTGTGCCAGTGCGTGCTATAATTCTCTAAAAAGTGGAGCGGGTTCCTAGAACTAAAAGCCAAGTTTGCGATGACTCAGGCAATCAGTGAATCGAAGGAGATGGAGTCGTGTGTTATGCAAATTGTTCATCCCGGGGATCCAGAGTCGACACACCCACGCGCTCCGTTATAGCGACAACGAAATATGAATGATAATCCTCCTAGCTCTATCTAGTAATCCCCAAGTATTCTATTTCTGTGTGTGCGTTCAGAGACTGGTGCATTTGGCTATGTCGCTTGGGAAATGGAACACTTGGTGAACTGGGGGTTTACTTTTTCGTGACCTTCTAGAAGATAAACCATGACTTTTAAGAACTTCTCGAAGGCTTCTGAGTATGCCAAACTGATGACCATTCAGTTTTTTATAAACGAACTATTTTCATTACACCGAACAATTCCAAGCCACACCACCCACGGTTGGCGTTGAACTTCGCCAGAGCTGCGTTTTGTCACTTCTGTTCGTTATATATCTAGACTGGATGCTGAAGGGCTGTCAAGGCGAGGATTATCTCACATTAGGAGAGTTGAAGGCCTTGACTGACTTAGTTATCCTCACGTTCTGCTAAACGAAACTTCTGAGCGCGCCAGATAGACTTTGTGGCCAGGACATACGGCCATGCTGGGATGAATGTGGACAAATCAAAGATTATGGTTTTTCCCAGAAAGCCTGCACATTACACGTAAGTGGAGTCCCATTGATGCGGGCGGAGAAGCTCAAGCACCTCAAGGCCACTCTCACAAGTGGTGGGAAGAGTAATGTTGAGATTTTCTTTAAGACTGGTCAAACTGGGTCAATTAAATAAAGCTTGGAAGGTGTGTAATCAGGAAGCCCGACCTTGCCTTTTTATGATTTGTGCGCATTTGGGTGTCTGGGATCAAGACAAAGCACGAGCCGAAGGTATATTGGGAGAAATAGAGAGGAGGTACCTGTGCACATTGGTTTTAAATATCTGCGGATTGTAGCTTGAGGGAAATATTATGCTGGGAAGAGTATTCCATATTCGTGCAGTGCGGTTGAAGAACGAGTCTCTAAATTAAACTGTGCGTCTGAAAGTAGGCTAAAGAGTAGGCTCATGGGCATTCTTAGCGCGACGGGTATTGTGGATGAATTCATGGAAACGATATATGGTAGGAATAGAGTTGCCTAGCTCACTTGAGCGACGTTTGTTAAAAATATTGACTCTGTGTCCTGCGATATTGTCTCTGTGTTGACTCTGTATCCTGCGATATGTTCGCTCACTTTTGGACTCTTCTTTGTACTTCTTTGTGCAGGGGGCACCAGACCAGATATAAGCGTTGCACTCAAGCTTGGAGCGGACGTAAGCTGTATAAATTAAAGCCAAATAAGAGAGGGAGACATATTTCTTGCATCGATTGGTTTGCAGCATTTTTGCGACCGTTCCACGATCGTTCCAACTAAGTGTTGTGTTGATACACCCACCAAAGATGGCAAGTTCGGTTTCATCGACACAAGCGCAATTCTTGGATCATGTCTGAATATCGAGGGTTCGCTTGAGTGACAGCAGACAGCATTGAGGTTTTGAAGCATTGAGTTCAAAGCCAAATAATGGGTTCCCAACTCAGTCTTTAGTCTAACTAGCACCTACAGTCATTTAAATTGGGGGAATACAAAGGGATGGGTTTAGTGCTGGTGTTGTGGAAGTTACTACTCGTGATAGGGTGTGAACAATGGTAGTACGTGATGAGCATAATGTTGAGCAGCTCTTTCTTCGAAGAGAAAGGGCTAAGCTTCCTTGGTTTCCTCTAGTATTACAAACTTCCACATCACCATGACTTCCGAGAAGTGGCTTGATTGCGACTGCATCGGGGAGAACCGAGTGACCTAGAGATCCCTAGTGCGTGGCCCAGGCGCAGCACATACTTGGCGCAATGAACAAGGGCAGCTGGCAACTACCTTCACACTTAAATTTCTTCTCGAAGATGACTTTGTGTAGCCGACGATCGGTGTCCTTGGGAAGGAGAATAGTTGAGCGACCGATGTCGAGTTCGGACCAAAAACACAGGTTCTGATCCTAATGGCTATACTGGCTGCTATTTGTTTGACGAGAAAGTCCAGTAGAAGATGTTAAGTGCATTAAACGGAGTGCTTCTCAAAGCTCCGCTGATACACACGACAGCAAAGTATCGCATCCGGTTGAGTGTCTTACAGTTGACGGTTGTTCACCAACAGACAACCGAAAACCTTTGTACACGACCCCATTCCAATCGAATGGATGTATAGAGACGAAGAGGCATTCCTGACGCTTTCCAGCTTAGTTCATTATATATGATGAGGTCCAGCACTTTTGCACTGGCGGTTGGTTAGACAAAGCGCCGAACAGAATAGAGGGCTCAAAAGTATGATATTTCGTGTCTACTGGTTAAGATAGTTCCGTTTTCTTTGGCTTCTCAGCTAACGAGCATACTAGAAACCTAGTTCAACCATGCAGGATAGAAAATTGTCACATAACAGCTGGTCTTACTGTTTGGGTGACCAGTTGCCAATCTTCCTCACTGACATCTGGACTACTAGCGACTGCAAGTGGCATGTGCATATCATCGTTTGTAGAAAATGAAAGTTTTAAGTACAGACTCCGGCTCTTCCGGTCACTGACCATCACGACCACCACCAGCTACATAGTTTGCTCCGAATAAGCCCATTCCCCAGTTGGACTCCTCAACAGTCATCAAAGAACGCAATCAACAGGCAAAATCAAAAGCAGGCCATTATCCCCAGCGCGCAGAGCTCTGAATCAACAAATCCCACGGGAAACTCGAAACCATGACAAACGTCGAAAATTGCGTGCAATTCAGAAACGAACTCACGGAAATTAAGGTCATTTATAGCCAACGCGCAGTGAGACGGCTCGCATGCGTATGCCCTCTTGCCTGCCTGCAGAACTGGCAGAATGGCTAGCATAAGCAAACGAAGCCGGGGAATACAAGTGCCCTCTTAGAGCTTTTTACATAATTTCGCGCCTTTCGTTTCGGTTTTTGTGCACATCGATTTTTGTGTTTCACCTGGATTGAGTATCATCCACCGCTCGGCACTCAGCTGGGTAATGAGCTGTTGGCAATCAGACGCACGCGAAGCACTGTGGAAGAAAGTGGTAATTGGACACTAATCAGTGGATTAGCGTAGGCAATTCACGTCAATCGCGACAGCAGCCTCAACGACAGTGGGGGGTGAAGACGTTAGTCGGCCAAGACAGAGGGCGCTAGAAAACACATGTTGCCAGCGAGAGTGAAACCCAAGTGGCCGTGACTGGGAGTGGGTGTGTGTGGGATGTGTGGGACATTGAAACGACGACGACGGTGACATCAAATCGACCCGATTATTCTTGTTGTTATTGCAAGACGGCTCGCATTCTTGGCGGAGCGGCGATTGCCGCTACGGACGGTGGTGGTGGCGGTACCAGCGGTGGTGGTCTTTAACCTTAAGCCATTCGTTTTCTTTTGAAGTGGAATGCCATGCCCGCCCAACAATTATCCAATAAGAACGAGAGACGGAAACGAGCAAATGAAAATAAGTCCAAAACAACAAGACTTTCACTTATTGTCTCCCTCTCCTTGGGTGTAATTCGATTTCAATCGTGAGATTGTTCTGACATTTTGATGTACCCACTGATGGAGGGTGTGACAGCTACGATTGTTCCAAGCATAAACAGAAGACACGGACACGGACACATTCACCCGGTCTCTCTGGATGGCGTCAAGTGAAGGTTTCCTTTGTGTCTATAACGACAGCTACAACTACGACTACGAATACGTCGACAATGACGACGACGACACCAATTACTTTTCTCCCTTGACGTGCAGGTTTTCCTTTCGTTTTTCTTTTCTACTTGTTCGCTTTTGTTTATTTTGTTGGTCTTGCTTTAACGGCTTCGGTAATTTTCCAATTCGATGAATTAATTTCGGTTTTACTCTTTGTTTTCCTTCGGAGAGTCGGAGAGAGATGTTGAGCAAGGGTGTGCGTCGATTTAGAACAATGACTGACAGCTCTGAACGTGGGGCTGGCTGTGGGGCGGCTTGTTAAGAGGGGGGAAAGAATGATGTTTGAGGTTAATTGAGGAATTGATGGCGATAAATGAAATTGAATTGGTTAAGGGACACTTGCTCGAAGAACTGGGTTGAGTGTGGGATGTTGAGTGCTCCAGGTTGCTTCCCCGTCAGTCGATTGCCTCTTGTGTTGTGTGTCAATCGATGTTGCTGCTCGAAAGTGTGTAAAATTACAGAGTACGCTGAAGGGGGTGGGTCGCGAAGGGAGTTTTCCTGTACAGACTGCACGATGTTGTTCCAATTCGACCACCGCGAGAATAATTGCACCCATTTGATGGATTTTTTCACTTTGACGTTGTCTGATGGACACTGACGGACCCATTATGCACCCGTTGTGATTTTGGGGATGTTGAGGAGGGTTTAAGTAAATATAGTGATTTTTTATGCATTTGGTTTTTAATTGTAAAAATAATCACGGGTAAATTGAAAGAGTGTGAACAACTTTTATTTGAATTTATAAATCAGTCGTTGCCATTTATCATTGAATTAACTATTTCATGTTAATGTTGGCCATCAATATATCTAAGCAGTCCATTCGGGCAATCCATTCGGGCGGTCCATTCGGGCAATTTAGAGTAGCCAGTAACGAAATAGTCTAAAGGAGTCTAAATCGCACGATCGCCGGCCAATTCAATCTTAAACAAGAGATTATTTGCTTTTCGGACTCATTTATTAAATATTCAATAGATTCGCCTGCTATGTAGCATCTAGCGTCGCTGTTTTGCCAGCCATGCCAAGCAGCTAAAGACAGCCGTCCGAGAGCATTAAACAACTGCTGGCCCTATTGACGTTAACTATGTTCTCATGGTTATCTTTGAAAAAGTATGGACCGGTGATCACTACAAAATATTGAGCAGCTGCGGTTCACTGGCCTCTCTTGAATTACCTGATGTTGCTTAACGGATCAAATGCAGCAGTTTTTTTTTTATACACTCAGTTGGGATTTCTTAATGTGTACTTAGCTGCATTTCTTAATGTAAAATCAAGATTATTCTCTAAGTTCTAAATTCAAAGCAGATCGAGCCATCTCTGGCATGCTTTACGTACTCCAAACCATGTCTTCGAAGTTGGTGATCACTGTAACTTCAGCACGGCTGTATGGATCAGGTTTAAACTGTATGTTTCAACGTCCATTTTTAAAAAATCTAAACTGGTCGCCGTGGCTTAGTGGGTGAGTGCGTCGACTCCTACGCAGAGGGTGCCAGGTTCGATACCCGAATTTACGACCTTTGATAATTCATGGCTCCGCCTCTTTCGAGTCACTGACAATGCTCAAAGAGTATTCCTGTCTAGAAAAAGCTTCCAAACATCGCCGTTTGGAGTCGGCATTAAACTGTAGGTCCCTTCCACTCGTGAAAGAACAATAGCACGTATAACACTAGTGGTTGCTGAGAAGCTAGGCCCAGGTCCGCCTCGGACTGTCGCGCCACCCATATATATTATTATTAAACTTGTTAAATCACTTTTTTCAACTGGAGCATCAACTCATTAACCTGTAATTTTTGAATTTTTACGAATTTTAGATAATCCAGGGACGAGCTGCAGTGATCACAAATTTCTTGCTGTCCACGTAATTTTTTACACATATGTTGATGTTGATTTGAAATACATATTCTTTAAGTTAAAAAATATTTGATAAGAATTATTGTAATGTGTGACCTGAAAAAAAAACTATTTTTTCACGTTCGAGCTGATGGTACGGTGAAATGCTGAAATATTTTGTACAAATCCAAATCAGTGGATAATAAAATGCAATTACAGTGGGCTCTCCTCGAAACTCTCTCTAACTCGAACTTTTTCGCCATATTTTGCATACATTTCCCTCAATTTTCCTCGCAAAATCCTCTCTCTTATGCCAAAAAATTATGGTATGCCGTGATAGTTCCAATTAGGGGGATGCCACTGTAATTTTAATTATTTGCAAGAGGAAAGGGGCGGACTTGGGGGTTTTTTAATTATACCAAGAAATAAGAAGTAAAGCTTGCCATTAGACATTTTTTTGTTCAACCACGCTTCCAAAATATGCACACTCAAATCGACTGCAGATAAACACTTGACGGGTTCTTATTGTTCAAATGGCAAGTGAGCAAGAAACAACTCAGATCGCCGGAGATCTCTGCTAACATGCAGGAATTTACTTTCAGATGCCAGTTCATTTTTGTTTCTAACTATTTCCATTGTCTTCGATTCATGACGAGGGTCAGAGCCTACACTAATGATGACACCATGACTTGGCCCTTTAAACCGAGGATCGACCTACCTTTTCTTCTCATTTAAGGAGACTCTGATTTGACAATCCTCTTAGCTGGAGCCTGGGTGACTCTGCAGATAACACCAATGGCATTGGTTTAATTCAATAGAAGTGCATGGTCTGTATAGGACGTTAGCTATAATAACGTCCTTTACAACTGATTGTCAGAACGAGAGTGAAGAGCATAAAATGCTGATGAATAACGCTAAAAGGACTACATAAAGCAAGGATGAACAATTGCCATAGAGTGACAACATCGAGCTTAGACAGTTGCAACAGTGTCCATAGGCTATGACAGAAATAGTCCGTCGCCGGTTTTTTGCCTTCCGGCACCTTCATCATCTCCTCCATTCACTTTCTATATATCCAACGCTGAATTATTTCCGAATGTACCAAGACGCTTTGCTTAATGGCTAAGCTTAAAGGCCAGACTTCGTTCATGAACACTACTGCAGTTTTGCAACACAATAGAGGACACCCATGAAACCGATTCGCACACAAGTTGAGATGGACATTAGCCAACTTGACGTGCCTAAGTGGAGACGGCTGATTCGAAATCGTGACACTGGGGAATCTTGGTTGAAACTCCGGTTCACGACGGAACGTGGATAACAGACTGACCGTCAAGTCAGAAGTTTCTGCTCTAATTGTTTAGACAAACCGGTAGTCAAGGGCCATTCTACGTCGGGTCTACACAAGTGCCATTTGTACCTTACCCCTTTAGTACCATAGTTCCGGTGTGTGGCGGGACTGCCCTCGGCTTTTCCTCATTAACCTCAAGACCAGCTCGTTTCGCCTGTTATTCAACCCCCGCATACGCTTTGACCATCGATCATTCGGAACGCGTGGCGATGATTTTATCATTTTCTTGATCCAACAGTTGGACGGATTGGTAGCAGATAATGCCATCTGTGGTTATACTTGCACGCCGCACTATATTCTTAAGAATCTGATTATGCATCCCCTTGCATGTTCAAAAGGCGCGCAAGTCCTTGACATTAAGGTACATCGCGTATTTATTAGCTTAATCTGACGTGGCACAACCGCTCGTCGGTTTTCATGTATTCGCTCACAGCACCCAATAGTTGCTCGAGATGAATGCTGTCGTCAAAAGGCAAAATCGGTGTCCATCGATTTGAAACTCGCTTATAAGGTGTGTGTAGTGTCATTTGGGATCATTTTATATGAACTTCTTATATGGCACTAAAATAAATAAAATGTTTAAGCACAGCAATGGTTCAGAATTATCAAACAAGTAACTGATGTTTCTTGGAGCTTCAAAATTGACAGCACAACTGGCTAAGGCTGGGGTCGCAATGGGCCTTGAGTTATGTTATTGAGCTTTGTATTATTTAAAGAAAACAGAATGTCATTTATTCATTTTTTCCAAATTTTTTTTAAGTCTAGACTAGTGTCTTTGACCATGGGAACAGAACTGAACTACGTTTTACAACCAACTAAACATGTAGTACAAAGTTTCTGTTCATGAAACGAGACTCGATCACAAAAAACCTTGTTGGACATACGCTCCATTCCATTCCATCTCCATTCCCGCCTTTCATGATGCAACTCAAACGTGTATGCAAGCTTTTGAACGCTTGGTTTCATACCGCGTGGTTTTAGCATGGCTTGTGATAAACGCTTTTCATTAACTGCTCGTCATAGGCTGTAGTACAGTCATTGAGGAATTTTCTTATCATTGTCATATCCATTCGTTTGAACATGTATGTTACTCTGGGCCTTGGCTGTGACATTCACTCCGACCTAACCTAATCGAGGCTTCAATAGAGAGATCTCTGAAACATACTCATTTCAATTCATGCGGATGTCTAACGCCTTCTTACAACTCAAATTCGAGCAGCCACCTCTGCATAAAATCCCAATCAAGCCACATCATCACTGAGTCAGTAACTTACCATATTTTCCAAGGTCAGCATGATCATAAAACCAGATCAAATTACACCTCACTTAAAATGGGCAAACTAATTTAATTAACACACCATACTTCGACTTCGAAGCCACTTGTCTCACTCAATTGATTGGGAAAACTTCACACAAAAAAAAAAGTAAAATCACAAAATTTTGAAACAAATTAAAAACTAATTAGCGACATCCATTTCCGAACTGACCTTCGAATCAGATGTCAAACCCCATATCCAACCCCATCCCACACAAAAAACACAAAAGCCCCGAAAACAAATTGCCTCAACCCCCGTCACAAAGTTCGACAAGACACGAACGCGACCGTCTGATGAAGTCTCTAAGGGTGAATATTTCATAATTACCTCACAAATTATATTTTATCACCCCGGTATATCGTTCAATCTAAGGTTTCAACCTCAAGGCAGAGTGTGCTCCGACCCAACGGACGAAAAAAGTAAATGTTTCCTCTCAAATTTTACAGTACATTGATCTTGAAACCGCAAAATTTACCCTCAAATTTACCGTCATTTACCCTGTTACACACCCACCCACGGCACGGGGTCGCGTGTGCGGTGGTTCGGTAGGCGGTCGAAGTGTGGAAGGTACAAGAAACGCTCAAAAAACGGCGAAGTGAAGCAGTTCGTTTTTTTTTCCTCTCCCACTAATGTCAACTTACCGTTGCTTGTCTTCAGATGGTGGTTATCTCGGTTTATTGCCCAGAAAATCCAGAAAAATCTACATAAATCATCACTGGGGAAAATCATACTTTTCTGGCGCGTTCAACCCCCTGCCGCACAGTCTCGCACTCACTCACTCTCGCTGTGAGTGTCGTCGTCGGCGCGGTGCTCCCTGCCTCGTCGTCTTCTGCCCTTGGCAACACAGTCTGCTAAACAAACTAATTAGCGGCGCGCAACTTGTCCAAGTGGAAACCTTGGCGGATGGATGGGATACCCTAGTCAGGGAAGCGATAAAATCTCTGTGGAAACGGTACAAAACTCCGTGGTGGCTTGACGTTTCGCTGATAATTGCGCTCAAGATGATGCCGGTACTTGCCCGGCCGCCCCCGCTCTTCAGTGAGTGAGAGGGGAATTAATTGAAGCTTCACTGCACGCGGAAGAAGACAATGAACTCACGACGCTGTCCACACTTTCGCACTCGCTCGTACCGAGACCGGCTTAGATGTGCTGTTTGTTTCGTTCACTCGGCGTTTGTTTACATTTGCGACACACACACACACACCTGCACACACGCGACCGAGCACAACACACCGATGTCGTCGTCAGACTCACCTGAACTGTGGGTGGCAGAAGAAATCGATTTTTTTCACGTTTTCGTTTCGGTTTCGTTTTCGTTTGCGTTGGCTTTTCCGCTTTGGTGTCAAATTTCGCCCAGCGTGCGAATTCGGTTTTTAGTTTTTTTTTTTTTTGAGAATATTTCCACCGTTTGAACAGCTGTTTGGTTTGTCACAATACAGTTACTTAGAGGCCAACTGTCAGGTTAATTTGAAGGACAGACATTTATTGGAGCGGCATTGGATTACCGCTGCTGCTGTGAGGAAATTGGGTTGACAGTGGAGGCACACACAGACACTCTCTGTTTACATAGCAACTGCATTCAATCACTTAGATTCTTTATTTTGGACTTCATCCCTTGTGGACAATAGTTCGGTTGAATTGAATTAGGTCTGCGTTAAGGGTCCACTTGCACTGATTTTGTGAGGGGCGAGATTTAGAGTTTCGAATGTTTGAACTGGAGGACTTGGATACGGAAGCCGGCGGCGGATGTTGTGACGTTTACGTAGCGAATTGAATGAACGGATGACTTCTGCTGCTGCCACTGCTTAGTTGTGGTGTTGACAGACCGGCTTTCCGTTTCCTCGTTGGTGTCTGCGGAACATGATGGGATGTGAAACATTTCCACGGGTGGTTGTGTGCTGCTAGGTTTGATAATCGGTTTGTTTGGCTAACTGACGGCTGCATTCTACTGTAGATGATTTCCCGCCACCTGTCAGGGATGGCATCGAGGTGGCAAGTAATGCCGCGAATGCTGAGGTTGATTATTTTTTACCAGGAACATAAGAGAGTGTTGCGAGTTAGAAAAGTCAAGGTTTGGTTTTCAGAATGAAATACAGTCGAGCCTCTGTTAGACCAACATCCTTAAGACTCGAACATTCGATAAATCGAACAAAGGATTTGTTCCCGTGGCTATTCGATTGGAGGTTTGACTGCATTCATTACTGTGTTTTATCCTTTCTAATGCTGCTCAGGTCAGATATGGAAGGTGAATGAACTGAGAAATGTACTTTTGGGGCATGTGATAACCTGAGCAATGATCGCGTAACACGACAATCGTTTGGCGATAGTTTCTCTTCGTAGCTATGAGGCAGAAAGTAGACACCGACTGAAAGATACAGTTCTGCCTGCTTCAAGCAGATCTAAGAGCAATGGAATAAAATAAATGTGTGGTCCATTTAATAAATCGGCCAGAAACTGAGCAATAAGAAGTGATTCTTGGAATTCTGTTGTGTATTGATCGTTGAAGTATCCATATCGTTTCAAAGCGCTCTGGCGACCTAATCAGATTAAGCAGGCCACATCTCAAAACTCACATCGGCGCGTCCATGTTAGACAGATAGATAGATAGGACGCCGCGGCGTCATAACCCGGCACTGTCCCATTGGTATTCACGCCTCAAGACTAGGTGTACCCTTTGACGATTTCTGAAGAAGCTGCAGAGATAAGGAGAAAGAAAAGAAACTACTTCACACCTTATTTGTAACTGCAATTTCCTCTCACCTCGCAGACTTAGGCACTTGGGCGACCCATATTTCTAGGACCTGACAGAAGTGGGATAAGTGAGATTAGCATCAGTTAGTTCCATCGCTTTGTCAAAAGCTCCAAATTGTTTGCGGATTAGGATCTACTAGATCTTTGTGGTAGCACTACGGCCCTTAGTGTGGCTATCTTTTAGGTAGTCAACCACTCTAACCAAACCTATCCCTTTTAGCTAGACAGTTGGAAACATTTCATTCAAGAGTGTTCGAGAGATCTAACTTGTATTACTTCCATTTCACAACAGTAGCCACCCTTGCTATAGTTTCGAAATTCAATTTTAATAAAACGTACATATATTGCCCAATTTGTCTCCTTCGTGTGACGTTGCTTTCCGGGTGGACCTGGGCTTCAACCACCTCTGGCGCCTGGCTAGGGTCATGTCGCTACAAAGCCCATACAGTTCGTGGTTGAATCTTCAAAAAACAACACAACACAACACAAGATCGTAAATAGAGCGTTTCTCTCGAAAAGACCAAAGACGTCTTCATCCGTTTTTAAGATTGTCCATGCCTCAGCGTCTTTAACAGGACTGGGATGATCTGCTATGTCCTCCGAGAGAGAGTTCTAGAATGCAATTGCAACTTGATCTCGGTACTGCTTACTCCGGAGCCGAGGTAGTCGAAGTCCTTTCGTAAGCTCAGATTATATTCCATATTCCACAACATACCAAAACCAAAAATCAGTGTTAGAATGTTAGCCTCAAAATATAAAATCGGAAAATCACAGAAGGTTGGGTAAGGTGAATGTGATTGCTACAACTGAAGCAGTTGTTGCCCACTTAGAACCTGATTGGATCCATTGTGACACCACTAATCGGTAGCTAACGTGCCGGTTCCTCTTTGGGTATTAACTAAATAAAACACCTGAAGATACCTACTGGTACGCTAGTGACAAAAAAATTAACAGCAGCGGAAATTTTTAATGTAAAAAAAAATATTTCATCGTGGCCATCTATGACAAATTCCAAGTGAAAAAATAACATTTTTTAAAACCACCTACCTTATTTTTTTGACATCGACATAATTTGAGAAGATCTAAAGCAAGATAAATTTGCGGAAAGTTTGAGCTGTTCTAATTTCAACGCATCATCTGGCTAACTGGAGATATTTAAGAAGTGGCAATTTAACATTTCATGCAATTTCTGGGAAAGCTGCAAATGCTTATCAAGCCGATGTTGCAAGCTTCATTGAGAAAGTCCCGATCTTAAGGATGGTTACAAATCTAAAGGCTTCTACTTAGTTTTACAGTGCAAGTTTAAACTCCACTTTTGGTTTAAACTTATACTCAGCTGTTCATTCGGTTTTCACAGCTTCGCTTAAGGAAGTGAGACGAGAATGTTCAGCCGTTTAATGAAATGAAGTATTACAGAGATGGCCCGCTTCACAGCTGATTGCCCCCTAGTCCATTGACGTATTTGAGTTGCTTTTTGACAGATTTTCATGAATTTTTGAAAGCCCTTTTTTGAAATACTTTTTAACAGATTTTCATGAATTTTTGACAGTTATTCACGAAATAACGTGAATGCCGTTTTCTGATTGGTCAATTTGGCTTGAGAAAACGATACAAAATACTGTTGTTAAAAGTGCTAAGGGAAGCTGAGGCATCTCGTTAATACTTCATTTCATTAAACGGCTGAACATTCTCGTCTCTCTTCCTTAAGCGAAGCTGTGAAAACGGAATGAACAGCTGAGTATAAGTTGGCTTAAACCTCAGATCTACATCACAGCTGTATTTTTTTTTTTTGAGTTTCTCACGGCAACTGATGATCGATAATGAAATCCATCCCTCCCTCTTTTTTCTTCCATTTTGCTTTTTTTATTTTTGACATGTGATGAAAAATTTATTTATTTAAAAAAGCTAACATAGAATTGTTAAAATTATAAGTTAGCTGTTAAGCCAGAGCGATGAACCCTAAAGCTATGATGTAAAATTATTTTGTCCCTTTTTGCCCACAGCGGGTAGGTAGTTTTTATTTTCATTTTTTTCATTTGTCCTTCAGTGGATTTTCATTCGGATTTTTTGAAATAATTTGGTATATATTTATATTTTTTTGACTCACAAAAAAACTCACACACACACAAAAAAAGCGGTGCGAGTGTGATCGGCAGCGATTGAGATGCGATCTTTTTTTGGGACTAAAAATCTACTCACAAAAAAAGGCTGTGACAGTATGTACCGCCACCGTAACCCAAGCGATTACTGTATTTATCATACTTGTTTGGGTATGTGTCGATTGGGTATGTTTCTCATATAAATTCGAGTACAACGTTTTTGAGTCAACGCATCCTATTCTGCCGCATGTTCGTATTGACATAGCCGGTGCGGTGGTATGTGCTGTCGTTTATGAAAAAAAAAATAACACCGCTTACTATTTGCGGTGTATATATTTTTTTTATTCCAACGATTTGAAGAGCGATGACAAACAACACGAACGCAACTGACAAAATATGTCACAAAAATAAAATAAATAAAAACAAAAAAATTGTAAAAATCTTTTGTCTTTCAGTCATGAGCAAATGCGGTGTACGCTGTGTTTTTCTTATTCATAAATGGCGATTTACACTCGCACCGCTTTTTCTAACTTATCGCTTTAATCTGAGAAAAAATGATCAAAACATCGCATTGTGCTTCGATGGACTGATGAACGGAGCACCATATGTGTTTGTGATCAATGCGATGGTGATGAACATTTTACGAAGGATCAATGAGTTTAGAGTGGTAGAAAAACCTAAATGCGTTGAACGAAAAAGTGCGGTGTATCCCTGCAGATCTCTGGTCTTTGTCGATAACAGCACGGGCGCGCTTCAAAAGTTTCAAAGGACTGCACCAAAGGCATTGTTAGCCCACAAAGTATGGCAAATACATTAAAAATCCAATAAGACCTGTAGCAACAACACGTATCAAATGGAAGGGTTGCCATTTTTTCGATCGCGTTACATAAACGATGTTCAGCTGAGCTCATTTCACTGTGATTTAAGCCAGAAGTCTTAACTCGGTTTAAGGTTCAGCGGATTTCAAGTTTAAGCCTTCACAGAGAAACTGGGCGTCAGACTCAATACTCTTGCTCATTCTTTATTTGGTCATGATTTTTTTTTTGATTTTTCTTCGGTGCAATCTGCGGTGGAACCGATTATCAACCAATAAGACTCCTTGGCTATGATGCTCAAAAGTTATGTCTTGTTAGTTGTGTTCAAGTACGATTATTCTCTTGATAACCTTTCTGGACATCGTCGATTACTTGTGCAGGAGTCATCGATCTCTCGGAGAGTCTCTGTGAAACTTCATGGATTGTAACTTTTCGACACCTGTACGCTGTGTATTTCCTCATGTATCGATATCCGTGATCTAGCACTTTTCAACGACAAAATGATCCGAGTCCATGATGACTCCTCAGAGTATTTGAAAATCGAGAATAATGGTGGATAGTCTGACTTCAATCCAGGCCCCTATATAGAATCTGAGGTGAACGCGCAACGTCCGAATTACAAAGATGCTCCGCAATGTGATGGAGTCCAGGAATTTTGAGTCAATTGTCCTGGTTCTGGCTGTGTTCCCTGATGAATCACGATTAAGAGTTTCCAGCTTAGCGCTCTCGAACCTCAAAATTCGGTCCGAGTATCATAACATTGATTGTAGGTTGTTTTTAAGATGCCATCAAAGGCATTGATGATGTCGTTTTCGCATTGTGTTGGCCGTTGTCCCCTAAACAGACGTGAGTGCAAATCTGTCGCTTTTCGAATTACGAGCAACTCCACCACCATTATTGTGTATTTTCTTACAGTCTGGACTTAAAAGGCCTATCCTTTGTCATGACATCTCATCAACACATTGCTGTTTACAATCCATCAAAAATGAGAGGATTTGCTAAGACCACGTTATGAATAAATCATGGTTATCTCCTAGGAAACAATTATCATGTCTATCTAAGGCAACGAGCTGCGCCAAATCAATGAAACAGCGAAGAAGCCGTCAACAACATCAATCCGCTACAATAATGGTTGCTGTGACTTCTATCAGCTTTCCATCAATTTCCATGCCACGGCAATGTGAAGCCAAGGCAAACAAGGTTACTGGTCCTTGCACGTGCCTGCGGAGGAAGAGATTGTACCTCAAACACCGAGTGACCCCGAAAAAAAGCAACGAAATCCATTACGAAAAATTGAGCCATTTTTTATCTTTTACATCAGCCTGCTGGTGGCGTGGGGCGTTGGCTAGGAGCACCCACCGGAGTGGGTCAAAGTAAGCTTCCATCGAACTCATGCCTATTTTTGGGCTTCTCAGAAGAGATACCAGATTGTCGTCGTTGTTTGTCATCGTGTCGCCGCCGAGAAGATGGCAAGAATAAATGTATTTTTCAGTTAGGGGATGACATGCCTAACACGTTGCATATCTTTCGGCGTACTCAACGAGAAATACCGACGAACCTATTGCGTGTGTTCGGGATGACATGCGGTATTTCTTCTTTATCAATAGATGGCTTGCCATCTGGTCTGGGGTGACAGCAGCAGTGGCGGCGCGATGGTCTTGGAGTGCTGGATGGAGCACCAATGTCACGACCTTGGGGTGGAGTGCCGACTATTTTTAGACGACTACGTGGGTGGTCGCTGGAAAGTGATGAAGAAATTGTTTCAAAATATTGCCAAATCAACTGAAAGGCTGAAAGGTTCACTGGAATTGAAGCTATTTGTGATCACATTCCCTTGACGAGGGGTGGTTGTGAGGGCCGGCTGGGTTATAGGATACGGTCGATAGTCGAAGGTGAAGTGGACTGAGTAAGTGAGTTCGTGCTGAGAGATGTGATTTGGAAAACAATTACAGGACGTGGTGAGAAAGCTGGTAGGCGACGAAGTGGGATTTAGGTGCCCATCTACCCTCGACTTGCATTTGCCAGGACCACATCTCTGCGGATTCAGTGGCGATGTACGATTTACGTGCGTCCATGGCATAATTGGCTGAGTTATTCAAAACTCAATTGCCTCATAAAACGTCCCCCAGTTCGATGCATCGCACATCGTTAACTTTTCCATTTTGGGTGCCATGGACCGCGCCCAGAACACTGATGTGGTTGTGGGACAAGCCGCCCTGTTTGCTTTTGTTAAAAGCCATCGAAGACCAAATAAACAATCAATTCAACTAAATGCCGCACAAATGTAAGCCAATTCTCAAACAATTGTCAAATCTGTTGTTACACGGTCCTAAGTACTGCTGAGTACACAAGCCACCCAGCGCGCACGCACGCAGAGCAATGTGTACAAATGCCACCAGCAATAGTGTCACTTTTTAGCTCATCGAAATTAGCGCAACTAATTTAGGCCAAACAAGCGCCCACGCCGGATCCGCAAACACAGCATGGCGCAGGTGTTCGAGTGCTTGTCACTTGCCGGCTAAACAAACACCCATCCGCCTGCTATAAAAAGGGGGTGGCATATCCAGCAATCATCACAATTCGACTCACTTCCACCACAGAAGGAATCCTAACAAAAAACACACACTTTCAATATGAAATTCTTAATCGCTTTCGTTGCATTCGGTGGGTACAAGGACACTTCGTGGAGGATAACAAGCTAATCCCGCTTCATTCTAGCTCTCGTCGCACTCTTCGTCCCTCAGGCGGCATCCAAGTCCTGCACGGTGAGCTGTGACACCACCAGCACGACACAGGTTTGCGGCAAATACGGCACGACATGCAGGCGCTTCACGAACACATGCCAGCGCAAGTTGTACAGCTGTGTCAATGGAGTTAGTAAGTAGCCTGAGAATGAAGTGATTGTTGATCCCGATTCTAATGAGCATTGCTCTCGTTTGTTTGCAGCCTATGCCTATACGAGCATTTCTAAGTGCAAGAACATTGCTAATGGCTCCAGTGGCACTTGCTCGTCTTCAACGTCTTCGGGTGTTACTGTTGCCTACGTGAATGGCTTGAGCAGTCTGTACAATGGGTACAGTGGGTACAGTGGGTCAAGTGTTACGCCAATTGTTATTAGGGTCTAATGATGGTGATGAATAAAAATGGCAAATCGATTTAATTAACTTGTGTGTGTTTTTCTTGTACATTTAGATTCTTGTTTCACATGCAAGCACGGGGTGAACAGAACAAGTTCAATCCCACTTAACAGATGACGTTTTTTCGAGAGTAGATTCCAAAAATAAAATTAATTTTGAATTTGACTTCGATAAGATTCTTATTTTAACACATATGAGTGGACTATAACTTCATTCAAGAGTCCTCTTGTAGGACTCGAATTCGACACAGCAATTTTCGATGAGTTCTGGATGTACATCGGCCCAAGGTTGGCAAGATGCGTTGTGGGGTAGAGGCATAGATAGGTGGAAAATGATATTTTCAAATAATAATATAAATCTGTCAACCAAGTACCAAATCTTCAACTCAGTTGTTAAATCTTCACTGTCTTTAAGAAAATATTCAACCTTCGTATTAACACTCCAAATTATGCTATTTATTTGGAAACTGGACTACCAAAACTTTTTGTTGCTGCGTTAAGACCTCAAGCTGACTATTTAATTAAGGTATTGGGTTATCCGAACCAGCGCCTAACCAAAAAGTTTTTACTTTATGAAACAAGGAACAAAAACTGGTGCTTTGCGTAGTGGCGTCAATATGCGACTTAATTCAGCGTAACTTTACAAATGGACGTAAGCAACACTCATACCCTAAGAGCCCAATTGTATAGAACTATTGAAAAACAAGAAGACGATTTTTGGCATATCCCAATAGAGACAGCACCTAAATCTGACAGCTGAATTCTAACCTTTATAATTGTAACTATTTTCGTGGTGAGTTTAACCCCAAAGAGATCTCTTTGATTTACAAACTGAGATGCGAATTATTAAACACTAACGAGAGGCCATATAATGGGAGTTTCAATCAATTTTGCTCGTTATGTAACTTCAGAGCCAAAGAAGACTGTTTTCATTTTATGAGTGTTTGTCCAATTTTAAGACATTAAAGAATCGCGTACTTTGGAAAAGCTTTCCTCTCAATGCCGGAGACAATCAAAATACTAAACGGACCTGATTGGAAAACCCTTGCCAATTACCTGAAAGAAATAATGAAGTTCAGAATGCTAATAATACCAGGGTTCGAATATATTTAATATAAGACTTATCACTTAATGCAAATTGTTTATGAAATATCTTGTGACTGTATGTTTGTATGTATTAAACAAACGGCATAGCCAATGCTTCTAAATTCAAATTAAAATGTAGCTAATGTATAACGAGAATTGTAAGTAAAAATAAAAAAATGAATTACTTACTTAGATAGGTTAGTCACATCTCACTTAGGTCCTAGGGAACATTAAGACTTAACTTCTAATGTATACCCAGTGCTGATGTGACGTTCAGCCATCCTCAGATACTCTTAGTCGCACCTGGTTAATTTGTAGCCTTTCTGTTATACTTTCATTTACAGTGGGACTTAGATTGATGTAGATGTCAAGACGTTATAGGTTTACCGTAGCCTTCAAGACAGTCGTCTTAGTATTGCTTAATACTCTGTTCAAACCAGGCATGCAACTCTCTGAATCCTGGTTAATGCTTTTAGGTTATTCACTTTCAGGAAGGCCTCCACCAGACTAAGCTGCCATAGGTTAGGTTAGGTAGTTGGGCTGCTAGTCAATCCACCAGCACACTTAGACCATTGTGATACCCATAGACAGACTACTACCACTGACTGACAACTCCAGTGATAGTGCTGTTAATTTGATCCAGATTGAAAACCAGATATGAGCGTATTAACTTTGCTTTCACTTGGATTCGAACCGGGGACCCCATTAACCAAGGGCAAGCACTCTACCAACTGCGCCATCCAGTGCCATAAGTCAAGAAGGGCTTGACAGTAATTTTGGGGATTGGTCCCTACTTTTTGTTGTCAAATATCCATATATCCTCATGCTCTGGTGCAGGGCACACTTGAATTTCTTATCTAGAATTACTCCGATTACTCCTCAGTCAGGGGTGCGCCCTCAACTACTGGAAATTGGAATTGAAGAATGCCCCTCTTAACAACAGATACGAGCATTTCTAGATGCAAGAACATCGCTAATGACTCATGTCGCATATGTTCGTCTTCAACGTCTTCGGTTTTTCTGTTGCCTACTTGAATAGCTTGAGCAGTGTTTGTTGTTAAGAGGGAGCATTACAATTCTTAGCGGATTAATGTTTAGGTTACAAGATTTCGTCCTACTGCGTAGTGTTTCCATTGCGTTGTCTACTAGCTCACTGATTGCAGGGAGAAATCCGCAAAATAATCAAAAAATTATTTTCTTATCTTGAATATTTTGTTTGATAGCTCATTTTACTCACAATTTCTTGAAGAAAATAGTTCTGCTTGTTCGTTAGTGTCACTGGGAGCCGGAGGAAGTTGGAAGATTGTCTCTCATAAAAAATGGTCCATATATACATGTTTTTCTGCTCTTGTGTTCTTAAAGATAGACCGAGGAAACTTCTTATAGGAGAAGTAGGGAAAAATACAGCATAAAAAGTGACAATAAGAAAGATTTATAGAGAGAGGGAAAACTAACTAGACTATGTAACATCAGCTTGTGCAAAAAAAAAAAAAGCTTCAATGAACTCCTGTCAAAAGCTTGATATTTTCTGACAGCTTACACCAATACCAACTATTTCTATAAATTCTAATGACCGCTTTAAAAAAGTTTGGAAATATGTCCATAATGACGAGGACAACAGGCATAAAAACATAGAGTCCAATGGCTGAACCTCAATCTTTGGTCGTGTCTGCGTTGATGGTTATTGGAGAAGAAGACTCAACCACGAATTGTACGAGCTGTACCGCGGCATGAGCTTAGTCAGTCGTCTAAGGATTCAACGCCTGGGCCATGTACAGCGCATGGAAAACACTACTCCAGCCCGAAGAGCCTTCGACTCCGAACCAGTGGGACAACGCAATAGAGGACGCCCACGGAACCGATGGCGCACCCAGGAGGAGAAGGACCTCAATCGACTTGGTGTGCGTAGTTGAAGACAGCTGGCTAAAGATCGTGCCAGCTGGAGAGGCTTACTGGTTGAGGCCCAGGTCCACCCCGGACTGTAGCGCCACCAGAAGAAGAAGAAGAAGAATGGCGGTACCTAATCCTAAGATGAAGAAAGTGGGAATAGGCAGGAGGACACTTCAACTTTCTGTTATTTCTGTGTCAGATTTATTGCATTCTACATTAATCTTTATCGTAAGAATCGTAAAATCGTGAGAATAGTTTAAAATGAAAGATAATTTTTAAGTGCGAGTTGAGAGTAGACGTGTTGCCTATTGTTCCTCAAAATTCAATTTTTATCGTAACAATTTTCTTTTATAAATCGTCGAACAATTGCGCCATTTGCGGCTTAACATTGCTTCGTGATAATTTTGTAAAATGTGACGGTTTCTGTGTACTAAATTTCCATAAAAAGTGTGAGAAAATTAATGAGACATCTGTAGTAGCCCTTCAATCAGATCGAAATCTCACTTCGCAATGCAACAGTTGCATTTGTGTTAGTGGCTCTCTTTTGTCACTAATTTTCAAATTGCAAAGCGATGTTGCAGGAATGAAAACAAAAATTGACAAAAGTGACTCTCTAGTAACAGAGTCCAAAGCAAGAAATAAACAAAAATCCCAAGGGAAGGAGTTATCTAATTCTTCTTCTCAACCGATGGAACTTGAACTTAATTTAAATGATGTTTTGCATATTTTTCTACTGAATGGAATCAAAGGATTTCAATATATTTTTTCCAAAGAACACACCGTTTTTTTTTCACTTTTTAGTCATTGTACCTCAGGAGAGTTCCCAAATATTTGAAGTCTGTCGTCAATAATAGCTGTGTTTTTTTGCAAGCGTATAAGCGCTTAATTTATAAGTGCACAAAAAAACAATCATCGGCGCTAAATGATTCATCATAAAATCTTGGCAGCACCGACGACATTTATGACATTTGCTTAGCAGTTAGGGGTATAGTCGTGGAAGGCGATGGTTGATCTTTGAAAGTCACAATCTTCGTTTTGTGACTGTGTAGCGCGACCGTCACTTTAAAAGCAAAAACAATTAATAATTATAAAATAAAAAAAATGTTCATCAAATGAAAAGAATCGTTTACGAAACCTAAATGGAATGTATAGCAGAGACACTCTGGGTAAACCAAAAATTGCATACTTATGGATGCCAAAACAATTAAAAATGATCTAATACATCAACCACACCTGCAAATGTAAGCCACATACAGCAACCTAAACAATGAATGAATAAATTCAGGAATGAACACAAAGAAAATAAGGCTTGGAAGCATTGTTTTTATCCGCGCTTACTTCTTAAGCGGCGGTAGATATGATGAGTAATTTAAGAGGATATAGGATTTGTTGTAAGTGTGCTTGCAGAAAAACACATCTAATGACTCGCACATACAGAACGTGTGTGCTCCGCCTGGAATGGTGTCCCTGGCGGCAATGGCTTTATAGAGCTGATGCCTGAAGTTGCGTTCAATGGCTGAGCAAGCTTACGTTGATGGTTGTAAGGAACTGCTCAAGTGTCTTCATTTCAGGGGCACATTGGATTTCCTTGATTTCTACGTTCTGAAAAGCACCTTCGATGTCGATCAATACATGATATTGGCCAAACTTTAGCGGATTGTGTGCATAACCCCAATATTTTGTTGGGTGAAAGCTAACATCAGCAAATCTGGAAAAACCTCGTCCAGGAACTTTGTCTCCCAACAAAGTCAAAACGAGTCATATCACTTGAGATATTACGTATAGTGCACTGCAAAAGAAACGCGCATGTTGTGACTTGCGATGCCTTCTCGAAGTTGTATGTCCCTGCTTTTTTTTTATTTGGCGTTATAGCCCATTTTCGATCTGGGCCTCAACCGACAAGCCCCTCCAACTACCTGGCTCTCCCACCTTGGCTTCCTATCTCTAGTTTTGCACCAGTTGCTTGAGGTCCTTCTCCACATATGTAGGTGCACCACCTTAAAAGCGGGCTTCATTTGTTGCCTTGACAAACGGGGTCGAAGTCGAAGCCAATTCAGGCCAGTGCTGAATTGTCTATACGCTCTACATGGCTCTGTCATCTAAGGCGTTGGACCCGTATTCGTCTGGATAGGCTCATGTCGCTGTACAGATCGTGGTCGAATCCTCTCCTTCAAATATAATAATAATAATATGGGTGGCGCTACAGCCTATAGAGGGCCAGGAACTAGCTTCTCAGCATCCACTCCTGTTGTGCGTGCTATTGTACCTTCACGGGTGGAAGAGACCTACAGTTTAATGCCGACTCCGAACGGCGAAGTTGAGTCGCTTTTGCTAGACAGGAATACTCTTTAAGCATTGTCAGTGACTCGAAAGAGGTGGAGCCGTGAAATATGAAAGGTGGTAAAGTCGGGTATCGAACCTGGCACCCTCTGCGTAGGAGTCGACGTACTTACCCACTTCGCCACGGCGACCCACCGAATCCTATCCTTCGAATATAATAAAAATAATATGGGTGGCGCTACAGTTCATAGAAGGCCAGGACCTACCTTCTCAGCAACCATTCGTGTTGTGCGTGCTATTGTACCTTCACGAGTGGAAGAGACCTACAGTTTAATGCCGACTCCGAACGGCGAAGTTGAGTCGCTTTTGCTAGACAGGAATACTCTTTAAGCATTGTCAGTGACTCGAAAGAGGTGGAGCCGTGAAATATGAAAGGTGGTAAATTCGGGTATCGAACCTGGCACCCTCTGGGTAGGAGTCGACGTACTTACCCACTACGCCACGGCGACCCACCGAATCCTATCCTTCAAATATAATAAAAATAATATGGGTGGCGCTACAGTTCATAAAAGGCCAGGACCTACCTTCTCAGCAACCATTCGTGTTGTGTGTGCTATTGTACCTTCACGAGTGGAAGAGACCTACAGTTTTATGCCGCCTCCGAACGGTCAAGTTTGTGAAGCTTTTTCTAGACAGGAACGGGTCGACGCACATACCCACGAGGCCACGGCCACCCACCTCCAAATATAGCACACAGAAATTTGTTCTTTTAGAGACCAACGATTCCTTCATCGGGTCTTGAGATAGTGCAGCAGGACTGGGATGATCAATGCCTTATATAAAGACATCTCGGTCCTTCGAGAGACGGATCTATTACTCAAATGCTTCTTGAGCTCAAAGAAACAGCGATTGCCAAGTGTTAATCAGCGTTTTCATCTCGGTACAGATGTTGTTCTTACTGCGAAGCGGAGGTAGAATACTTCCTTGATTACTTTCTCGGACCCCATTCCTGATCTGTAGAAACAACGCGAGTTGGATATGCATCCATAATCCTTGCAAAGATCTTAATGCTGCCGTTCACCGTGTCTCGATGTCTGTCTTAATCTTGTTCCATTTGAAGCAGAGGGTGAGATCCTTACGTCATATCAGCCGTGACACATTCTTATTCTTGTCTTGTTGCGTGCAAAACGTAACACCTTTTTGCAGAGATTTTCTCAGAAACCACGATGGGACGTGTAAGCAAATAGTTGTGGCATCCTCTGGGCTGTGAAGAGGCACGTGCTTTGGCCGCTTCGGTTCCCTCATCTTCCTAGAAACCCCTGTCTCTGTTGCTGCTGCTGCTGCAAATAGGCCACAGAACACACCTCTCCCCAATCCACCATCGCTTCCAGTGAAACTCTGTCTTTTTTGTTCACGATCCAAACTTAATGAGCCGTCTTTTAAAGCAGAATCCTGCCAGCACGACTCCCCACGAATTACGAAGCCATAATCTGTGAAAATCCGCTCTTAATCAGATCAACCTGTTACCCACAGCTGCTGGCTTTATAATTTTTCTGCGGTAAGCCCTTCCACAGCTGAAAACCCTACACCAGCTCCGAGACATCAAAATTAATAGGAAAACTTCCACGGCCCTTTCGAAAGCTAAACTTCCACCAGAGCGCAAGAAGAAAAATAAAACGCAATAATGACTGCTTCAGTCAAAGCGCTACATCGCTCGAACTTTCGCCACCGGAAACTCCAACGTCATGTTGCAGTTTAGCACATCCCTGGCGTGCATTTCTCAGCCAAATGTTCATCGGGCCAAGTTTCATTAAAATCTCATTAACATCATGCACGTCGTCATCGCAGACGGAAGCGGGAACATACGTCTGCGAAGAAATCTCCCCGAAAACTGAACGCTGCACAAAAAGAATAAAATGTGCTAGCAAACTTTAAGGACTCCTGCTTCAGTCGGATGGAGGGACAGAGAAGTGAAATTCATTCACCTTTTCGGGCGAGTTCGCTTTATCGACAAAGCCATCGACTCTGTCGGAATGTTGTAATAACGCAAGGACAAACATTCTCTCTCGCCTTCCAGCGAGAAGGACATGCAAATACAAACACTCACTTACAGAGGACAAGACGAGAGGGAATGGAAATACAAGGCGAGGAAAAACGAAATAAAATGCCACCCACGCCGCACCGACTAGCAGCGAAGTGCTGACTTTGACATTCGAGTTTGGATAACCCAAAGGATGGCTTGCCTACAAAGGAAATACATAATTTCATTGCATTGCACTGGGAATTGCGTTTTTTTTTGCCCGGATCCGAGCCGGGAGTCGAGCAACAGAACAGCAGTAAAAATTAGGAAAACAAAAAAAAATTTAGTGCAAGAAAAATTCGCTCAGTTAGCACGAGCACAAGAACAAGGACAATAAGCGAAACTAACGTCTCCCATTAATTTAAAGAGAGAGAAAAAAATCAAGACTTGGACAAAAACTAAGGACATCTCCACCAACTGCCTCCCCATTCACTGCGTCGTCGTGGGGTGGGTCCTGCGATGAGAAATTGCGCTAAGTAGCGCGTTTGTTTGCCCCAGCAAGTAGCGGCGCTGGGCAAAGGGCACGATCTCCCCAGCAGCCCAGTCGAAATAGAGATTTCTCATTGTCTGCACAAAAAATTGGTTGCGAGCGGGAGCCGTGAGACGCTGGCCAGCGAAGTTTGGACCAGCGGATGCACCCAGAAAAAGAGACGTAATCAAATTTACCATCGCGAAAAATATGCTTTTCCTTTCTTTGGTCTTGATTGCAGTCCTGTTTCATATTTTATTCAGTTTCTCTTCGCTGGGGTTTTGTCGTCGGTTGTGTGCGACTCGACTTTTGGCGCACGTCTTGCGACTCGCGGCGCGGCGTGATGTACGACGATTTCCTGGACCCAGCCAGAGGAGTCGCGTTTTTCTCGTTTTGCCATCGCATTCGTCCTCGTTTCGTTGCGAATGTGCTTTTTTTTTATTATTATTATTGTTTTCCATTTGTCTACTTCAGTGCTTTTCATTATCATGAGAAGCGGCGGCGTCGTTTTCGTCGTCGTTGTCGGAGTCGACGAATCCGCTCCTTGCTGCCTGGCATAAATGAAATAAATGCCCGGGATAACGTTTGGACAAATCGTGTCATAAAAATTTCATTTGTCAGCGAAAGTTAGTTCAGACGTCAGTCAGAGTGGGTGGCCGATTGGGAACATGTGTCAGTGTGGGGCGGTGGGCGGTGGATGGTGGAGGAGGGGATAATGAGAACGAATAAGGAGTGGATTATGAGCTTTTCAGTGGACAAGGATTCATGATTTCTTTTCTGTTTTTATATTTTAAACTCAGCCATGATGGCTGAGATGATGTTTATTGGAATATTTTACGAGGGTGGTTGTGCATTTTCTTGCAATTGCATAAATCTAATCAAATTGCTGTGCAGTCTTTTTTATTTTTTTGCTTCGCGTTCGTTCTTAAAGTGAGGACTGAGGGGATTTAGGTATTTCTGCACGACTTGTTGTTTATTGGGCATATTTAGGAACCAAAGTGCATTCACTGCACTGAGCGTAGTGCTTAAATCGATTGAAGATGGTGCTGACAAAGGTTGGAAGAACAGAATTAGGTTCGTTCACTTGGGAAAAGTAGGTTCGTTCACTTGGGAAAAGTATCGAGAGGGGAGGTCTCGTGTAATCTTCGACGTTTAAACCGTCATACTTGCCTCATTTCCTAATTTAATCAAAGTTCTACCGAATAAAGGATGCTCGCACTATACGCGATTCAGAAGATTTTCTTTTATGCAAGGATAAGTTCGTTGGATCCTTAAGCCAGTGTGTTTAGAAAAAGTTCAAATCTGGGCGGGCGGCGTGGGTGAGGGAGGTATGTGTGCATTCGGGTGCCTCGACAGTCTTATGGCCTAGTTGATCCATGCTTCCAAAGATCCTCGATGCATCTGCATATGTGTCCCGGATTCTATTCATTCTTTAGCTCTGGAGTCTTGCCTTATTGCTGATCAATTCGAATTCAACATACGATGTCGCTCCTGCCATTGGTCCTTTAGGGACATTCGAGACGCCTCGGTCTTTTAGCCACAACCTCATTTCCCTCTTTCAGTTCTCCAGCATCGTGCCTCCTCATACTAGGCTTTTCTTTGTAGCAATAGCACGTAGTTTCCGTTGACCCAACTGAATGATTTAAGTCCAGCTTCTCAGGGGCTGTGGGCTTGCCCTGATCAGCTCATCATTGGCTATGGCCTCAGTTGCCACTCGTAGGGATTTCCTCTCGTTTTTAGAATGGGAACGAGGATTCCTTTTCCTCTTAGATGATTTTATGTGATGTGCTTCGAAGAATGCCCTTTTCCGGCATGGCCTTCAGAGATTTCCTTCTTTTGTTTGAGCCTTGATGGAGTTTGCTCTTCTGGTTTCTTAGCAGGTGCTCCTACAGTTCCACGGAGATATTTTCCTCTAGAGTTTTAGCTGTCACGGCTAAACTAAACTTTGACACTAGCATTGCATCAGACAATAGCTTTGAGGTGGATGTTTGTTTTTTAAGATTTTGTTTAAAATTCGGCTTGTCTCTTTCGCTTTTTCTGCTTGTCCTTCTTTGTTTGTATGTATTTATGGCTTCTTTTATTCACTGTGTTGTATTGTATATTTGGGCCCACGAGTAGGGCCGGAGAGGAATAATCTGCCCGTAAAGAACTGCCACACGCGGGTTAAGGTGTATACAATAAGCCCCTGCGAATGCCTCTGAAGGAGCACGTTCATCGTTGGTGTGACCCTCAAAATTTCGTTCGCAGGCACACTTTGATTTCGGCTAACTCTACCACTGGTATTAGGTTTGACTACCTCTCAGTTTCCCCTTCTATAGATGCGATTATATTATCATTAGGCTTACTTAAGCCCTGACACTCCAACAAGGTGCTTAGTCTTGCCAGGGTCAAGGGAATACGTCATACCTGTGCTCCAAATTACTGAGAGAAGCCTTTTGTTATCAGTTCTGTTTAATACATAATTCCACATAAAACCGCATGGATTCAAAATCTACATCAAACTAAGACAGTCTTGTATAACTTCTGACTTAGGAAGTGACTCTGCTCCATTTTACTGAGTCATAAAGTTGGATGGTTAACAAATTGTGAGATTCTCTTGACGATCTCTCAATTACTTGATGAGATATGTACTAGCAACGGTCCCTGAAAATGCACGGGTCCAGTTGACAAACGACCTCTTGGATAGGCCTCACGGCGCAGCCTAAACTTGAGCTAATGCTTGCAGAGGCCCCTCCGTCCAGCGATTTAAACAGGACGGTTTCTCCAGATGGGGAGTTTCGGACGGGGGTTACTTTCTCACCACGTGAACACTATTAGCTCAGAGACAACAAACCTCTACTACCGACAACGATGAAGAACGAAATAAGGACGACAGTTTTCGGTATTACAAGTGGACTTTGAGGTCCCTACACAGACTACTTGCATCCGATGAACTAAGAGATGCCCTAGAAATCTGCGAGGCAGACATCACCGCAATCCTAAAGAAGCGATGGGATAGCCGAGCAAAAAGAGAGAGATTGTTACAGAGAGCGAAGTACAAGCGCATGAAGCCTTAGGAAATACAGTGGGCTTTCCCTAAGTAGAAATGTCCTTAAATCGAAACTTTCTCTAACTCGAACTTTTTCGCCATATTTTACGTACATTTCACTCAAATTTTCCATACAAAAACCAGTCTCTAAATCAAACTCCCTCTAACTCGAACAGACTTTGGGTTTCCCGTGACAATTCGACTTAGGGGGAGTCCACCGTAAGTCTTTAACTTTAAATACATATCAACCCCCACCAACATCAGCCTAATCTGCGTCCACGCCCCAATGTCAAAAAACTGACTCAAGCTGTTGGAGTTGGACGTGCCGTGGCGATCTCTCTCTACAGCCAGTATAGGGTTCCCTCACCTCACCATTCACAGGGGGACCTGGAAATCTTCTGAGTAATCAAACGTCAACCAGATTGCTCACATTACGAATGACGTCAGATACTCCTACAGTATCGTCGATGTCCGACCCGCCAACGTCCTCAGCCATCTTAGCTTGGGTAAAAATCATGCTAGCTGGATAGGCAGCCAACTTGCCTTGACTGAGAAGAAGAAGAAGAAGAAAAATGTGAGCTTAGTGAAGCTTAACTCCCAATACAAGCAATTCAAGGTCACAGCCGCTGTTTGGACAAGAACAATCAAAAGTAAAGTAGTCCAAGCCAGAAATGAAATTCTATGGAGATAGTAATGCTATAGAGTTCTCCAGCCCACTAAGACAATGTTGATCCATTGTGATACCCACAGTCCCACTACTACCACTGATCGACTACTCCAGTGATAGTGCTGTCAGCTTGCAAATGGTGACTGAACCCGATTTGCAAAGCGTACTAGCTTCGTTTTCTCTGGGATTCGAACAGTTAGTCCCTTTAATCAAGAGCAGGCACTTAGTCAATCCCATCATCCAGTCATTACGAGTTATGTAACTAACGTAAAATTTCACTTATGTGCGATCGTAGAGACCGATTCATTTCGTTAACTTTTAAGCTTAATGAAACATAACGAAAGTGAGCACCGTCATCAAGTCCATGTGTATTGTGTTCGCTTGTTTGCTTGGGCTGACTTAAGTTTACCTAAGAATTTGGCTGGTCCTTTGAGATGATTATTTCGATGCAGCGAGGATGGGCTGGAGTTAAGGATGATCCCTATTAAGCCTTAAGGAAGCGAACAAAATTTGCTATCGCCTTTGGAGAAAAACAATCACGCGTGTCATTATTTGTGAATCGCTGCTGCGTTATCAGAAAAAGTGCCGAAGATTTAGCTTCCTGAACTTCAACTCATAGTCAAACAGGCATTATTGAATCCCAGAAACAACGAAATCATCAGAAAACAGCATGTCAGCCCATCAATGAATGGCTTCCCTCCTAATCTTGATCACAAATTATGTCGACTTAGGAAGGAAAAGTCTATAATCCCCTGAAATGTATCACTCCGCTGAACATTGCCCGTACACGCCCCCGAGCTCAATCCACAGGATTTCCCTCAGGTAACACAAGACCTCAACCCCTAGTCAAACGACACGTATCAATATTTCCGGTCCATTTATTAACAAACGACCTCATTTACAACGTCGTACATCATGATTTGATTCCTGTAAAATGGATGCCAAGAAGCCACCTGCAAATGACTGAAATCCATTTTGGCTCTCATTCTCCACCTCAGTCCAGAAACATTAACCGAAATCGTAGATATAAATTCCGGTGACATTTTTAGTAGCAATAGAAACTCAATCCGATGATTCCCTGCCCATTCCAGAGTACGCCACCAGCCAGCGTGGGTACCCGGGCAGGTAGTCTCTGTGGATACCTATTTCATTATACTCGCCAATAAATCTTTTATAAATCCTTATCCCGCACGAGTCGTGGGGCCAAAGAAATCCTTTCACCACCATTGAACCCATTCACACACCAGCGCGCCCGCGACCGAACCAGTGCGCGATTGGCATGCACCTCAGAGCAGCACTCTGCACGCCATCCTGCCACCTTCCATCGGCTCCCATCCACCGTCTACGATTCGCCGCCAGCGGGAGCGGCATTGATGGCTTGGGCAACTTGGCAACTAGAGGTGGGAACTGATTTAGAGGTAGTTGCACGAGAAAAACGCTCTCTCCTCCTTCGATCTAGACCTACTAGTGTCTTCCCCGCTTACCGTCCTCCAGAGTTGTGCACAACTCACATGAATGTGTGCACAGGCATTCATCCCCTTGGGGTTGAACAAGATTTTTCAAGTAAAACACGCCACCACGATGATTAGGGGGAGGGGAGGCTGGAGCTTCTTAAATTTATTGCAAACTTTAAGGACCCACAGAGCCTGGGAAGCTCGTTCTTTGTTCTCCGATTAATTCTCTTGTGTGTGTGTGTGTGCGAACATATGGAACTCATCCCTTTGCTTTGTTCTTCTCATTTCAGATCGTCTCAGTGGAACAATATGTGTCGGTGATTTTGACTGTAAGGACGACATTGAAAAATTAATTGCAAACCCAGTGACGGAGGTCTTTGTGGCGCGGCACAAACGTCGGAAGGAAGGAAGGAAGGAGAAGTAGTGAGTCGGTGCACCACGACAGTCAGTAGTTGTATTATCCTTTCGGGAGGAGAGAAAATGCTAACAACATGATGATAGTCTGGAACCGTAGTCCTTGTTGTAGTCGTAGCACTGGTAGGACACCATCCGCAAGTGGCCTGCTGTGGAGTCATAGACGAGACACTCAAAGTAACAACAACGGCCCCATTGCCAGGGGGTCAGCACAAATCTTACAGTTGTTTTGGCTTTTACGGACATCTTTGGTGATAGTATGTCTGTTGCTGCCTCTGCCATCTAAAACGAACATGGAGAGAGCCTTTGTGCAGTCATCATCATCATCATCATCGTCATCGTCGTCGTCCTCATCGTTATTGTCTTCATCACAGTACCCTCTGCCACCAGAAGTGCAACAGCAAATAATAGCGGCAACCATAAATGGCGGAGGCGATATCATGGGTACGGGATCCAATCAGCATCATCCTGTGGCGAGCAGCAGCATACAATGCCCAAGCTTCGATGAAAGTTCAGCGTGTCCCTGCTACAAATTCGAAGATGGTAAGTGTGTGTCATTGTCGAATTAATAGCCGAAAGCATTTACCATTTCGATGCGTCTGCCTTCATTCGATTTGGTTCTCGGTCTACGTCCTTTGTCGTGGTCCTTAAGCTGTGTTGCAGGAAGAAAGCTTGGGCACACAAATGGTATGACTTCTGTGAATTGACGTTCATCCAGCACTTTTGTTGGTCTTCTCTGAGTTGCGATGCCATTTTGTTCGTTAAGTTAGGAGGATTTCACGAGGAACTTGATATATTTGACAGAATTTTTAAACCTTGGTACGGGGTGCTGGCCTGTTTTTAAAGAATTCGATGATGTTGAACAATTAGGCAACATGCATCATTTTTTGAGCTTGATTTTTTTTCGCTGGGACCGTGACCGCAGGTTTCATTGCTCAATCGAACTTCACTTGCAAGCGGGAGTGCAGGTGAGACACCAAACGCCGGATGGTGAGTGAAATTCATTAACTTGTCCTATAACCCCTCGGAGGTATCTCTTTTCGAGCTCTGCAAGGCGTTTGAGCTCTCTGAAACTATTTCCTAAAGATTGCTCGATTACTCTTCACCTGTTCTGCGCCATGTTTGCCTAGGGCGCCCTGCTATTCTGCTTGCTTTGGTAAGCGCGGATTCCGCTGCATCGCGTGCTTCGCAATGGAGTGGTCTTCGAACCGTGGGTGTGTCCAATCCACAGTCACTTTCTCCTTCGTATAGTGAAGTTGCCCTTTCGCAAGTGCAATTGCTACTAGGGATGTTTCTTAAACATTTGTTCACGACAGATTGCAGCTTTTCGGTGTCCATTTTCTAGGTACTCCATCAGAATAGCAGCCCCTATTTCACGTTGGAACGAAACAGTCCTGAAACTTGGTTCTGAAGCCACATTGCTATTCCAGATCATTGATTGCATTCTGAACTCAGTTTTAGCCTTCCCGATTCTGCAGCCGAGACGATTCAACTACGATGCTTCCTTCATCATCCTTACAGTCTTTCGCTCGGGCTTTAGAACTCTGAATAGTTAGCTTAGGTTAGGTCTTGGAATGTGTGAGGGATGAACATCACTTCCACTCGGAGGCCTTAGACCTCATTGTGAATCCACCGGAGCACACTTTCTTATTAAACCTATCCTGTGTCACTTGATGGCTTAAACCACGCCGTTCTCTTTACAAATCATAGAGATAAGTCAGCATTCACTAAGTCAGCAGTCTCTGTAAAGAATCTGTGGCCCTGCGAAGCTAGGCACCGATTCTGGGGAGCTGGGCAGTAGTAAAGCTGATGTTGCATCGTCTCGGTTTCTTGCACGTCACTTCAGCTCCGGCAGAGATCGCTGGATTCTGCATTGTTCCGATGGGGCAGTGTTCTGTGATCACTCCGACGAGCACACGCATCTAGTTACGGTCCAACGCCAAAAGCTTCTTTGTCATTGTTAAGCTCTGGCCACGTTGACCTTGTCGTGTCGTGTTCATTGCAATATTCCACTGCTACACGGAACGAGAAGTGAGTTTGACTGTAAAGACTCTGGTCGCTCTGAATTGAATTGTCTTTTTCTGTTGAACGTCTGCAAGCACATCGTCGGCTGGTGCAATGTGATCAGTGGATGCGGCAAGAAGGACCAAGTTGTGATGAGACGCTCGCCCACTGAAACCACTCGGCAACTGCTGGGACACGTGGCCTTGCCTCAAATGGCTGACACACCACGCGACGCGGGTCAACTGACACTCAGACTTAAGGGGCAAAAGTTGAGTGTGTGTGTAGCCTGGGTAGTTAAGGATGAAATAAATCTCATAATCTATTAAAATGTGGGGAGTGGTTACTTCAGGAGACGGACAAATGTCACAGACGTGATTCCTCGAGAGGCACGCGGTTCCACACGTCTCAACATCAATAAAACGACCTGGCGATTCCCTGATCGATCAACCGTCAATCAGATTGATCAATCATCTCTTGTGATCCACGTTGGCTTCTTTTAGTGTGATGTCACTTATAGTCCGTCGGTGGCTACAGTGATTTGTCCGCTTTGCTGATGTCCATTTCAGACCCTCGTCTGGCCGGACCCTGAGCTGTAGCCTGGGACTGAGAACTGACTGATGGACCTTAGTGAGTCGTGGCGATTCATAACAGCCCTTGATCTCGTCGTACAGAATTCTATTGACTTCAGTGCAGCCTGGCTGTCAACAAAGATGGTGATATCTGTGGGTGGCATTTCGGTTTATGGAATGTGCTTCGTTGCTTTCTCCATTCCCAGAATCTCTGCTTGGAAGACGCTAGACATATCAGGAAGTCTAAATGATTCCTGTTTGCGCAAGGTGTCCGAGTAGAATGTGGTCTGAGTACCTGTGTCCATTTTTGATCCGTCGGTGAAAAGGCCAATCTCGTGGTCGTTGATAAGGGAGTCCGAAAGCCATTTATTTGCCACCGTCGGGAAACAGAATTGGTATGAGAGAGGGGGAAGTCATTATGGGGAGATATATAGTCAGTTGTAGCCGCTAGGCTACTGGAACCATGTCGCTTTCTCATGTCGTCTGTTTAATCTGACTAGTTAAGTTCGTTCTTTGGTAAAACTTCCTTACCTCAAACCTGCAGTAGTATCCCTCTATTCCACCTATCGCGCGCTTCTCATGTACCTTCTCTCTCCTCCTGAGAAGGCGGTCTTCCTTCTCCACTTCTGTTTGTAGAGCTCGAGAGCAGCTCTTGATCTTCTAAGCAGTGCCACTGTATAGGCCTCTTGCTTATCTGCTTTCGCCTGATGACACTCGTCGTCAAACCAGGGGTTTCGTTGGGGCGGTCGAGAACTTTTCTACTAGTAGGTAGTATTTGGACAGTGGTGAAGGCGCAGTTGGTAGAGTGCCTGCCTCTGGTTAGCGGGGTCCCCGGTTCGAATCCCAGTGAAAGCAAAGTTAATACGCTTTTATCTGGTTTTCAAATCTGGTCCAGTCACCTTTTGCCGTTGGGATCAGATTAACGGCACTATCACTGGAGTAGTCAATCAGTGGTAGTAGTCTGACTAGGGGTATCACAATGGACCAACATGGACTGCGTGTGCTAATGACTTCACTTGTAGCCACCAATCTTTGCCAACTATCGAGATATGGTAGGCAGGTAGGTAGGGCCTACCATATCTCGATAGTTGGCAAAGATTTCTCCATTCTTGTAGATCGGACAAGGGATTGGTTAGATATCAGTCTCAATATTTCCATCGTGGTCTTGTCTGGGTCAAGTGGAGCAAGCCCTCGTCTATAATCTTCAAGGTTTTGAGTGAAACATATTGCGCCATAGAGTGGGACATTCATCAACTACGTGGTAGATTAATGGAAGCATTCTTTGGGTTATACACACATTTAACAAGTCTATTTAGCCCTTGTAGCATGTTTTTATTTGAACTGTTTTATTCAGCCTCTTATAAACCAACGGCAATTGCGTTGTAATGGTAAAGTTCTTTTGGATTAGAGGACTATCTAAGACATTCTGATATCAATCATGTCCCAAGATAAGTTGTCCTCGCGATAAGGAGATGACTATCGAGGTTGATAGTGTCCCTTTGTGATATACAACCCTCCGTTGCTTGACTTGGAGTTTAAATGACTTAGAAGTTGTTGGTGGTATTGACACTCTCTGGACTTCATCATTGAGAATCATATGTTAGGTCTTATTTCATAGCAAGTGTACAATGGTTTTTCTCTCATCCTCGTCTCTGCTGCATCTTCTGCAAAAGTGGTTGTAAGGAAGGCCTTGTCTAGATGCGTAAGTTCCAATGGCGCTGTAACCTGTTATAATGCCAATATACCAATGAAAGTTCTAAGATTCAGTCTGCTCAATCAGATCAGGCTAAGCGATCACCTAGGGTTGAGCGTATGCCAGAGTTATTTGATAATGACGCATCCTTTACCAATTTTTACTTGAGCAAGTGTTTCGAGTTTTAGCGAGTTCGTCCACTTTGTGATTCTATGGAATGTCACTCTGGACTGTCCAATTTTTATTATGTGCTTGTGACTTAGACATTCCACAGAATCTCCTCTTCCGTTCCTTCGACCATTCGTATCAAGATGACAAGGAAAGCCTGAAGAGCCCACATTAGGGTCATACTCTCCTCCGATTGGGCAGTAGATAATGTTTATTCTCGTCAAGGAGCAACTGTCGAACGATAACCCCCACAGCTTACAAATGTCCAATTTGTATCAATATCATTGAACTGAGCGTGAAATGAACGAGTGCCATCAAAGGATTGGTGACAATTTACTGACTCAAGGCCACTCGACATGATTCACTACACAGCGGGTCATTTTAATGACCGCCTTGGGCAGTAAACGTCAAGAACCCATTCGCAGCCAAGATTTACGCAAATCGCCCTTGCGTTCACAGAGAAACTATTCACTTCCCAGGGCGAACTCATTTTACACCGCTGCCCTGTCAACGGAAGGCAGCGCCGATAAGGACTAGCTCCAACCGATGATGATCGTCTTCCTCTCCACCCCTCGGTGAGGTTAGCGGGTCCACAGTTCGAATCCCAGTGAAAGCAGAGTTAATACGCTTTTATCTGGTTTTCAAATCTGGTTCAGCTATCATTTGCCGTTGGGATCAAGTTAACGGCACTATCACTCGAGTGGTCTGCCGGAGATAGTAGTCTGACCGGGTATCACAATAGAGCAATATGGTCTAAATGTGCTGCTGAATGTACAGCCCACCTACCTAACCCAACCTAGATAGTATTTGGAGCAGTCTTTCATTTAAAGCTACAAAATCTCTCTCTCTTATCAAACAACCCTCGTATGTTCATGATATCAGACAAAAAATGTTATTCCAACCTATCGCAGTATGCTGGTCAATGATAATGCACACAAATCCGAAATCATGTACATGAACATTTTTGTGCATTTTCTCACACCCCTTCTCGTTACATGATCCCGTCGGCGTGTTGCTTCCCCCATTCAATTAATACAATTTCAAATCTCAAGAGATCACAAAAAACTTGCCAGCCAAACTAATCCAAAACTAAAAGTCAACTTAAGACTTTAAATCAATTTAATCCCACTAATGTCCGCCCATGGTACGGAACTTTTCGCCCCTATGCAAGTGCTACACAAATCTTCAGCCATTTCTTGCCACCTCCCGCACTCGCCAACACACACTTTGAATGAATGTCCTTGCAGTGTTCATGGAAAATCAACCGGACGATTGCTGTGCTCAGCACTTCATTCATCCTGAACTCACCCCGAGACACACACACACACACAGTCACGGGAGTTCTACTCCTTGGTCATCTTAAATGTTCATTAAGGGTTGATTTCTGGACTTCCTTTTCGCAAGGGACGCTCCCAGTCTCACCATTCTCCTGCCACTCATTCGAACACTTCTCCCCCTGTCATCAGTCTTCTCTCACACCTCCACACCAGCGCCCCACACTGACAGGCGAGCTTGTCATAGCCTTTGTGTACGTTAGCTTACATTTTGTCGCCCTTAGTCAGGCGACACACCCCCTCCACGAATTCCGGACCAAATTGTGACATCAACACTGAGCTAGCAATGCAGACTCTCCGAGGAGTGGACGTGGCGGTGGGATGCCCCACTGGACGGTCCGTGGCTGGTGTTCGCTCTTTCTTTTCTCTCTTGCAGACTATCTCAATATTTTTGCTCGTTATGTCATTGCCATATCCTTAATTGCTTTTTGCTCCACCTCTGCGTCCGCACAGCCGAGGACTCTTAATCAATTTTATACACCTTCAGCACTTCGGACTCTGCGCTAGACGGACTTTATTTGCAGTGCTTCTGGTTAGCACCTTCTAACTTCTCGCTTGCTGTTATGCTTGGCATTAATTGAATGGGACATTAATCTTGATAAAACGATTCTGTGTGTGTGTGTGTGTGTTGTCTCTTTTGCTCGACGTCAGTTCGCTTTGTGGCCGCATGTGTCGGCGGGCAATGCCGATGCTGACAGAATGATGAGCAATTATTAACCTGTTTCGGAGAACATATTCGGGGATTTGTGAGATATAATGTTCTCGTGGAGATAATTAAATGTTGATCATTTGCCTGTTCAGATGGGTGATGTCAGTCGTTTGGCAGAGCGTATTAGACGAGGAGACATGTACATGTTCTCGGAGGATGACTCGATTAGATGACTTTTTGTGGGTTTGCTCTTGGAATGAATCCTCAATCGATTTTGGCGAGTAGCTTTAAGAAAAAGGTGGTGGGAGAGTGGCAACAGAACAAATTGGGCGTTAAAGGTCATTTAGTTGAGTACATTTTTCGGAGGGATTAAAATTTAACATTTTGAATTTAGCAGGTACGCCTCTAAAGTCAGTCTTTAAACTTGAGGTGGAAGTGCAATATAATACAACTTCAGCATATAGGGAGATCAAGGGTTGTCTTAAATGAGTGGTGATAGCCTTTTCTCGACTTTGTGACCCCTTGCACTGGTCTTACTAAATAGGCCAGTAACTGTCACTCGACTGAAAACAGTTACAAGGCCATGCTAAGCTGCACTTAAGAGTCAAGGTACGACCATGATGGACGAAGGCAAACTACAGCTTATGTCAGAGCCGAACGAAAAATAACCAGAAGCGTCAGCAAATTTCAAAGACATACAAAAATACCCAGAATCACCCACAAATTCCAAGAGTTCTTTAGTAAGGACGCGGAGGCTCGTAACACATTGCATCGAGAAGAGGATGCAGTCTTAAGAGTTGTCTAGTAAGGCCGCAGTAAGGCCACTAAGGCGTATTCGTAACATTTAGCACCGAGGCGAGAAGGCAGTCTTAATAGTTGTCCAGTAAGGCCACGGAGGCGTATACGTAACATTTTGCATCGAGACGAGGCGCAGCCTTAAGAGTTGTCTAGTAAGGCCGCGGAGGCGTATACGTAACATTTTGCATAGAGACGAGGAGCATTCATAAGAGTTGTCTAGTAAGGCCGCGGTTGTGTATACGTAATATTTAGTACCGAGGCGAGAAGGCAGTCTTAATAGTTGTCCAGTAAGGCCACGGAGGCGTATACGTAACATTTTGCATCGAGACGGGGAGCAGTCTTAAGAGTTGTCTAGTAAGGCCGCGGAGGCGTATACGTAACATTTTGCATCGAGACGAGGAGCAGTCATAAGAGTTGTCTAGTAAGGCCGCGGAGGCGTATACGTAACATTTTGCATCGAGAGGAGGAGCAGCCTTAAGAGTTGTCTAGTAAGGCCGCGGAGGCGTATAAGTAACATTTAGTACCGAGGCGAGAAGGCAATCTTAATAGTTGTCCAGTAAGGCCACGGAGGCGTAACATTTTGCATCGAGACGAGGAGCAGTCATAAGAGTTGTCTAGTAAGGCCGCGGAGGCGTATAAGTAACATTTAGTACCGAGGCGAGAAGGCAATCTTAATAGTTGTCCAGTAAGGCCACGGAGGCGTATACGTAACATTTTGCATCGAGACGGGGCGCAGCCTTAAGAGTTGTCTAGTAAGGCCGCGGAGGCGTATACGTAACATTTTGCATCGAGACGAGAAGCAGTCATAAGAGTTGTCTAGTAAGGCCGCGGAGGCGTATACGTAGCATTTTGCATCGAGACGAGGAGCAGTCATAAGAGTTGTCTAGTAAGGCCGCGGAGGCGTATACGTAACATTTTGCATCGAGACGAGGAGCAGCCTTAAGAGTTGTCTAGTAAGGCCGCGGAGGCGTATAAGTAACATTTAGTACCGAGGCGAGAAGGCAATCTTAATAGTTGTCCAGTAAGGCCACGGAGGCGTAACATTTTGCATCGAGACGAGGAGCAGTCATAAGAGTTGTCTAGTAAGGCCGCGGAGGCGTATACGTAACATTTTGCATCGAGACGAGGAGCAGTCATAAGAGTTGTCTAGTAAGGCCGCGGAGGCGTATACGTAACATTTTGCATCGAGAGGAGGAGCAGCCTTAAGAGTTGTCTAGTAAGGCCGCGGAGGCGTATAAGTAACATTTAGTACCGAGGCGAGAAGGCAATCTTAATAGTTGTCCAGTAAGGCCACGGAGGCGTAACATTTTGCATCGAGACGAGGAGCAGTCATAAGAGTTGTCTAGTAAGGCCGCGGAGGCGTATACGTAACATTTTGCATCGAGACGAGGAGCAGTCATAAGAGTTGTCTAGTAAGGCCGCGGAGGCGTATACGTAACATTTTGCATCGAGACGAGGAGCAGTCATAAGAGTTGTCTAGTAAGGCCGCGGAGGCGTATACGTAACATTTTGCATCGAGACGAGGAGCAGTCATAAGAGTTGTCTAGTAAGGCCGCGGAGGCGTATACGTAACATTTTGCATCGAGAGGAGGAGCAGCCTTAAGAGTTGTCTAGTAAGGCCGCGGAGGCGTATAAGTAACATTTAGTACCGAGGCGAGAAGGCAATCTTAATAGTTGTCCAGTAAGGCCACGGAGGCGTAACATTTTGCATCGAGACGAGGCGCAGCCTTTAGAGTTGTCTAGTAAGGCCGCGGAGGCATATAAGTAACATTTAGTACCGAGGCGAGAAGGCAAACTTAATAGATGTCCAGTAAGGCCACGGAGGCGTAACATTTTGCATCGAGACAAGGAGCAGTCATAAGAGTTGTCTAGTAAGGCCGCGGAGGCGTATAAGTAACATTTAGTACCGAGGCGAGAAGGCAATCTTAATAGTTGTCCAGTAAGGCCACGGAGGCGTAACATTTTGCATCGAGACGAGGAGCAGTCATAAGAGTTGTCTAGTAAGGCCGCGGAGGCGTATACGTAACATTTTGCATCGAGACGAGGAGCAGTCATAAGAGTTGTCTAGTAAGGCCGCGGAGGCGTATACGTAACATTTTGCATCGAGACGGGGCGCAGCCTTAAGAGTTGTCTAGTAAGGCCGCGGAGGCGTATACGTAACATTTTGCAACGAGGCGGCGTCTAAGAAGTATAAGGCCGTCAGACTTAGGCCAAATTGTGCCCGATTTGATACCAAGGTGTTGACGAACGAACGGACTGAGCGATCGTTTGAAATTAAGTGATGGCAATGTTTCTTTTGTTTTAAGGGAAGTGGTGCCTTCTAGCCCTTTATGACTAGTAGTTTTGAATATGTGTATCTTAAATAAATGGCAGGCTGGAGCCATTTATTTTAAGAAAAACTGCCTAGAATGACCGGCCTGACTGTCCGAGCAGATGAAAATATCTCTTTTGAATATTACATTGTTGTTGAGCTAGGACAATGCCTTCTTATAGAAAAGGTTTTTGCCTGGAAGACGCTACAGTGATCATTGAGCCTCAGGGAGCAATAGACACGAGGACCTACTCCCTCGTCCGTCTTCGATCAGTCTGTGAAGAGACGCAGCCAACGTCTGTTTATCGGATCAATCCCATCTGGAGGGAATGCTGGTGAAGAGACTCTTCTCGAAGATGGCTCGGAAGAGTTGGCGGCCGGTGTCGTTAGGGAGGAAGTTACATATATTCGTTTATCTTTATGGCATTAATTGTATCAACAATTATTCAAAGGGTTTATCTATCGTCTCAAGTTGACTCTATACGGTGCCACGGTTGTCACTCCAACTTAACCCGACCTACTTTCAGTCCCACGCACCATTCATCAAGCATCTGAACTGGGGCTCCATTAGTCCCGAAATAGAAGCGACACCATCATTTGATCGAAACGAATTGATTGATTGAGTTAAGCATCTAGTCTAACTACAGATGTTAAGTGTGAAACAACGCATTTGCACATTTTATAGCTCAATTTCGCGAACAGCACGTATGTGAGCATGGATCACCGTGCTCCCTACGAACGACATCATTAATCTCAATCATTCCCGATCGATGTTGTTGCTGCGACAGCAGTTTTAACGTCGTCATTGAGCGAGCGACTGGTATTAGCACGATTCTCAAATGACATCTCATTTGCATGCAATGCTTTGAAAATTAAAAATAGATACACGTCCACGTGCACGTACTCCTGTGCTCATAAATCATGCAAGTGTGCAGTACACTCTTTGGATGTTCACTATGAATGATACTTTGATGTAGTGTGCTGGATGTTGCTGTTTGTTTTTTGCATTAGACATTACGAACACCCTCAAGTGTACGCAGTCAAGCCGATGGTTGGGAGGGCTTAAGGAAGATGTTTGCAACACAGAGAGGCAAACAATTTGACAGCTGATAGTTAAGGGTTAGTAAACATGGAGTGTTTCCTCATGGAACAGTATATGAAAAATAGTGAATATAGAAGCTGAATAGTGTCTTAAATGCCACAACTGTGAAGAGATTAATTGAACAATACAAGGAGACTGGAATGGTGGGAAACGCTAAGCTCATTGGTCGTCCAAAAACGAGACCTTCAAATGCAAATATCGAGTGTGTGAGAGTATTGTAAAAAACCCGGAACATCAGGGCAAGTTTCAAGAAGTTCTCTACCCTGTGGCGTGTACTCACAAAAGCTCTGTGCTTATATGCTTACAAAATTTCTATTAACAATACAACTGAAGCCGAATGCCCATACACTGCATGACCAAAATTCAACAATGTTGATGAAATGGATGAAACGATCATCGACGAGGCTTAACAGACCGCATTTGGCGAAGATGTGAAGAAAATGTACGGCAACATGGTAAAATCGATAAAGTCGGTCTACGAACGACTATCACATCCAATATGTTCCCACCAGAGTTGAATTGAATTGAAGAACTTGGAGTATGTCACAGCAAGACTTAAAGATCTTTTGTATTCCCTTCTCTTGGTCTAGCCTTTAAGTGCAGAAATGTGACAACTTCTCTAGAAGGGATTTCTTGGAAGTCTTTTCCTGTTATGTACGTTTTGATAATAATATGGAATCTTTGTCTAGCAAGTCGTGGACAGTCTATTAGTGCATTTTCCATAATTTCTATCACCCAGCCACAGTGCCCACAGATTTCTGTACTGGTAAGGTCCATTTTATGGAGGTTAAGTTAGAGCCAGTAATTGCTCCTGTTACTTCTCCACATAGCACTCTTATTTCTGCTTTGTTAAGTTCTACAGCCTCTTTAGGTCTTTTAAGCTTGAAGTTCTCTTCCATGAACGTCCTTGAGTGCTCAATACCCTCCCGATTGTTCCAAATTGGTTCATTTGGTACATTCATTTGCGAGAGTGAAGGTTAGTGTCCATTATATTGTATCCATAAAAGGAGTACCCGAGGAAGGGTATTGAAGCATTTGCCTTGGCTTGTTTATCAGCCTTTTCATGTCCTGGCACCCAAATTATTTTCAATCTGTTATATTTTTTTAAGCTCATTTAGTATTTTGTGACATTCCCATACAGCCTTAGCGTTGAATGTGTAGCTCTTCAACGTCTTAAGAACCGCTTGGATATCTGAGAATAAATATATTGTTACGTTTTACATTTATTAGTCTGCGTAAAATTTATCAGATAGTCCACAAAAAGTAGAGTTCGATCACTAGACGAATGAAACACAAAAGTTCACTATTCCAATATGTACACAAATCTATCTACAAACACTTAGAGGCCACTATTACTTACTTTACAAAACTCTTTGCTGCCTTATTAGCTTTTTTTGTCAGAGAAACACCATACTCGTGCACTCAGCCATAAAGACTGTGTGCATTGGACTTCCAGCTAGCAACCTATAGTCAGACTACACTCCCACTCCAGTGATAGTGTCGTTAATTTGATCCCAACGGCAAATGGTGAATGGAACTCTCCGAATGAAGGGTGTGCATTTAACCAACTGCGCAATCCAGTCGTGCGTCACAGTCTTACTCTATTGACACTTTGAACACTCAATGTAAAATTCCCAAATTTCATCTGTGCAAATTACCAAACTGAACTAAGTTGCATCGGTCGCTGTTCCGATATTTATACCTCCTAATACTTTTCTGGAACATAGTGCTGATAGATGGCTATATGATTTCCCCGTTCACACATAATTCACATATGCGAGGTTATGACTTAATTAACTTACAAGTACAACCACCACCGAATATCGGGAATGTTTTCCATATGAGTGAGTTGGTGGTGACATTTTTATTCTAGCAGCTTGTACACCAACCACGATCATCTTGATGAATTCCTATAGATGGCGATGTCTCGCTTGGTGCATTTCCATCATCAAACCTATACACGTCAGAATATTTTGATATTTTTTTGGTTAATACGATGTGCCGACTTATTGATGTTGTTTCCTTGCAGAGAGGAATGTGTAGACTGCACAGCTTGGTCCTATCATACTACCCCCAACGTTGTTTTCTGATTTCGGCAGATCTGTGTACCATTTCTGGGCTCAATTCTTCATCTAAGTGGGGTTGTTGTTCCATCTTTTTCTGCACGGTATATGTATGTAAGTTTAACTCAGAGGACTCCCCATTGACTACCACCTTTTTAAGAATATCTGGATGTACACCATGATTCCCTTCCTTCTAGGTTCTCTGAAGGTTCTCATAGGTTAAGGCTTGTTGTGCAGCTTAAGCAGAGTGTATTTAGTCGGCGTCATCCTAAATGCCTCGGTTGAATAGACACGCTAGGCTTTGTAACTTGTTGAGCTTGTTTATGGCACCATCACATTTTTCAGCATCCAGCCGTAATCATTTGATTGTAGATTCGCTGACTTTAAGTCTTAGTTCCGTGCTACTATTGACTTTTTCCAAATATGCGCTGAAAGATTTGCTCATCACTGAAACGAACTCAAATTTCGAGGTCCTTGAGAAAACGTATTATTTGGAGGGAATAATCAAATCGGGAAATATATCGGGCTAGGGAGACTGTGTTGAGAAACGATTGTTTGTCGAGAAATAACGGGTGGTTCAACGAAAGCGCACGATGGTAATTTTCAGAGAATTATCTTAATAATTTGTATTGTGGTAGAAGGATCAATGACAATTATGTGTGAAACAAAACATCTGTTAAATGCTCGCCCCGGCTTTGCTGTGGCGTACCTCTATCGGGTGGTCCATATTCCCAATGGCTCTGAGAGATAATTAAGGTTCGAATTATCTCATCCGTTAGCTCTTGAATTGTTCTTGGCTTATTGACGTCCCCAAAGAAAGAAGTCCAACGCTGTCAAATCACATGATCATGGCGGCCAATTAACATCGCCACCACGTGAGATAACACGGCCATTGAATTTCTCGGGCACTAAGGTCATTGTTTCGTTGGGTGTGTGGCAAGAGGCACCATCCTGTTGGAAGCACACGTCATCCAGGTCCATATCCTCAATTTCTGCCCACATGTAGTACGTTATCATCTCGCATTAGCGAGCACCATTCACGATAATTCAAATCTTTATTCAAATTTCGCATCAGTGATGTTCTTGAGATCAATTATTGGGCATGACGACGAGTGAGGTTGACGGCCCTTTTGCCACACTACCGCGAACAACAGCAATGTTTTCCGGATAACGAACTGGGCGAGCATGCACAGGTGTGTTCACATTTCCTCATTTCCTACAGGCCCGGTTGGCTGAAATTTTCTTCAATTCTTTTTCAATTCTACCGATTGTCGAAACATTTGGTCGGGTCACGAAGTGCATTCATTTTGATTTCAACGAAAAAGGCTTCAACAAACTTAACGCCCTGCTCAATTGTGTACCTCTCCATGGTTGAACTTGTCAAACACAGAAATGTCAAATTAAGTTGGACCAGAATACTTGACTCACAATTAACCTCGTGCATTATGGTTGGAGCACCCTTTTAATTTTTTATTCGAAAATTCTCTGATTTCTCAAGCATTCCTCACCTTCTGCAAAAATGCTGTTCAAAGCTGGAATTTCTTAAACTGAATGGCGCAAGACGTCGCGTCGTCCTATTTGGGATTCACTTAAGACTGGCCTTAGCACACACTTTAAATGCAGACGTACCCAAGGCAACTGGCACAGTAGGACATATTCACAATCATACACAAATTTCTTGGAAGCATTCCCCCCATTCAGCCGAGCGCATATGCTCCGTCACGGTCCCGTTCAATAATGCAAGCGACATCTTCTCATTGTTTCCTTTTGTGTGTGTGTGGCCGACATGTTACACATGAGTGCTGCTAGTGAAGTAAACTTTTCAGCTCAGATCTTAAGCAACGGGCTCGACTTTAGGGATTCAAGGACACTGGCACAGTATCGAAACTGGGACATAATATCCATTTAAAATGAGGTTCACAGTTGTTTGCTTGTCTCCAGAACCGAATCTAATTAAATTAGGAGGCCTCGTCTGGATGGAGGATGGGCCAATCCTTTTCGGAACGTACTGTGATTCCCTGGTCCTCTGGCCGAAAAGTATTACGGCAATTCCCTTAAATGGATGTATCAATAATTTACGCATCGTTCGTTTGGGTCACAATATCCTTCGAGGAGTTGGACAAAGGGACAAGGACATCACAATGTGTACACAATGTTAGTGTGCGTGGTCTTCGGTGCTTCGAGGGATGAGTTTATCTTTCGGATAGTTGCTCTGGCTACTGATTTGAAAAATTTATGCACATTTCCAATCTCCAGCTTGCAGCTGGAAACATCGTTTATTTTTTGCCTTTTTCTCTTTTTGCTTCATATTTTCTCATTCCTTTGGGTACGTTTTCATTTATTTTTTTTGTTTCATTCGCAGGTCTCTTCCTTGAATGTCCTGGCACGACAGCAATGTCATTGCGAACAACCCTGGAGCGGATAACCTCGCCCATACAATCGTTATCAATTTATGATTTCGATCGATCGGTCACGTCCTTGTCGCAGGACGTCTTTCAACCCGGCGTCAATATAAGGCTTTTGCAATTCTCGCACTCGCATTTGGAGACATTAAAGGATAATAGCTTAAGGAATGTACGTGCCTCGTTGGAATCGCTCAGCATTGTTAATGGAAAATTAACACAGGTATGTACTGATGCATATGACGTGCGATGGTAGGGGCGGTTGGTGGTGATGAAGTGCATTGTGTGGTTGATTGTTGAACTCATCTAATGGCGTTGTCGTTATCATGAGATACTGCACTCGTGAAGGAGTTCAATTCGATGTATGTGCCGGGGACGACTGAGTGGACACGTTTCGTATTACCTGCGCCTTTACATGGTTCTGCAGAGAAACCCACGGGAATGTGCCGGGGACTATTGGAAGGACGCTTTCCAGTTCCTGTGCCTTAGCATGTTCCTGCAGTGCGATTGTCAGGAATGCATTCTAATGATGAGGGCTTGAGAAAAATTGGGCTTCAAACGTAAGCTGGGATCTGACAAGAATTAAAATAGTTTTCATTCCACAAGGAGGGACCGAACTTTAATTTATTTAAACGACAACGGTTTGAGATAAACGATTTATACTAGCTAAATTTTATGGCCACATTCATACATTTTACAGTCACAGCAATGCATTCAAAAGATCATCATTCAAGTAGTTGCCTCGGCTTCGCTTCCAGTACTACAAGCGATCGGTCCAATTTTGGATGACCCTGGCCAATCCGTGCGGCGTTAGTTTAACAACATGTTCCCGAATGTTGGCTTTGAGCTCGCCCATAGCCGTTGATTTAGTCGTTTGATCACGGCGGCCAATTGATGAACGCTCGCCGTGACATGACCCAGTCGCCAAGTTTCTCTTTCGCAACTTCGATTTTTTGCGTCGCTTGTGTGGTCTTAAGAGTCGTCTGGGTGGAACCACAACTCTGATTTATTGATGTTGTTAAGCTGTGGCCACCAAAAATTGATTTACATTCGTCTATATCAGAGGCCATTGGCGTTAACAGCTAAATAAGTGAGATCCCATGAGTCTATGCCAACAATGAAGGATTGCCAACAATCAATCCTTCAATCTTTCTTGTTGATGCGTCGGTACTCTGGATTGTCTTCACCCGAATAACGACAATTTTGTTTGTTGTCGTAGGCGCTCATGCGAGAATTGAAAAGACACTTTCTTTTTTATGTAATTTTGTTTTTTTCTAATATTTACTTGCTAAACAAAAATACTTAAAACTGTCTACAATTCACAATGGCTCTTAATACTAACTTAATGATCCTAATCGGGTACTCTAAGCTACTCAAACGCTTGTGTACATGTGCCTTTCGGCATAATCCAGTTTTTGTTTTTTTGTTATTAGTCATTAAAGACAGACTTTTATTAATTTTTCATTTACCACGAAAACTTATAAAAAACTTGGCCAAACCTAACTTCTTAACCTTCATTATACTAACTTACCCTGATATGAAACTTAAGACTATCTTAAATATGTCAGTGACAGTAAGGACACGTGCTCTACGGCGTATATGTTATGTATATGCCAAACATATATAATTTATAAGCCGTGGTGCACCTTTTTTTGTTCTATTTATTTATTTAACTTTTTTTTGGTTTTATATTCTTTTTTCTTCTTAAAAACGACTACTTAAAATTATTAGAAAAGACCCTGTTTTGGCCAAAGTGCGGCATATTTCCAGCACTCAATTAATGAACTCAAGGCATCGTGGGTCGCCTATAATTATCCAGCTTCAATCCTAGCTTCAGAATGGTTGTTTGTCCAAATCCACCCGCAAAAAAACCCGGGCTGACCCTCTGCCTATGCCTAATTCAGCTAATCAAAGCTAGATCATCATTTCTGAACCTTCTTCGATATTGGCCACTAAAATTTGTGTTTTCTTCCCTCTTCACAAATCTGAGTCTGATTGGTGGCTTTGTTTACGTAAGTTTCTGAGGTGGCGGTTCAGCCTCACGTACACCTGTTGGTCGTTAGTTCTTCCATTAAATAGATTGATCTTCGATGTACTAGTTGTACTAGTGCACTGTAGCCTTATTTAAGCAGAATGTTGAGATGCTGTGGTTTCACTGTGGCCATCGGTATTCAGGGAATTTGATAGGAGTTTTATTTCGAGTTTCGACTACAGCCGAGCAGAAATATGGAAGATACTCCAGAGTTAGAGTTTTGACCACCGCCGTTCTTTTGCAGTTTCTGCATCTGGCAGTGGTAATCAGGCCTAGTATATGAGAGTGAGGGCTGTAAAAGTAACGATAAATTGATCACCCGCACGTATTCGTTACTTTATGTCTGAATACACGTTACTTTAATATCGCTGTTAGTTACTTTTGCTTCTTCCTTCAAAATTGCTGATTTATTGTTAAGATTGATACTTCTGATTTGAGGACCTCAAATAGGAACCTTGTATTCGACTTCTCGAAGCATTTGACTGCGTAGACCCAACAATACTTTGTCATAAACTGTCCACCCAATTCAATGTCTGTAATCCTAGTAATAAATTAATTCTCTCGTATCTTACTAACCGAGTCCAAGCAGTTTTTCATAACTCTAAACTATCATCCTTTTGTGACGTACGCTATGGTCTTCCTCAAGGTACCATTCTCGGTCCTTTATTATTTTCAATGTTTATCAATGAGCTTCCACTAGTTTTATCCTTTTGTAAATTCCATATCTATGCAGACGATGTCCAAATCTACCTAAGTTTCCCTCTTGGTATGGTTGAAGACTCAGTTGCTAAAATAAACGAGGATTTGGGCTCTATTGCAAACTGGGCTACACAAAATGGTCTAATGCTCAATCCTAACAAAACCCAAGCCATCCCGTTCTCGAAACAACCGCCATCCTTGTCAAATTTCCCGCTAATAGAACTGAACTCGACCGCAATTGAATATGTTACATGTGTAAAAAACCTTGGAATAATGTGCAATAGTGAATTGACGTAGACTGACCACATTGATAGCGTAGTATCAAAGGTGTATACATCCCTAAGAGGCTTATCAATCAGCAAATACATTCTCCCTGTGAACAGCAAATTAAAACTTGCCAGAGCACTCATAGTGCCAATCTTGACATATGGATCTGAGTTGTTCGCTGACTGTGATTATTCTTCCTCCCTAAAATTGACAAAAGCAATTAACGCGGCTGCACGGTATGTTCTTAACCTTCGCAGATTTGATCACGTCTAGGATGCGAACTGGACGCATTCTTATGCTACCGGTCGTGCTTATTACTCTTCAAAATTATTCACAAGAAACAGCCAAAATATTTATATGAAAAGATCACCTTCTGTCGATCAAGTCGTAATATTACCTTGAAACCCTCCAATCATACCTGTTTAATGTCATGTAGGCACTTTTTCATTCATGCTGTTCATTTATGGAATCACCTACCTTCACACGTACGGTCTAAGACCAAGTACAGACAATTTTGTAACGCTTGTTTCTCATATTTCTCCCGCTCGAACTGGAATAATTCCTAGTAACTTCAGTCTTAACTCTTTCTCTTCACGTATGTATTCTAATAACATTAAATTTTAAAATCAGAAATCTACACTCTTAAATTATAATTGAAGTAACTTGAAATCTCTAATCTCAATCATGTCACACAAAATAATATTTTATGTTATAATGTTCCTGTACATATATTTAAAATAAATAAATGAAATGAAAATGAAATGAAATTCGACTGAATAAAGTATTTTTGTTACTAACATGCTATGGAGAAGTCAATTTACAGTCGCAAAAATATATCATACAAATATATTTTGTGACTCGCATGTGATCCACACAAATAATTCTAAATACGCTCTTCGCATTCAAGTGTATGTAGGGAAAAAAGATAACGATACCTTGTGAGTCGCCATGGCGTAGTGGGTTAGTGCGTCGACTCCTACGCAGACGGCGCCAGTTTTTAATCCCCAATCTACAAACTTTCATAATTCACGACTTCCACCTCTTTCGAGTCACCTACAATGCTCAAAGACTGTTCCTGTCTAGAAAAAGCTTCTCAATTTTGCCGTTTGGAGTCGGCATAAATCTGTAGGTCCGTTCCACTCGTGAAACGCCCAACACACACACTCGCCTTGCTGGGAAGCAAGACCCAGGTCTGCCTCAGACTGTCGCGCCATTAATATTATTATATTATCATAAAAGTAACGAGAAGTAACGTTTTTTTTTTTTATATCACACTTTATTGAAAACTCGTTACGAAGTAACGAATACGTACATTTTGCTACAGTACTAATGAGCATGGTGTCCTACCAGTTGTTATCCCTAAAAGTTCAGTTATCTCTTCGTAGCGAGATTATTAGTTTGGTTTGGCGATGTTGTATTCGGGACAGAAGATGTTGGTTTTGAGGCATGAATTGGTACTCTTTCGCTCATTATTTGCTGTCATTAATAGTTCATTAACGAGCTTATTGAAGAACAATTTTATCAAAGCTGCGATGGTTAGTTTGTCGGATGGCATAGTGACTCCACATTTAACTAGTTTGTCAGCTGTTACGTTTCACTGAATTCCAATGTGTCCAGGAACACACTTCATTGTTTCTACAGATGTCCTGCAGCACATGGCTTAGCGTCCAAAAGAGTATACTTACGCTCAAAATTGTACACGGTGCTACGAATTGCGCGGACATTGTGGCCACGACTACCGAACTCTAACCGACCTAATTTCCACACTTTTGGCGTTCATGAGACAATGCAGTATGAAATGACAAGTCTTTCTGAATATTCTAACACCTTAATGTGAGTCATGATGTTAGGTGAATAAGGAGTGCTGGACAGCTTGTCAAAACCGCCATCTTTTTGTGTTGTGACGTCACTTAGGGTCCATTTTGACATCGGATATATGTTTTGCTTAAGCTTTCATCACAATTCAATTTCATTTAGTGATGAATGAAAACAAATTGAATTGGAAAAGTTGAAAGAACTAAATAATTTATTAATGGAGCTGTATATGATAATTCCATAATGTGTATTGACTTGTTGCAGAGCCCTTAATGAGTAGGAACATGTTGAATAGTAATCCATTTTTCTTTTAAAGTGTGTGAAAAATGTAATAATTAGTTTCCGTTTTTAAGCTTCTGTTGACAAAACCACAAATTCCCGCGATGACGTCACGCAGGGTCTCAATAGAAATGAATGTCCAGCACACCTTATTATCCTTACACCATGTTCAGTGGTAACTTTGACAGCCGACTGAAAAAACACTGGACATCCTTTGCAAATGACGTGTGCCAGATAGTGTATTCCTCTTTGTGGAAGGGAAACCTAGATATTTTAGATAAATCACTGAAAATTGTCTTGACATTAGCCAGTTTCGGCTGCATCATTAGAAACCACCAGGCAACCGATGATTGCAGGATGAACAACACAACAACGACATAACAAATTTTATCTCAATTCGGCAATCGATCTCTCCCTCACAAAACTTCTCTCCTTATGAGAATTCCAAAAAGAGAACAAACTGAACCTGTTTACCCCACTCCTATACCGTCATCGCTTCAGCTTTTCAAACCAACAAGAAAAAAATTTAGGAACTTTCAGTGGCATCTGGTCACCCTATACAATTTTTGAAGATTATATTTAGGTCCTTGTTGTCCTTTGGTTTGCAGTTGAAAATTTTGCGGATTTGTCATAAACCAAGCATTATCACCATTCTAAGGTAGGATCCCATCCCCCCAATGACGTGTACTAATTTGCGATTAAGCAGAGCGTCACCCATTCAGGGATATGCCTGCATCCGTGTTCAGCCCCGAGTCAGCCCCCTCTCCTTGACATAAATTCCAATGAAATTCCCACGAGTTTAATATTCGTCAGGCCGAAATCTTTGCTCAACTCCATTGTCAATTAAAAATTCATTTCGCATTAATGATGAGAATTCCTCAACAACCGCCTGGAATGCGTACGGAAATTCTCAAGAGCCGGCGCTGCCGCCTTCACTCCCATCTGGCGAACCCGAAATGCCAAACGATAAGAAGATTTAATTTCACATGCATATTATGATTCTGGTAACATGTGTCGAATGTGGTGGCGTCGTCCTTAAAAATCCGTTTTAAGGGATTTTCGTACGTGCCTCAGAGTCAGTTGGCATGACTCTCGTCATCGTTACCGTCGCTCGGCGCTATCGTCGTTATCGTTATCCTGGACGAATGACGGCAACGTCAGCCCGGTAGGCTGGGCCCTCATTGCTCCTGCTGTGCTATTCAAATGTAATTAAGTCAGAATGCGAATCAGGGATGAGCAAATAAAATGAATTTTCACAAATTAATGTGTGCTCAAGACGATGGAGGCTGCGGGGCGAGCCGTCTCCATTTCCGGGACAAGTTAACGAGAGAAGGAAAGAAAGGATGCGGGATTGTAAGTATATGGCCCCACACCAGGGCCCCATCATCACCGGTACACGGAGCACATCAGAGCCCGGTTGGCGCTTGACGCTCATGCTCGAAGAGTTCGCTTCTGCCTCAGTGGCAATGGTAAATGAGCAAATGTAAATAATGGGAAAGTATGACTTTTATTATCCTTGTTTGCGGTGCTTTTTCCTTCTCGCATTCTCGCAGTTGGGTCGCTCTCTCGTCGCTCTAGTTGCTCTCCAGCGGGCGCGTGTGTATGACGACTGAATGCTGCTCCTTTTTGTGCCGTCGGCGGATGCTACTGGTTCTGCAAAAATACAAATTTAATTTTTATGAAGAGTAACTGCGGCAATTTTTGTGCAATTTATGCGAACGCTGAGATTGTATTCGACGCTGGGTGGGTCTCGGCGGTTGGTGGATGCTTGACTTGGCTTGGTTGGGTCTAGGTTGTTACTCAATGCTGGAGGATGTCAGTCCTTTCTGTTTGTGTTTGGTTTTATGGTCACAGAAAAATAAATGTTTGTTCGGAACATTTGAGACGAATGGCAGATGCCAGGGGGCGCGGCGGGCCATGGCAACGGCGGCAAATATGTTGAATGTGTATCCTTTAATTTGAGGCATATTTCCATAAGTGGTTGTTTGTAATGTTGGGTAGTCCTTTTTTATGAAACTGCGGCGTTGTAGGTGTTCTTCGTTTCGTTCCTCAGCTCAGATGAGGTTTTATGGCCCGAAATTTGTCATTGCAGTTGAGTTCTTATGACTTTTAGAAGAGATAACCATAACGAACGAGATTGCGGGCGGTTGGTGGTGGTTACATTGTACATAAGAATTGATGTGGCGGATTTGAGGAGGATTTTATATCGCTCTCTCAGTCATATTTATGGCTGAATTTAGGGTTAATGCCAACCAACCGTCATTGTGGAGGAATCCGAAATGATGATCCGGATGAATGACGGTCGGGCGCGCGGGATGATTGACAGATGACGCACGCATAAAGCCATCGAGTGGATCGAGCTAAGTGAAACGATGTTGCCGACATTCATAACCGGATTAACAAAGATCATGAATCAACCATATTGACGGCAATTCACTTCGCTATGAATGTGAGGATAAACCAAATGTTCACCTTTTAAGGCTCGACATACGTCTTCAGTCGTTTTTCGTTAAGGGATGATCAGGTCTTCCGATTTGTCCCGCTTTAGGGGGGAAATAAAACCGGCTCCATGGTCATTGCTTTGCTTGACAATGGGCAAATGGTGCAGGGTAGGCGGGTGTAAAATTTCCCGTGCGTACGTGCACATATACTATGTGCGTGAAACTATCATGTGCGTGAAATAGTACGCGACACGACATTCTCTCGCATTTCGCGCTCGTTTCTAGAACATTTTGGAAGTTCTCGTGAACACGTGTATTAATTTCACGCATATCTAAGACGAACACGTGATCACGTGAATTGTGGAAAATGTGACAGCTTTGGTGTATGTGTTCGGAGATAGCTTTCAATATTGTACGCATATTTACGACGAACACATGACCACGTGAGACATCAAGTAAATCAAATTCACGGCATATTTAGGACGAATACGTGATCACGTGAATATGTGGACAATGTGATGTATGTGTACCGACATCACGTACATGTATTTCAAGGATACTTAGGATGGATAAGTAATCACGTGAAGATGTTTAAGCTGTGGTCTATGTACACGGATATCAAGTAAATTAATTTCACGCATATATGAGACGAACACGTGATCACGTGAATATGTGGAAACTGTGATGTATGTGTTCGGACATAGCGTTCATTTATTTCACGCACTTTTACGACAAACAGATGACCACGTGAGTATGTCGAAACTGTGGTGAATGTACACGGATATCTAGTGAATTAATATAACGCATATTAAGGACGAACACGTGATCACGTGATAATGTGGACACTTTGGTGTATGTGTACCGACATCACGTACATGTATTTCACTGATATCTAGGATGAACAAGTGATCACGTGAAAATATTTAAACTGTGGTGTATGTACACAGAATTCAAGTAAATTAATTTCACGCATATATAAGACCAACACGTGGCCACGTGAATATGTTGAAACTGTGGTTTATGTGTACGGACATCGCATGAATCGAACAAGTGATCACGTGAATATGTGGACACTGTGGTGTATGTGTACAGCAATCGCGTGAATTGATTTCACGCATTTGTAGGACTAACACGTGATTAATTACATATCTTTAAAATGTGCTGTAAGTGTACGGAATCACGTGTTGTTAACGTGTATATTGACTCAGGATCTGAGGTTTTAGGCACTTGAGGGTTGAAGGTAGCAAGGATATGAATACCTCCAGGTTCATGCTCTCTTAGCCCGGAGCATCTACCCTTCTCCGACTGATATGTTAATATTCATTCAACATAATTTTAATTGTCTGTTTAGAACATTGACTTTTTAAACTGGTCTAATGGCAAACATGGTGGGTCGCCGTGGCGTAGTGGATAAGTGCGTCGACTCCTACGCAGAGGGTGCCAGGTTCGATACCCGAATTTACCACCTTTCATATTTCACGGCTCCACCTCTTTCGAGTCACTGACAATGCTCAAAGAGTATTCCTGTCTAGAAAAAGCTTCTCAAATTTGCCGTTCGGAGTCGGCATTAAACTGTAGGTCCCTTCCACTCGTGCAAGAACAATAGCACGCACAACACGAGTGGTTGCTGAGAAGCTAGGCCCAGGTCCACCAGGACTGTCGCGACACCCATATTATTATAATGGCTAACATGTCTGTTTATTTGATGAAGATGCACATCCCTGTACAAGTCATCTCGTCCTGAGACACTGGCTTAAAACCAGTTAGGGATGATGAGTTACTTGTGAAGCATGGTGAGATAAACATAATCACTGTCTGCACCCTGATATCTCGTCATCTTTGAAGGACTTACTGTAACAACACACTTACTGCAGACATTAAACAGCACTTCGTCTGTTTTATGATGCATACTAACGTCTAAATACAATTATGAGGAATGAAGGAGATTAACGCTACATAAACGAGAGTGTTGTGCTGTATTGCCATTAACTTAAGAATACCTCATGCAATAGAAATTGGTCGTAAACCTTGCCTATTGAATTAATTTTGCAACGGAGAATAATTTAAAGAGGAGCTGTCTCATTTTCACATTTGTTTGATTTAATAACAAATTATTATGAGCAAGCGAAGGTTGTTATATGAGAAGTGGTTAAAGTGGCGTAAGGTTTTTGATTTGGAATTTTTATGCGTGGGTCTAGAGAGATCGTCTCCATTCATGGTTATAGGCGTGATCCTGATCGCGCCAAATACAACTTGTAGGACTTTATTCTCGAGATTGACATATATCTTGATCATCTATGTATTTCCCGCAGGACTGTTACAGTAAAGGCAAGTTGAGTACTCGTACGTATTCATCACTTCTTATCTGAAAAATCGTTACTTTAATGTCGTTTGTAGTTACTTTCGTTACTTCCTTCAAAACTGCTATTTTTATGTTTAAATTGGGGCTTCTGATTTTGGGACTTCGAATAGGAACTTTGCATTCGACTGAATAAAGTATTTTTGTTGGCATGGATGATATTATTTTTTTTGTTAATTACATGCTATGAACAAGTCAAGTTGGCAAGTCAACACTAGAGGCACGATCTTCCAGAAGTCCGTACAACTGTTAGCATACGCGGATGACATTGACGTGATTGGCAGAACACAGCGAGCCGTCAGTGAGGCGTTTGCTGGCTTTGAGGCGGAGTCGGCTAAATGGGTCTGGCGGTGAATGAGGACAAAACGAAGTATATGCTGTCATCAAGAAAGGACACACAACATCGACGTCTTGGACAGAGCATCGCAATGGGCAGCTATAACTTCGAGGTAGTCAAGGACTTCGTCTACCTCGGCTCCGCAGTAAACAGTACAAACAACATCAGTACTGAGATCAAACGCAGAGTAACTCTTGCCAACCGCTGTTTCTATGGGCTCAAGAGGCAATTGAGTAGTAGAAGACCTTGATCATACCAGTCCTGCTGTACGGCGCGGAGGCATGAACAATCTCAAAAGCGGATGAGGAAGTCCTTGGTATTTTCGAGAGAAATGCTCTGCGTGCGATCTTTGGTCCTGTTAGGCGTTGACGGTATCTGGAGGAGAAGATTCAAACACGAAACTATAGCGACCTGAGTTTAGTCAGGCATCTTCGGATCCAAAACCTAAGATGGCTAGGGCATGTAGAGCGTATGAATAACTCAGCCCCGGCCCGAAAAGTCTTCGACTCCGAACCCATGGGACAACGTAACAGAGAACGCCCGAGTTTAAGGTGGCGCACCCAGGTGGAGAAGGACCTCAACCAACTTGGCGACACTGGAGACAGCTAGCCAGAGACCGTGCTAGCTGGAAAAGCTTGTTGGTTGAGGCCCAGGTCCACCCCGGACTGTAGCGCCAAATGACGAAGAAGAAGAACAAGTCAAGTTACACTCACGAAAACATAAAAAGGACATACGAATATTTTGTGATTTGCACCTCGCTCTCTAATACTTAACGAGTGGAACAGTAGAAGCAAACACTCATAATGTAGTATGATCATAATCGTAACAAAATTCGTACAAAAATTTACCATAGTCTTTCTTAGTCGAATTTTTCATCATAACTTATTAAAAAACACAACGCAATTACTCTACTCAATCTAAACAAACTTCCATAAAATCTTCGCATTTTCAAGAGTTGCGCATAGCAACCAAGTGTATAGAAATGTTACTACATACTGTATACCATCCCAAACAAACCTAACTGAGGATCCATGATATACAGCAATTCGATCGTATTCCACACAAAAAATTCTTCATATGTCGATACACACAGGATGGAATGAGTATACGGTATAATATCAATTAATATCGATGTATGATGTGGCACAACATATCAAACACAGTATAGAGACAATGTATATTAGAAGAGAAGAGAATAAAGTAAACGCACAGATGTAGGTTGTCGAAGTTAAATGTGGCCTAAAAAGGGAACGAGACTTTAATAGTAACGATACACATTAAGGAGTAACGTTTCGTTAAATGGTACTTTGATTGATAACTCGTTACTAAATAACGAATACATACATTTTGCTACAGTACTAATATCCATGGAGCATAATTCATGTGTCATCACTCATCAGTGTCTGGATCCGTAGTTAGGTCAAGTTCTCTGTTTCTACCGACAACTTGATTCCTTTTGCTCAACTCTTAGCGGCAACTTTTTAACAAACTTCAAAGATTGGGACGACGGCAGCATAACAGGTATGTGTGTCGCAACAATCCACTTGGTCTCATGATTCCCAGTATGAACAGGATGCTTCTTAGAACTGAATTTCCACCTCATGTTGTTGCCAAGGCTCCCTTATAAATTATTTCATTTACACAGACTTCATGCCCTTCGTGTCAGTTTTGATGGTGAGTAGCTTTGAGGATAAGCCTTTTTATTGGCTTCGCGGGATTCTATTTGCATTGGATGAGGAGACCCAAGCACCCATTCTATTGATCATCTTGCCATTTTGAATGCTCTCTCGAAGAGAACCTTAACATACGATCAAGGATACGTAGTGTGCTTGGAAATAATGACGTACTTCCTTCATCAAATAAAAAAACTTACTTACTTACGTGTCAAGCATTCGACCCTTGAACGTTCTGAGCCGGAGCAATTGCTGCCTTCCATCGCTGACAGTCCATCCAGTCATACAGAGCAAGCTGTCTTGCATCCGTGATTACTTGGTCTTTATACCGAAGATTCGGTCTTCCTCTCCTTCTCGAACCAGGATTCATGGATTTGAAGACCCTGCAGCATTGTTTTCCATACGATCGATGTGGCCGAGTGTAGTCGATGGATTTTTGCCTTCCGAACTACATCCACATCCCGGTAAAACTCGTTGAGTCCGCAGTTCTTCGTCTTCTTCTCCATTCGACTTCATCGCAGGCGGGACCATATAGCCGACGTAGATTTTTTTTTTGGGAAGGCACCAAGAATTGGCTCAGCTGTTTTGCTTATCGTCCAACTTTTCGGCATCAGACCAAATGCAGGCTTAAATTTCAAGAATAAACTCAAGATATGACACTTGTTTTAGCGATCTATTGGCAATGGACTGAGAAGGAATGGTTACCGCAACAGTCTGTTGTTCCGACCGCCTCCAAAAACTGTCTTGTTCTATTTTGTCCGTGTTTAGTTGACCACACAGTCAATGAAATCCAGTGACTACGTTCTTAAATTTCTCGCAATTGATCAGTGATCTCTGCAAGAATTCATTACATCCACTGAGCTACCGCCCAAACGCCATTCTGAATGAACTACTAACAATACAACTCAATATGATCTTAATGCATTTTCCTCTCCTCTCTCGTTTCCAGATCCCATCGAGAGCGCTCAACTCAATGCTGAAACTAACCGCAGTCGACTTCGATTCGAACGAGATCACCCGCATCGACGACTACAGTTTCTACGGACTCCGCTTGTCCAAGTTGAACATGAAGGGCAACCGATTGGAGACTATACCCGAGAACGCCTTCGCTGGCCTCGAGGAATCCATGCAGGAAATCGACTTATCCGAAAACCGTCTCCGGACATTCCCCATGCTTGCGCTGCGTCGCCTAGACTACCTGCGAACCCTGCGACTGTCCTACAATCAGATCGCCTCCTTTCACGGGGATCTGCCCACAGCGATAGCGCTTCCCAACGGAACAACGACGACACCCCAAATGCGACTGCACTCACTGGTGTTCCTCGACCTGAGCTCGAATCAGTTCACGGAAATCACGGAGGACTGCTTTCGGGGCTTCGCCCAGCTGAAGACTCTCTCCTTGTACTCCAATCAAATCGAGCTTGTGCACCCGCACGCCTTCCAGTCGCTAAAGGAGCTGATGTCGTTGGACATGTCCCACAACCGAATCATTGCCCTGGACTCGAAGATTTTCGAACGAAATAAGCGCCTGCAGACGGTTGATCTGAGCCACAACCACATCCACTCGATCAGTGGGGTCTTCGCCGACCTGCCGCAGCTGAGGGAGGTCTTCTTGTCGGAGAACAACATCCTGGAGTTGCCCAGCGACGCATTCACGAACTCGACGAACATCGACGTGATCTATCTGGAGTCGAACGCGATCGCGCACATTGATCCCAACGTCTTCAGCACGCTGGTCAATCTGGAGCAGCTCTACCTGCGGTCGAACTTCATCCCTCTGGTGCCGGTAACGATGCTGGACAAGACCCTGAACCTTGCCTCATTGTCGCTGGACGACAACGAGGTGCAAGATCTGGAGATCGGGATGTTCCGGAAGCTGGAGCACTTGCGCGAGATCCGGCTACACAACAACCGCATCAGACGCATACGCAAGGGCGTCTTTCACCCGCTGCCGAACCTGCTAGAGCTTCACATCCAGAAGAACTCCATTGAGGACATCGAACCAGGGGCCTTGGCCACGTTGACCCAGCTGCAGCACGTTAACCTCCAGGATAACCAGCTGGTGGTGCTCGAGGACATCTTTCCGAACGAGACCACGGGCTCGGCGCTGCTTTCGATTCAGCTGAACACAAACTACTTGAACAAGATCCACCCGAAAACGTTTCGCAGGCAGGACCACATCCAGATCATGTGGCTGAGTGAGAACCACCTCGCGAGGATCGACAAGACGCTGTTCGGGGATCTAAAGAGGCTCGAGCGCGCCTATCTGTCGAACAACTTGATTAGGGACATCGACCGGGACTCGTTTACTACCGTGAAGCACCTGAAGTTCCTTGATTTGAGCGGCAACCGACTGAGGTCAATCAGAAAGGAGTACTTCTCAGCCCTGGCCGAGCTCGAGGAGCTGAACCTGTCGGGAAACCACGTGGACGCCATCGAGAGCAACTCCTTCGGATCGATGAAGAAGCTGAAGATGCTCGATTTGTCCAGCAATCCACTGCTGCAGATCACTCGGGACGTGTTCCTCGACGACATGCCGCTCACCATCTTGAATCTGAGGAACACGTCTCTTCGCAAGATCGAGGCGAACTCCTTCCGGTCACTGGCCAACATCAACGAGATCAACTTCGAGGACAACCTCCTCAGTGCCGCGGACATACAGAAGCTTGACGTGCCCAGCTTGACCACCTTGAAGCTGTCGCGCAACAACTTCAGCCACATCGGGGCGGGAGGCGTTGTGATCGGAATGTTCGACAAGCTGCGCTCGCTCCAGCACCTGACCCTGGCCAACTGCAGTCTCGACGATATCCCCGACCAGCTCTTCACCAAGAACACAAACCTTGTCAAGCTAGACCTGTCCGACAATCAGCTGCAGGCCATGAACCGCAACATATTCCAGGGCCTGAACGTATTCAAGGAGCTCAAGCTCTGCCGGAACAACATATCGGAGTTCCCGCACATCGCCCTCTTCAACCTGTCGACCCTGGAGACCCTGCAGCTGTCCGGGAACCAGCTGACATCGATCGACTTCTTCAAACTGAGCGGAACGTTGAACCTGCGAAACCTGGATCTGAAGGACAACAAGATCACGTCCCTGACGGGCTTCAACGCGGTCAACCTGACTCAGCTGGACCAAGTGGACTTTAGCGGCAACTACCTTCTCTCGCTGCCGCCGAACTTCCTGCAAAACTCGGTCAACCTCCAAAGGGTCGACCTGTCCAGCAACAGGTTCCTTCAGATCCCCAGTTCGGCTCTCTCCGACGCGTCCCTGCCCCGCTTGTCGTGGCTCAACCTCACCGGCAATCCGATCAACAAAATCTACACGGTCAAGGAGGAGCGGTACCCGTACCTGAAGGAGCTCTACATATGCTACACCAACCTGAGCATCCTGACCAGCAAGGACTTCGAGGCGTTCCAAGCCCTGCAGCACCTCCACCTGATTGCCAACCGGATCATGAGGATCTCGCCGGGTGCCTTCAAGTCCCTCGCGAACCTCCTCACCCTCGACCTGAGCGTCAACGAGCTGGAGAATCTGCCGAAGGAGCGCCTGCAAGGGCTCAAGCTGCTGCGGCTGCTCAACATATCCCACAACAGCGTCCGCGAACTGGAGGAGTTCAGCGCGGACCTGGCACAGCTGCAAATCTGCGATCTGTCCTTCAATCAACTGGACCGCATCTCAAAGAAGACCTTCCGCCACCTGCGAGGCCTCACCGAGCTCTATCTCATGGGCAACCGGATGACGACCCTGTCGACGGACGCCTTCCGGTACCTGCGGAAACTGCAAATCCTCGATCTGCGACGCAACTACTTCGAGGTTGTCCCTCTGGAAGCCCTCAAACCGCTGGAGACCAACGTCCGGACGCTCCGGCTGGAAGGTAAGTGATGTCCGCCGCCAGGTAAATTGGCAGAATCGCATCGTAATTAAATATTTCTCCTCCCATCTATCCGACAGATAATCCCCTGCATTGCAGCTGTGACGCACATCAGCTGTGGGAATGGCTGCGCGACCACCGCCGCTGGAGCGCCGACGATAGCGTCAATTATCTAAGGTGTGAACATCCCGGCGAATTGCGTGGAAGGATATTCACGAAAATGGAACCGCAGCAATTCTGTGACGCCCCATTAATACCGAAAATAGCCATTCAGGATATACAGCCCTACTCGGTGGTCGTTTCCTGGCAGACGCGCGAGCATTTCGGACTGAACGGCTACGAGATTGTCTACCATGTCATGGATGGCCCTGACGAGGTGAGTGTGTTGACTGCACCGGCATATACCCGTGCCAGTGTACTCGCGTCCTTTTTCCCTTTTCGCTTATTAAGACTTATGTGCTATTAATGAAAATTACACACCAGGTGTAGCGCTGGCGGGTGGGTTGCCCAAATACAAACACCCCAATCCGCACTCCCCCTCCCTGTGTTGGGAAATTGTGAAAACTTCAAAAAAAAGGACGAAACCGTCACGCCGTGAAATTGTTGTGCAGTTACCGGTTTTCCTGCATTGCAGAGACCAGTTATTTTAGCAGCTCCAGCTTTCATTAACACGCATGTGGATACGGATGCGGATGGATGTGTGCTGAAGGAAATTACAATTTCACTGTGTGTTTGGGGATGTGCAAGTGGGCGTGTGACCTCATTTGCTGGATTGGGATTCTGGGCTCTGTTTGTACGGTTCGTTTTGGTTCGGTTGGGTGTGTTTGTTGGCATGCGAGGAAAGTGTACGAGGAATTCACTGCAATTACCGTTGATTATGCTTTGTTGCAGTTTCCGAGCGAGAGAGAGAGAGATGGTGCAAGAGAGAGAGAAAGCGAATTCTTTCCACCTCAAGTAAGTGCATACATAAAGTGATGAGGTTGTTTCGTTGCGATAGTCCTTCAGTTAATGATTATGACGGAGAAATGGGGGATGTTCTGTGAAAATATTTCTTGAAGTTGAGTTTCATTTCATTTCATCGCCCTTAGGCACGCCCTCTCTCACTCTCGCTCTCCCGCTAGTACCCTCTGTGACAAGACGCAAATTTTAATTCACAATGAGATTGGACGTTAATTTTAATTATTTCGCTCAGCAGAGGTTGTGAGCTGACCCGATCACGATGGCTCCATTCCATCATGGTGAAGATGCGGGTGTTGCAGGTAGTCTTGCTTAATTATGGGATAACGGCGGTCAGAGAACTTTACGCTTTAATGGGAGGAGTGACATTCTAAGAATTTCACTTTGTTCAAGTGTGTTGCGGTTTCTGCGATTCCATATTTCTTTTGGGTACAACACCAGGAGTTACGTCGCGCTACACGTTCCTGGCAACATTCTTTCCAATTATGTTTCACCTCTCATTTGTTTACGTATTATGTCTTTTCCGTCTTTTCCAAATGTGTCACACACTTCATTTGAAACGAGTAAAGTTCGTATTAGCGTCCTTTTACCTCTTTTGTCTCCTCCTATTCCCATATTGTGTTGTTGTTGTGTAATGGATGGAATGGGCAGTTGATCTTAGACCACAGAAGAACAGGGTGAGCACAGCAATTTCTGCATCCGTTTGATCATACATACACTTAGTTACAAAAGTCGCCGTACACTCGAAGTTCGAATCAACCAACGAGTTTCAAAACAAAGAAAAATTCTACAAAAGTAAATATGTTTCCTTTTATTATTCAAAAAGAATAATGAATTTCTTGTCGCCGTTCCGTAGTGGGTTAGTGCGTCGACTCCTTCGCAGAGAGTGCAAGGTTCGATACCCGAATTTACCACCTTTCATATTTCACGGCTCCACCTCTTTCGAGTCACTGACAATGCTCAAAGAGTATTTCCTGTCTAGAAAAAGCTTCTCAAACTTGTCCGTTCGGAGTCGGCATTAAACTGTAGGTCCCTTCCACGCGTGAGAGAACAATAGCACGCACAACAATAGTGGCTGCTGAGAAGCAAGGCCCTGGCCCTCTACGGGCTGTAGCGCCACCCATATTATTATTATAAGAATGAATTTCTTAAAAAAAATTTGTTAAAACCCAGGGCTCTCATCGCGTAACTTTACAGACGACTATCGTTCTTTTGATTCACTTCGATAATATCATCGGTTTGCTTCATGTAAGACACTCACTATCGTCTCGCCTATCGTTACAGTTTGAGTGCAATGATATATCTCACGTAAAAGTGACATCTGTGCTCAACACGTTCCCATTTTAGTTAGCGAACAAAACTAATACAAATGCTACTTATCACTCTAAAAATGCCTGAAATGTGTAGAACAAGATTACATATCTATCATACAGAATTTGTTCTCATTTAATTTTAGACTATACTGAAATAGGTATCGCCAAAAATCAGTCGTCGAGACGATAGTTACTGACAGCTTTTAGCTTACGCTAATCAGGCAAAACGACATCTCTCAGACGCTATCGTTTTTTTATACTTACATGAAGCGAAACTATCGTTGTTAGCGCGAGACGATTATCGCCTTGCGCGATTAGAGCCCAGGGAACACCCGTATGACAAAAGTCTACGTGCACTTAGAGCTAATAAAGTGAATTAAAAAAAAAAAACTGGTCACTAATAGGGCTAAGGAAAGAATCTCTTTTCGCCGTCTTCAAAGAAGTAAGCCCCTTGACCTAGACCTAGGTGTAAGCAAGAACTCTCAATGGAGAATCTCTTGCCAAATGCGTCTAAACCATGAAAGAAAAACTGCTGGATAAATGTAAACTTAGTTGTAGTGGAAATATATTTTATTTGAAGGGAGGTGTTTTTACTGCGTAAGAATCCCTTTCGTTATGTGGGAACGGTCCCATAGTGTCTTTTGAAGATTTTCACCTACCCTCGCAAACTAAAAAAAAAACTAATAAGGCTATGGATTTCCTTTTGAGCGTATGGATCACTGTCCTCTTCCTTTTCGGCAATAATTCTATAAATTTTGGTGGGCTCCAGCTTGGCCCATGCAAGTGCATTTCTTAAACTTTGGAGTTTCCTGATGTATAAGAAGAACACAATTGGATAGAATGCAAATAAAAGAAACAAAAAAAAAACAGAACCTTAGCGCACATAAAGGAAACACTTGTAAATTGTGTACGTAGACTTTTCTCAGCCGGTTGTACTAACATTTACCGAAAAAATAGTTTTTCCCTAATGATTAAATTAGTTTGAGGAATTTCTTACGTTAGAACTTCATTAAATTATAAAACAATGCTTACTTTGTTTGAATTAGAAATGAAGTATTACAGAGATAGCCGACTTGACAGCTGATTGTTGAATTTGAGTGCCTTTTTGACAGATATCCACGCATTTTTGACGGTTATTCACGAATAATGTAAATGCCGTCCTCTGATTGGTCAATTTGGTTTAAGAAAGCGTTATAAAAAAACTGTTGTCAACAATTTTAAAGGGAAGAGAAGTAGAAGTTGGGCATCTCTGTAATACTTCATTTCTGGTTCACACCTCAGACATGTCTTGTCGGCCAGTTATTTCACTTTAGTCACTTCAGTTACTTCAGTGAATTCCCGTCACCTGTCGCTTCCATTATTTCTGTTGCCTCCAGTCTGTTTCGTGTCCTTTGTCACTCATTATTGGATTTTACTTTTTTTAACTAGGAAAAAAAAAACTCGCTGATTCACTAGAACTACTAGTGTACATAGACCGTTGTCACTAACCTGTATACCTGGTTAATAGTATGTTATTTTGTTCAAGCTAGCCCATAATTATGGAATGGTCAGACATTCAAAGGTTTCAGATAACTGGCGCTCGATGAAAACTTCCCATGAATACACTACAAAATCTCCGTAGTTTCTGAGCTCCAAGTGGAGGTTCCAAGTATTTACATGGACCTCTAATCAAAAGCAACACATTTGCAAAACTAGATTCAAGGTTGCGATTTCAGAGGCAATAAAGCTGCGTGAATTGTATATTTTTATATCTATATTTAATTGGATGTAGTACCCAAAATACAAATAAAACCAAAGGAGAGAAGTTTAATAAAAGAACACACTTGTAACAATACCTAACACATTTATTTTAAAAAGGAGTGGTCGCCGTGGCGTAGTGGGTAAGTGCGTCGACTCCTATGCAGAGAGTGCCAGGTTCGATACCCGAATTTACCAACTTTCATATTTCACGGCTCCACCTCTTTCGAGTCACTGACAATGCTCAGAGAGTATTCCTGTCTAGAAAAAAGCTTCTCAAAATCGCCGTTCGGAGTCGGCATTAAACTGTAGGTCTTTTCCACTCGTGGTTGCTAAGAAGCGAGGCCCAGGTCCACGTCGGACTGTCGCGCAACCTATTGTATATATATTATTTTCAAAAGGAAAGAATCTAAAACACTGACAGGGAGAACTTGACACGTTCTCGTCGAACTGGAGGCTGCCACGATTGTTCTCTCAATCTCCCTTGAATCCCTTTCATAATAGATTTTTGAGCTCAAGTGGTTCTTCTTCTTCTTCTGGTGGCGCTACAGTCCGGGGTGGACCTGGGCCTCAACCAGTAAGCCTCTCCAGCCGGCACGATCTTTAGCCAGCTGTCTCCAACTGCGCACACCAAGTTGGTTAAGGTCCTTCTCCACCTGGGCGCGTCATCGGTTCCGTGGGCGTCCTCTATTGCGTTGTCCTACTGGTTCGGAGTCGACGACTCTTCTCAAGTGGTTAGTCCCTTTTATAATTGCATGCTTTCCCATCCGAGCTCAAGTGGATTTACCATTTAACGATCGGTCCATTTAGCGATCGTATGACTGCATCATCATTTGTGACTATGACATCTTTATCTGTTGGGGTGTGAGTATGATGTATATGACTCGTGTTTGTATACATTTTCAGTGACCCGCATGTTCCACCAAGGAGTCGCAGGTTAAAGCATGCACGGGAGATCTCCAGGGCACTCAATCATGTGCCAATTGAATAAACCATCAAAGCATAGCTCTTTCCGGTCGAAGAAGCAGCTGTTAAATATAGAGTTTCCATCTATCTGCCATAGAGGGATAGAGCCTAGCTTCTACAGTAATCACTTGTGTTGTGCTAGCTATTGTCCTCTCACGAGTGGACAAGCGATCTAACTCACCTATAATTAGTGTATGTCTATGCGAATGGTGCTGCTCTTTAACATATAATTTTGGGCTGAATTTTGAAAATACGTTGCAGTCCATCGGCACCACTTCCAAATTAAGTTCACTTTCAGGTTTCCTGTACAGAGTTTTTATTCAGACAAATATTTTAAAAATTAGGCTTCGGAGAGAAAGTACATACATTAAATACGCCGAAAGCTGTAGAAATGCGAACAATTTGGAAAATCAATTTTGTGCATCCGCTGTATGTTATGACATAGGTTCGCTGACTTTTTCACTTGGGGTCTGGATTCAACTCCACAGTTAAGGAACTATTATAGTTTCCATCTCCACCTTGTTTGAATCATTGCCAATACTTAATAATATTCCACTGTGGAAAAAGCTTCTGAAAGTGCGGCGTTAGGAGTCGGCTTAAAATTGTAGGTCCCTTGCACTCTTGAGAGAACTATAATATGCACAACACGACAGGTTGCTGTAGAAGATAGGCCCACTGTTGCACCAACCATATTGTTATATTATTCTGCAAATTGAATATAATTCATTTCAGCTCGATGTTCAATATGCAGAGGTCCTGAATCTTAAGCATGCGAGCACAAGATTACCTACGTACGTTGCTTCCCGTTTGTCAGGCAGCCACTTGTGCTAGTTTTGAGAATTTGTTGAACTACCTTGGTATACCATCGACCGCTAACCCTGTTCACATTTTCTTTCAAAGTCCTGTCTCGGGCAAAAAGAATATTGTGGAATAATAATAATAAGGGTGGCGCTACAGTCCTTAGAGGGTCAGGGCTATTTTTCTCTCACGAGTGGCTGGGACCCATGTCGACTGCGACCGGCCAATTTTGAGGGCCCTTTTTTGTAGAAAGGAATACTCCTGGGCATTGCGATCGGGACACACTGAAATTCAAGACAACGAAATGGTCGATAGTCTCGCGAAGAATGGCTCTGAGGTGGAAGAATCCCTGGCAATCCCGTACGCGAATATGCCACTCAGCTCCATACAGACAAAGCTACTAGACGAGACCCTGGATAGAGCCAGTACCCACTGGCTCAGCCTGAATACTGCAGCCGCAGCAAAGGCCCTATGACCCGTCATTGATCGTCAACGTACGCTAATAGGAGTCCTTAACGGGTTTTCGAAATGGGTGAGGCCGTGAAAATTATTTTTGGCAGCAAGGTTAAGTTGCGAAGCAGCCGACGCACATACCCAGCACGGCCTCCACCACTACAATATTGTGAAATTCCTTATGAAAAACAAAAACTCGATTTGCTAGACGACTGACTTAAGTTTCACAATACTCTGAATTCCTCTGTATAGCCAGTTGGAAACTACACTGCAGTCTGCGGCTACACTAAGTAGGTTTGTTGGGACATTAGGTGCCCTGGAGGCCTATTTGTCACGGCTCACTTAGATCAGCGTGTTCGGTCCATTGTACCCATGCATTAAGCTACCATGAGACCTACTCCAATACATAAACCAGCCAGATTCATGTGCGAATCCTAGGAGATTTTTCAAAGCTCCGAGAAGAACTGTTTTCCCAGAAAATATTTTCTATTCATTGCTGGGGATGGGCATTCGCTAAGCAGATGTTGGATAGATTATATTTCTTCCTCGTCTCAGCAGGTTCTGCAAAAACTGTTATGCGGTACGTTCAGTCGCATTGCATGTGTACCTATGGAACAATGTCCGGTAAAGACTCCTATAAGTGTACGTAGACGATCAATGACGTTGATCTGTTTAGGCCATAGGGCCCTACTGTGGCTGCAGTATTCAGGCTGAGCCAGTGGGTACTGGCTCGATCCAGGGTCTCGTCTAGTAGCTTTCTCTGAATGGAGCTGAGTGGCATATTTGCTTACGGAATTGCCAGGGATTCTCCCAGCTCAGAGCCCTTCTTCGCGAGACTGTCCACCATTTCATTAACTTGCATTTCAGTGTGTCACGGTGCCCATCAGAAGGTCACCGAATTCTTCAAGGATGTCTGCGGCTACAGTGCTTGCCAAATTTGAGAGATTATCTTTAACTTTTGGGCACTCTCTGACAGACTACAGAGGATTCTCCCTCTCTCTAACTCGAACTTTTTCGACATATTTTACATCCAGTTCCCTCATATTTCCTTACAAAGTCCACTCTCTAAGTCAAACACTCTCTATCTGAAACAGATTATGGTATCCCGTGACTACGACTATTCGTAAGTGGTTGCAGGAGATAACATGTTCTTTCTTTGCACTTTGTACCACGAATGAATATCGTCGACCTTCGCATGTCAAATAACTCGCTTGCATGCGAAATTTATATAAAACCATTTTCCACATAAATTCATTAATTCTGAATCCAATTTAAATTCGAGTTTCTTTTTTTTTTTGTTCCTTTTCAGGTTCGTGCAAAACGATTGAACGGCACAGCCAACTCAGCAAAACTCATCAAGCTCGCATCGAGCACCCGATATCACATTTGTGTAATTGGCACCGGAAATTGGTTGACCGAGAACATCGTCCTGGCCCTTGGCCGATTGCATTTCAACGAGTCCATGCTACCGTACCGAGACGACTCCATGCGTGATGAGAGCAACACCATCCTCACCGAAGGCCTACAAGAGGTTCTGAAGAATTCCCAAATCTCAACGTGCACCGATGTCCAGACCCTGGATTCCACCCCCAGCTTAATCACCGATGAGAATGGCCTCTCCAGCAATGGCATCATCCACTCAATCCTGACCAGACGTTTGGGCTTAATCGTCGGCTGTTGCCTGGGCATAATTGTCTTCATTGTCATGATATCAGTGCTCAGCTATATCAAACTGAAAAAGCAACGCTTAGAGGGATCCAAGCGGCAGCAGTCCCTGCCACCCGAGTACATCTCGTATAGGCATTTCTCAATTCCGAACGAGGAACTGAATCGAAATGTGATATCGAGTGTACCGGGTGGAATAAGTGCGCACATAAGCGGCACTAGCCTCAGTACGACAACTGCCACCACACCGATTGCGACGACTGGCCTGATGGCACCGGCCCCAATGTTGAACGGTGTCGATCTGAGCAATCATCATAATCACAATCATTCGGGCTACGTGGCTGGCGTTGTCCTCGGGGCGAACAATCTAAATGCTTGTTAGTAAATCGTGGCTTCATTTTCTTTCTTTTTTTTTCTATTTTTTGTATTTTTTTCATTTCGATTTTGTAACATGGTTTTCTTTGATTTTTGACTAAAAACAAAAATATATGGATGGTTACTATGTTTCTGTTTTAAATATAAAAATAGATAGGAATGGTGTATGCAATTATGACGATGAAATATATGTAGATGTTTATAATGTTTAACGAACTGTTATCCTTGAATCCCTTTAATTGTGTTGACCAGTGCTTTGTGCAAGTATGTTGGGTTCTTCTGTTACGACTGTTGTTGGTCTGTTTAGGAAATTTTATGTGTGCCTTTCCAACAATTTTGTTTGGTTTTTTTTTTCGTTCCGTTTTGTTTCTTGATGTGTACGGGGTTTGGAGGTGCTACGAGAGATTGTGTTTTGCAGCGCTTGGTTAAAGTTCGGTGGGCTCAGTGTAAGGGGTATTGAAAGGGAGCTCCGATCTAAAGTTGATTTGAGTACGTTCCACTTAAAGACTTGGGGGATCCGAGGTCTCAGCGAAAAAAACTAACTCGACGGCGTCGAAGAACACTCAAGTAATTAGCAATTGCTTCAAACTCTGGGATAAGTAAAAGTAACTTCTATAAGAGTTTTGTGGCCATGGCGTTGTGTGTATGGGCGTCAACGCCTACGCCACGCAACATGTATTCGATTCCGGGTAAGCAAAAAATTTTCACAGCTCGATCTCTTCCGAGTCACTGACAATGCTGATATGTCCAGACAAAGCTTCTCAATCGGAATCGGCATAAAACTGTAGGTCCCTTCCACGCATGAGAGAGTAATAGGACGCACAACACGAGTGGTTGCTGAAAAGCTTGTCCCTAGACCTCAACAAATTATTTATCATCTTAAACTCTGGAGCGTTCAGGGTCGGGAACTTCCTCAAAACGCTTTCACTTACAATCAGCCTCAAGTCTGGAAGCGCGCGAAGTCTACTTTCCAGCTCTTGAAACATTGCATATTCGGATTTCGGTCTCTTTGAGTAAATGGTTTACTTCACTCTACTTGCGTGGTAAACATAGATATCAGCATTCGGTGGGATCGACACATGCAAGGTCGTGTTGTATGTTAAAGGGTGCCCACAAATTAACGCAAAATTTTAATTAAGTAGAAAACTCAGTTTCTAGTCGTCAGGTTGTTATTTTTTATTGAAATCATGAAGTTCACAGGATACGATTGCTGAAACTACCTTCTCTGCTCGTGTAGCGCTCTGGCAAGTTGCACTAGTACTTACACCTAGGAGCTAATGCTCCCTACGGGCACACCTCTGTACGGAACACATCTTCTTATGGACATTCCATCATGGCCGCTGGATGAAGGTATTCGTGTATTTCAACCTCTTCAGAACGGACACCACACATATCGAACAATCATGATGGTCCCACTGCTGTCCGCTGTAGAGGAGTTTCGTTGTGCTTCAATGATTTCTATGAGCAAATAGGGTCAGCATAAATCAGCCAAACCGCTTCGTCAAAAATATCAACTGGTTCCAATGAAAGGAGAAATCAATCAGTGTTGTATCACAATCGGCCTACTTTGGTCCAGATTCCTTTGGTTTGACTGAGTTCTACATAAACCACTCCTATTTAACCGAGGATAGTAGTATTTCTGTCATCCAGGAATTAGCTGGCGAACACGCACTCTTTTGTCGACATTTTGCATAGCTATTCTGACTGAATTTCGATGACGTAGCGTTTAAATTCCTCTCGTAATGCTCGCCTTGTTGTGGGCTTTTTGATATACATAGGTCTTTGACTTCAAATAATCCCACAAAATTATCTCCAATTGTGTTAAATGGTATGATCTAGGGGCCAAGTCAGAGGACTGAATCGGGAGAGTACACGACAGAGAAAAGTCTCATACAGTCATTTAGTTGTTTCACGGGCTGAATAGCATGTGGCATCCTCTTGTTGATCTTGTCTAATTGAAGCCACACGAGAATATGATCAGATTTCGGCAAAAAGGACTGCTCCAGTCTCCCTTACTATTTCAACTAACTTCTTAAAACACTTTTCCGTTAAAATTTTTTTATAAAATATCCGAAATGTGGCCACCTAACATTTATTACTTGGACTTGGATGTGGCGTTGTAGGTTTGTTAACTTCGCTGCCTACGTTTGGACCTAATTCTTTCGAGTCACTGACAATGCGCAGACAGTAATAACTGTGCAGAAAAAGCTTCTCAAACTTAGCCGTTCGGAGTCGGCATAAAAATATAGGTGTTTACCTATCGGTCTCTTCATGAGAGATCAATAGCACGCAGAAAACGAGTGGTTGTTGAGAAGCTAGGCCTTGGTCCTGTAAGGAGCTGTAGCGCCACCTATGGTACATATTATAATATTGTTCAATAACAAAAACATTGTTGTATCATATGACGCCCAATTTTCCACATCCTGAACTTTCAGCTTTCATCGCTTTTCGTGTTGACTATATGAACTGCACGGATGGCTGCAAATTCAAATTTTGCGTTAATTTTTAGACACCCTTTGCAAGACAAGTGATAAATTGCACTTGATCGTAATTTGCTGAGTTTTCAAACAAACTCGTCAACTTCAAGCCCATTTTATTAGTTTACAGCTTATCCATGCACCTCGCCCTAACACATCAAAGCCTTCTAAGATAAATTTTAGTTCATTGCGTCATATCGCAACACTCTTAAACAATGGAATTTAGCGAAGAAAAATAAAACAGCACGAACATCATCCAACAAATACAGAATAAAAATACACTGATTTCTTTACGAACTTCTTCAAATAAACTTATTTCATTCAAGAAAAATAGAAATACACAAAAAACTGCAAATCCAAAGTTACTCTCAACAGAAACAAATATTTTAAGAAACTTAAAGTACTTTGCAATGAAAATCAAAACAGAGAAATTCAATTTTTTTTTTTATCAGTAGTCGAATTGAGGTTAGTGAATTTGGAAAAAACAAATAAAAAAAACAGACGAAAACAAAAATAAATTTTCAAATTAAATATCACTAAAATATATAATTTACTTATAAAAAAAAAACTATGAAACCTATGAATGTATATATTAATCGATAGATAAAAACAAAAATCAAATAAATTTCTCTATTATTTTGTAGATAAATATTGATGAGGAAGGGATTGGAAAAAAAGCAAACATTTCACAATTTTTGTATAACAAAGAAAAAGTTCAGTTCTGAAGAGTTTTGATTTTATTTTTTCAAAATTTAGAAATAAGTGTCCAAGGCACACAGTCATACTCAAACACTCACACACAAAAACTACTGGACTCTCTCTCCCTCTCCAACCAAATTACAATGTGAAACTTAGAGCATCAAGAGGAAGAGGAGGAGGAGAAGAGACCTCAATTAAGAATCAAATTGTTATTATTTTTGCAAATAACATTTAAACTAGAGAACAAAAATCATAAATACGTGTTAACATTAAAAATTTAGAGAACGAAACACAAAAATAAAATAAATAAAAACTACACTCAAAAAAAAAAAAAATTAAATTGCTAAGGTAAAAACTTGACAAATGAAAATTATATTAATTACAACAATAAAACAGCGAACTATATACATATATGAATACCTTAAGCCAAGCATCATAACAATAACGTCACAGAAAAAATTTTAAATCTTAAATTTAATCAATTGACAAACACAAAAACCAAGCAGGAAACTAAAGAAAATTAAAGCAGAAAATGAAAACCAATTCGAAAGATAAGATACTAATTTAAGGACTAACGTATAAGTGGTGTGTATTTTGTTTATTATCAAGGAGATACTTCAAACGTGTATGATATAATGTTTAGTGAGGTAAAAGAAACACAATTTATACATTGATGACATAGAATATATTTGAGATATTTATCGATGTGGATAGATGTTCAATGATTGATGAGCAACAATTTAATACTATTAATTATGAAAGAACTATGATAAAAATTATAAAAATGGATTCAACAAGGTAGGATCCACTGATGAATGAGAGAATAAAGTGTATAGCATACAATTGCAAAAAAAAAAACATAAATCAAAAAATAAATTGTCTAGTTGTTTTAATTATTATTTTTCTCTTACTCGGACATCAAATATGGCTCCTCTGTAAAAGGTGTTCAAAAATGTGCAATAATGCAGTTTTTTAGGACACTCTTTGGAAATCTTGCACCGATGGATACCTTCTTGATTTTGCTTGTCCTTACAGGTAGGTAGAATTAGAAGAAGAAAAGACTTCCGTTCCATAATATCCTTAACATACACTCTTCAAAGAGGGGTCTGCCGAGAAAATGCTGTGTGCTTTTTAAGAGCGGATGGCCACAAAAAATCTCCCTTTAAGCTATGTTGATGCAAATGCGACTTTGTGTGTTGTCTATAGGCCCGTGGACCAAACAGAGCGCCACCAATCTAGCGATATGATTACGAGTTAGCTGAACGAGACCTTTCGTTTTTGATCGGCCATTTTGATACCCAGGCCCTGTATTCATTGATCACTGACAGGCTGTCAGAGTTGCCCATCTAAGGTTTGCTATTTCAAGCAAGTGCGCAGAGATATTAGCTCGTACTACTTGTAGTGGGATGTACACCCACTCCAAGCGAGCACTCAAGAACAAATCTCTGTCCACCCACTTCATCGGTCTTCTCATTTCCTGGGATGTCACTTTGACCTGAAACCCAGATAAGAGAAGAGAGCTAGCCTTCTAATAACGCTATCTCAGCTCGACATTGATGTACTCGTTTTGAATGTGAAATGAAAGAGGCAATAGCTGAGGTATCAATGCACCTACTGCCTTGGCAACACATCAGGGTGTACTTTGACTTAACGACACATATCCTGATTTTCAAATGCTTCCATCTCGAACAAACTGGAATTATCAGGGATTCTGTAGGCTTTGGAAAAGTTCAGGATTTTCCGCTTTTCGCTGTCCATCTTAGGTTAGGTTAGGTAGTGGGTGCATTCACCAGCACACTCCATTGTGATTCCCCTAGTCAGACTACTACCACTGATTGACTACTGCAGTGATAGTGCCAGATTTGAAAACCAGATAGAAGCGTATTAACTTTGCTTTCACTGGGATTCGAACCCGGGACCCTGCTAACCAGTTGCAGGCACTCTACCGACTGCGCCATCCAGTCGGCAACCAATTGCAAACCTTCTCTCCAAATAAAACGATTTTTAAATCTAGTCCTTATCACTTATCAACTTTGCTTTCACTGGGATTTGAACCGGCGATCCAACTGCGCCATCCGCTGTCCATCTTAGTGCCGTCCGTGTAGTGTAGAGTGCCCACGCCATCCCCATCAGCAGCCGTTTGATGGTTTAAGTCTTTGTGACCGTATAGATAGACTGTTGAGGAAGATGCGCAAACTCCATAGTCCATATGACCACAGGCTTTTGCTATCCAGCACTCAGACTCACTGACCCTGACTGGATTTTGTAGACCAGAGTCCAAATGGGAGTAGATGTAGAAAAACATTCAGTGTGTATGGATGCGTCGAGTAGTTTACTAACGGCCGGCAACATTACAGTGCATCATGGGTTAGAATTGAGAGATCTACCGCCGTATATATCCATAGTAGTGATAGGGGCATTCAAATGATAATTCGATTGAATAATCGGTTAATACAAGATCTCGAGAACATCACGATTATTTAAATCATACGAATGACTACTAACTACTCACACGTTCGTATGATTACTACAACTACACATGATTCTCCAAATGATTCGAATGAGTACTAACTAATTACTAATTACTTTCACACGATAACTCGATAAATGTCTCGCTTCAGCTCGAGAACAAGTAACAAATAGTTCTAGTCTAGAAAAATCAATCGGGAACATAACAAGGATGAAAGAAAATCACAAAGGAAAATAATTCAAGTACTTATCTACTTATCCACTCGGTTCTTGAATAAACAAAAAAAAAGTTATCTTGTAAAAGTAGTTAGTAATTAGATAGTAGTCATTCGAATGATTTGGAGAATCGATATGTTGTACTAATCGACTATCACTCGAGCAATCATTCGGATGCGCCCATCTCGAGCGATGATCATTCGATTAATAAAATATATAGATTATTAAAGTCTCTAATCAGTAATCCATAGCACCTGACCCCCCCCTCCCCCACCCACACACACACATTTTATTGAAGGTTCTACTGCAGGCGTTAAGCGCTATGCATTCTTTCTTAAATAGCTGGTCTAAGATTATATTTTGGATGAATTTGGGCAAGGTGATGCCTAGGTTGTTATCGTTAAGACCGGGAAGGAGTATGTTCTAAGAATATTTTTATTTTCTTGGTGAAGAGCATACCTCTTCTTCTTCTGATGGCGCTACAGTCCGGGGTGGACCTGGGCCTCAACCAGTAAGCCTCTCCAGCCGGCACGATCTTTAGCCAGCTGTTTCCAACTGCGCACACCGAGTTGATTGGGGTCCTTCTCCACCTGGGTGCGCCATCGGTTCCGTGGGCGTTCTCTATTGCGTTGTCCCACTGGTTCGGAGTCGAAGACTCTTCGGATTGGAGCAGTGTTGTCCATGCGCTCTACATGGCTCAGCCATCTTAGACGTTGAATCCGTAGACGCCTGACTAGGCTCATGCCGCTGTACAGCCCGTACAATTCGTGGTTGAATCTTCTTTCCCAATTACCATCAACGCAGACAGGACCAAAGATTGAACGCAGAACTTTTCTCTCGAAAAGACCAAGTGCTTCTTCATCCACTTTTGGGATTGTCCATGCCTCCGCGCCGTACAGCAGGACTGGGATGATCAAGGTCTTGTATAAAGTTAGCTTGGTCCTTCGAGAGAGGACTCTACTACTCAATTGCCACTTGAGCCCAAAGAAACAGCGATTGGCAAGAGTAATTCTGCGTTTAATCTCGGTACTGGTGTTGTTCGTACTGTTTACTTGGCAGCCGAGGTAGACGAAGTCCTTGACTACCTCGAAGTTATAGCTGGCCATTATGACCCTCTGTCCAAGACGTCGATGTTGTGTGTCCTTTCTTTATGACAGAAAATACTTTGTTTTGCCCTCATTCACCGCTAGACGCATTTAGCCGATTCCGCCTCAAAGCCAGCAAACGCCTCACTGACGGCTCGCTGTGTTCTGCCAATCACGTCAATGTCATCCGCGTATGCTAACAGTTGTACGGACTTCTGTAAGATCGTGCCTCTAGTGTTGGCGTGTGAGTCTTGCACGATCTTCTCCAGGATGATGTTAAAGAAATCACATGACTGCGCGTCGCCTTGTCTAAATCCTTTTTTTGACATGGAAGGTCTCGGTGAGTTCGATACCGACCTTGATGGAGCATCCATGGTCATCCTGCACGCCGAGTTTGGCAGGAATGTCAAAACTAGACATGGCGTTGTATAGCTCGTCCCTATGCACGCTGTCGTACGCGGTCTTGAAATCGACGAATAGGTGGTGGGTGTCGATCTGCATCTCTTGGGTTTTTTCCAGGATCTGCCGTAATGTAAAGATTTGGTCGATGGTGGACTTCCTTGGCCTGAAACCGCACTGACAAGGACCTATCAGGTTGTTGACGAATGGTTTCAGGCGCTCACACAAAACGGCAGAAAGGATCTTATAGGCGATGTTAAGGAGACTTATCCCTCGGTAGTTGGCGCAGTTGAAGGGGTCTCCTTTCTTGTGCATCGGGCAAACGATACTGAGGTTCCACTCGTCGGGCATGCTTTCCTCCGACCATATCTTACAGATGAGTTGGTGCATGTACCTTACCAGCTCATGCCTTAAACAGTTCCGCAGACAGTCCGTCTGCACCAGCAACTTTATTCGACTTTAGTCTCGATATTGCTATCTTGACTTCGTCTAGGTCGGGGTGAAGAGCATTAATTCCCCCATAATCTTACTGATCGCAAATCGGCACTTATCTGATCGCAAAATCACCTAACTATCTGTGTACCCTTGTACCTTCTACTACTGTCTGACCGACAATTACCTCTCCCCTGGCAATATGTCTCTAGCTACCACGAAATTAATAGCGTACACAGGTGAAAAGGGAACCTTTCAAAAGAGAGAAGAAATGCATGCATCTCACATCAGCCAGTAGTTCATAGTACAATTACACTTGGGCCTTCGTGAGTCATTTTGTTGCGAGTGCCCTCCATAAGACCTCATTTCCGAAACCAGGGTCGGTGGTAAGCCTGTCTATTATTGTGTTGTACTAAGATTGTCGACCCTTGACCATGTTATTTGCTGAGATGGCTGTTCTGCCTCAAGCAAAAAAAAGGCGAAAAGTCTCGAGTGGTGCCGTATGAGTGAAACTCTAACTCTTAGACAAGCCGATATTTAATTTTTTATCGAAGGTCTTTTCCTAGTGCTTGCCACCAGAACAGAGGTCCACAGGTTTAAATCGGCCACTCCGTACAATGGCAACGAAGGCACGTTTCTGGCGCAGAAATGAGCTCTTAATGCATAGTAGAAGAACATAGGATACACTCAAATGGCAATTATAAAATCCACCTCCCACCTGGGCACTGTTCCTCTTCCGGTGGGGAGACTTCAGCTTCAACCGGCACCGCAGGAGGGTCCCATATACAGGACTTGAACGATGGATTCTCAAAATAAAAGCCGACGTCTAAAATCTGAGTGCCCTACTGATGTCGATCCTCTTCTAAAATAATCGTTTAAATGGCTTAGTGTCTGTGTTTTATTTTTAGACCAGTTTATGATACAGCAGATGTAGTGCCCCCAACATTTCATCAACATCATCCTCGGCATGTTTGAAGAAGATTGAGACATTTTAAAAATTCAGAGCAAACATATTATTTACCCCAGCAGTCAATTGCCCCAGGACCGAGAAAATCACAGCACCACATGCTGCTTCTTTCCGTTTGATCGACGATATTAATGTACAGCATGAGTTGACATTTTGGTCAAGTTTCCCATTTTCTCGAGCAGAACATATCGTGTGTCAATTGACGCCACCGACAAGGAGACCACGAGGTGTCTCATGGCAGAGGAAGCAGAACACCAGGTGAAATCGATTAGCATCATGTGGAGTGGCACTGGGTATTCACTTGAACGGATGGCACGCAGTTCATGAATAGTGTGAAAATTGATAAAATGTTGTTGGGGATGTCCGACGTCCGATGGCCGTAGGGGAATGTTAAATTTGAAACGTAAGCTTTGAAGTCATTCGATTGGACATTTTGACATCTTTCAATTGGGCTTGGTCCTTGAGGGTGGGGGAAGAAATTTTGTCAACAAGACTGGGATGCATGACAAACATTTGCCGGAGGGGTCGTTTTGAAAGTCAATCAACAAGTTTGAGACGAATTGAATTGATTCTGTTTTGGGGTTTGTTAACACACGTTGTTTGATATTTCCATTTAGGGGGAGTCAAGATCAGTGAAGCTGTAGAATTCGTGACCACTTGTGATATGTAGATCCGAATGAGAGGTTCATGTGCCACAGACAGACTCACTTATATAACAGACTGTCAGAGCTATTTCATTAGTGGCGTGAGAGACTTAAGTAAAATTGATTGTATCTTCTTTTTGATTGGACTAGTTTTTTGAAGCCCCTACTCCGACATGAGTAGCATTCTAAGATATCAACGCTCACTATGCACGCAATTGTGTTCAAAAATCTCGGTTATCGGTTTAAACTTTGGGAAATTTTAGTGTTACCAAGATAGGCTAGTGACCATTGACTTTTAAGGTTTACCATAAAGTAAGAAATTTAGATGGTTGTCATGTTAATGTATGGTTTTACTCGTAAGATAATTAATTTCACGGAAGAAGTGCATACTTGTCCCTGTCCGGTATAGAGAGAGAGATTCCATATCTCAAATGAGTAAAGCTGTGGCAATGGCGTGTACATGCTAGCTTTGGTGTCAAGATTCAATGTCCTATGTAAGAAGCTTGAATCCGTCAACATTTACAGCTCCACCTTAATACTCAGATGGTCCTCGCCTCTGAAAACTTCGGATTCCGCATCGCGAGAAATAAAATTGAAGGAATGAACGTGTTCTTTGGATAAGCTGAATGCGAATGATTTCACAGGTCAAACTGGGATGGCGTAAGATATCCTTACAAAGTATAAAACAATACCCTCGATGTATGGTATCGTTTAAACTACGCAACGGATTTTAATGGAGTTCTCATCAATAGATTTAGTGATTCAAGAGGAAGGCTTATATGTACATTAAAAATAAAGTATTAAACAATAAAGAGGCTAGCGACGTAGGGACATGCTGATGTAAAGTCTAATCATAATACAGAGAAGCTTTTCTTTATGGACACACTCTCTTAATTGGCAATTCCGCAGGGGTTCGGCAAGATAGAGGTATTTGTTAGATTTCAACCACATTACTTAGGACTATCTCTATACCGGACAGGGACATGAATTGTAACTCTGCTGCTCTTAAGCTGTTGTACCACTAATAACGGACACGCGAAGTTAAAAAGATCATGGATGTGATGGCGAAATGTAAATGATACGAAAATAGCTACCCATGTATGAACACCAACGACCCAACAATCGTAGAGACGAGCACTCTGGTTATAAAGGGAAACTTCTCTAAAGCGGACACCAGAGGCACTACAATGATTGTCCGTTATAAAGGCTTGTCCAGTCTGAAGGCGTTGAAATATGCGAATAGCTTCAGTTCGGGACCGAACGAATTGTCCGGACGAATTGTCCTTAGAGAGAAGTGTTCCTTATAGATGGGTGTCCGTAAAGAGAAGTTTCATTGTACAAACTCATTGTGTTTCTACATTCGTGACTAATCGAGATGTATGTGTTACGGAACAGAATTGACACTATTTGAGTCTTACGATGTTCAGTTCATTCATGAAATGCAAAGCTTACGAAAGTAGGAGGGCATTTAATTTGTCAATTCCGATGAATAATTTTGGTTACCCTCTGAAACGCGACTGTCTCTCTGTAGCAAAACTTATCTTATACTTATCACTCCGCTTCACACTGAAACCACATTAGTATCTGCCTTGCACCTGTTTGAAGCCGGGTTGGGTCGATAATATCATTATAAAGAGTGTTCCAAAATAAAGACAAGGAACTTGTTGCTGTTTTCTTGTAGTAAATTGTTGTCAAAACTGACCAAATAAAAAAAATAGAAGCAATTTCCCATTTGATAGTATAGAGTTATTAAGAATGGACGGTAACACTATCATTATTGAACAATATCTCAAAAAGAATAAAAGTAAAGTAAAATATTTCATTTAAAATATAATAGGAACAGTGTTTAAAATTCGTCAACTGGATTTTTGAAATAAGTTTTCAACACGTTGACTACCATACAAAAAAGAAATACAACCAAAATTCCCCTCAAACTGATCATTACCCGTATGTTATATATTACTTTAAATTAAAAAAAAAATAAATCTTAAAATTAGAACTTTAAATAAAGGAAAATGGTGCGGTGAAATAGCTCCGAGCGAAATAATGCCGAATTTCAAAATTCACTTTATGCAAGCGAAACGTCCAATTTCTAGTTAAAAATAGAAAAAAATTAGCTACTTTTCCTCAGTACAGTGAAATAACCCCGAGTTTATGAAAACGAAATATCGAATTTCCATGTTCGGTCTTATTTCACTTTTATAAAGATTTATAGAGAAATTCAGATGTAGATAATTAAAATTGCAGTACCCGGGTAAGTGACTTAAACTCTCTTTCCCTCTCACGCAACATCGTTGCTCCGCTCAGGGCAGGTGCTTTTCGTCTGGCAGGCGCCTATATCAACAGTTTTTCTATCAAGAGCGGTTAGCTTAGCGAATTCTATTGTCTTCTCTTTGAATTCGTTTTTATTTCACAAGCAATAATCGGCTTTATTTCAGTTTATTAAAGTGAAATAAGACCGAACATGGAAATTCGAGTCGCCGTGGCGTAGTGGGTTAGTGTGTCGACTCATACGAAGAGGGTGCCAGGTTCGAATCCCCATTCTACCAACTTCTATAATTCACGGCTGACACCTTTTTCGAGTCACTGACAATGCTCAAGGAGTATTCCTGTCTAGAAAAAGCTTCTCAAATTTGCCGTTCGGAGTCGGCTTAAAACTGTAGGTACCTCCAACTCGTCATAGAACAATAGCACGCACAAGACGAGTGGTTGCTGAGAAACTAGGCCCAGGTCCACCTCGGACTGTCGCGCCACCAATATTATATTATTATTAAGATCGAACATGGAAATTCGGCGTTATTTCGCTTTCATAAACTCGTCTTTATTTCATGGTACTAAGGAAAAGTAGCTGAATGTCTTCTTTTTTTAACTTGAAAAATAAACCCTTACCTGGGTACTACTGAAGAAATAATGAACTCTTCTCAACAGTTCGAAAAATCATCAACAATCAAATCATATCACAGGACATACACCATGCTTAAAAATATGTGTACCATCCTTAGTTCACTTGGTAGCTAATCACTAATCATACTGGCTGTCCAAAAACAAGCCGTTCAAATGGCAATATCAAAGAAGTTAATGAGAGTGAGAGTTCTACATGCCATACAAGCCGTGTAGCTACATTAAACGCCATATTTGTATGTGCTTATTTGAATTGTGACATCAATGTATGTCAACAAGCCCACAACAACTCGTGCATTACAGAAGAAAATGATAAGCACGGTCTGATACAAAATATAAATGCGGTACCGCTCATCTATCACATCGCCAGATCAACTGTGGATGGGCGACTCAACCACGACCGCTCCGTCGCACAACGAGTTGAGGAGGGTCTCCTCCGGTTCAGTACGGCGGTATCTAGGCGGGATGTGCTGGACGTTGCTTTGCAACACCGAAAGTTCTGGTGGCTGGGAAGCGAGAGAACTCCAGCGTCGAACCCATTATTCCCCGGTTAGAAAGGGTAATTCAGACTCCCTCATGGGGAGTAGTCGGTCCTCGTCTTGCAGCTGATTTTATACATATATCAGCTGCAACCTATGGCCGACTTACATATTTTAGCGTAGTTGTAAGGTAGTGGGTAAGCTGTTTATGTTAATTATTATAAAAAAAAAAATTATAAAAAATAAAAATAAAAAATAAAAGAAAGAATGTATATATATATATGCATAACGATCTATATATGCATTATGTATATAAGGATATATGCGTATACGCATGTGTATAAAGCTATACAAATGTGTATATGTATATAAACGTAGATTAGCTTAAGATAGTTTGTAAGTTTTATTTTAAGGTAGAATGTAAGTTAGCTTGTAGTTTCTTTTAAAAAAAATATGTTCGGTCAGTAAGTTTTTAAATTTTTTTCTTATTATTTATTAGTCATGTTAAAATTATCTTTTTACAAAATAATGTTAGATTAAGTCGAAAGACATAGAATAAGTTTAAGTTTAGCTTAGAGTACCCGCTAAGGGTCAGTAAGTTAGAATAAGTAACTAACACTGTTCGACCAACTAGTTTTAAGCATTTTTGTCTAGTATATAAGTTGTCATGAAGTAAATAATAAAAATGAAAAAAATGACAGAAGAAAATGAAACCCTGCATCAACGAAATTCGGCCATATTGATGTATTTCCAATTCGACAAATAAGTGCGTCTTTGGAAGCAAAGCGTGGTCGGCTTTTCCCCGATTTGTTACTCCATAACAGACGAACCCTTTCATGTAATTTTGTTTTGTTCATATGGATTTTTCTTACTTGCTAGACAAAATTGCTTAAAACTAGCTCAACTAACTTAACAATTGACAATTGCTCTTAACACTAAATTTATAACCCTAAGCGGGTACTCTAAGCTACTCAAATGTTTGCCTAACTGTGCCTGCCGGCTTAATCTACGTTATTTTTTAGACTTTGAAGACAAACTTTTATTAATTTTTCATTTACCAAGAAAACTTTTAAAATAACTTGGCCAAAATTAACTTTATAACCTACCTTGTAGTAACTTACACTGATAAAACTTGAGACTATCTTAAATATGTCCGTAACAGTACGGGCACGTGCTCCGGGGCGTATATGCCTAAGATATATAATTTATACGCTGTGGTGCACCTATCTTTTGTCTTGTTTATTTATTATTTTTTTTTTTGGATTTTTTGTTTTATATTTTTTTGGATTTGATTTTGTTTTATACAAACCAGTTCTCTACTTAATGAAAATAAAAATATAAATAAAAATCAGCTGCTTAAGACTAAAAACTTTGTTTTCTATTTCATTCAGCTTGGGCACCTCTTCAAATACAAATTTAATACAGTTGGGTAAGTCTAAGACCCGTGTAGCGTTGCGATAAAATGGATGGGTTTTAATAGCTTTGCGAGTTCCGACCTGAGTACCACGATGGAAAGACGTTACTGTGCCACCTTTTTCTAGCCACCCATTGGTTTCCAACTGATTTCAGAACACTTCTCAGAGCACCTAGAACAGCACGACCTCGCCCTACTCGTGTCACCATTTTATTTTCTTTAAATCGTGCCTGCACTCAAACGTTAAATCATCTCCATCACTCCAGAGCAGGTCGCCCCGTGGTGTGCCACGACAAAATGACTACGATCTAAATCACCGACCCGGAGAAGTTGCAATTTGCCATCGCTGTGCCGAATCGGAAATAGTCCCGCGGACAAGTTAATCATCCTTAGCGGTAAACAATTTTCGGTTACCGTCGCACTCTTTCGCCTCCGAAGCATCGCACGCGAATAATCACAAGCGCACCGCATGTGGTTACGGTTGACAACCATCCCTACACTCTATCGCCACGTAACGCACCCCGGCTGGGGGTGGGGCGATGCGGATGGTGTTTCCAAAACCTATTGACAAAGGCAGGCGGGGCTAGTGACACAAACCGAAATTACATTTGCGAACTCACTACGAGTGCGACGATTTTTGCGTGTCTAATCTTCGTTGTAATGGAATTTTCCTGTTTTGCGTAAGGACACTACTCACGGGGCGACGCGCTTGTGTGGGCAAGAATGGGGGGAGGGGATGATGTGACACGATGCCGGAAGCCATCTACCTGGGCGTACATAAGCACACACACAATGCCGTACAGTGTACTTATTTTGGCAGAAAAGTATCTGCGAGGACAATTGGATCCTTGGAAGAGGATTCCAACAATGCCGGGACATGAACACACACCTACATCGTCGACGTCGCATTGTATTCAACAGATTTATGTGTTTCGCATTATCCCGGATCTCAAATTGAATCGTTGTAAAACATTTTTGTAATGGATTTTCCACTTGTTATCCTTTGCCTGGGTGATTTTTCTTGTACTTCTTCCTCTTGCGCAAAACCCCTGTGCCGTCGCGAGCGCGCCTCACTCGGCGTGTTGATTTGTCGTCAGTTGTTATCCTTCCGCGACTTTGGGATATGTTCCCGTGCGCCGCGTACATCTCTGTTACAATGCGATAAGAGCGAAATTAATGTCAACTTACTTAAGGAAAAATCACAAAGGCACATCGCCCGGATTCGCGCAGCATCTTCCGCTGGCGCAGTTTCTCATGATATCCGGCGAGGTTTTATTGTCGTTAAAGAGGCAGCTTGTTTGTGCTCCTCGTCTGTACGTGGAATCGATGGAGCTGAGCAGAAGGCGGTTGGAAGGACACATGAATCAGGTGACTGAAAATGTTCCGCGGTTTCGCGGGTATAATTGAGATTTGTAATTAGATTGTACCCAAACTCGATGTCTTGGATTGTATGCCATGGAAAATGTGAAAATTGAGTACTCTTGAGAGTGTACCACCTCGGAGAGCAGAAACCTCTCGTCGTGCGAACGCCTGGTTTCGGGAATACAATTAAGGAATGTGTTTGCGCGCATTGTTCGTAATATGAACGGTTAGTACATGTGGCAAATGAGATTTTCGGGTATTCCTTGGGAGTCTTGAGGTATTTCCCTTCCACCAGTTGACGGATGTTCATGTAGAGATTGTGTAGAATGGAGGAGGATACAAAGTTAGTCTGAGAAGATTGAACAGGAAGACGTTGAAATCGTGAAATCCCCGAGCGCCTTCGGCAGTTGCGTCTTCGATGAATGCCAAGCCATCTTGGCAGAGGCGTTGGGTGGGGAAATCAAATGTTGGCTGTCATTTGACTGTTCACACAATAGCGTGGTCATAAAGGACTTGTGTCCTATTCGTTGTCGGGCGATGGTGGTAAGCGGTGAATAAGGGTATGTCAGTGCACGCTGTCCTACATATGACGTATTTTAATCATTTGTTCTTAAACGTGAGTGCATAGACAGCTTTAGTATTCCGAGTGACATATGCAATGGCATTTATTTTGTAGATGCAAATGGTCCTTTCCCCGTTCTATTTCCAGGCAGAAGTCAAATGACATGCAATAAGTGTCAATCCAACTTATTCCCTTAGTCAAGTCACGTAAAAATATCATTGTGACAAATTTGTATTCTTTTAGTCACTTTATTTCACATGACTCACCCTCCTGACGATCGTGTGTATTCCCTTTGTCACACTTCGTTAAAAAAGTGAGGTAAAATGTAGGAGATTTTGTGACATGTGTGGATGAGGGTGACGCGGAAGGACGTAGACTAAATATGAAAACTGGAATCCAAATTTTGTACAATGAAACAACGTACATATTTAACCATTGCATCCACAGACTCAACACATTGAAAATCTACTTTCCAGACAAGGAAAAAAATGCATTGCCCTTTTTCTTCGGCTTAGGTTAGGTTCGGTTGAGGTGGCTGACTGGGGCGCATACGGACAGCAGACACACTTATAGCAAGCATAGGCCCATTGTGTTACCACGCGGATCTTAGGATCTTATCCCGCAAACCAATTTGTCCTTTTGAAAAAGCTAAGAAGAGGGCTGATTCTGATGCTGCTTTTTTCAGCCAGATTAACACAGAAAAGGGCCCCCCGAAGTCTGATTCTACGGGATGAGATAGCACTGCAATAGCAAGTGTTCGAGGGTTTCTTCCTCATCCTCGTCCATGCAGCTTCTACAGGAATCATTGTAGGGAAGGCCTAGTCTAGAGTCTTCGTATCCAGTGGGACAACGCAATAGAGGACGCCCACGGAACCGATGGCGCACCCAGGTGGAGAAGGACCTCAATCGATGTGGTATGCGCATTTGGAGACAGCTGGCTAAAGATCGTGCCGGCTGGAGGGGCTTACTGGTTGAGGCCCAGGTCCACCCCGGACTGTAGCGCCACCAGAAGAAGAAGAAGTCTAGAGGCGTGAGTTCCGATGGCACAATGCCCTGTTAAAACCCCAATGAGAGATCTGAGGTTTGGCCTGCTTAATCTGATCAAGCTAAGCGATCGCTTGGGATCAATCATAGGCCATAGTTGTTTGGTAATGAGGCATCCTGTGCCAGATTTCCATCCGCGGTTTGTTTGAGCAAGCGTTTCAAGCTTTAGCAGATATTTTATAGTAGCGATAGGCATGGGGGGTGGGTCTCCAGCCGGAAAGAGCACGGAGCTTGTGCCCTTTCTGGCGAGCTCGTCCGCTTTGCAATTCTCTGGAATGTCTGTCCCGGCACCCACATCAGTTGGATGCTCAAATACTTGGCCATTTCGTTAAGAGATAGGCGGCAATTGAGGGAAGTCTTGGAATTAAAGGTGACTGAATACAGAGATTTGATCGCTGAGGTTGCAAGCAATCCAATCGAATTAGCTGCAGACGATACTTTGGGATCGCAAGCATGTGGCTTGGGTTCATCGGTTGAAAACATATTCCCTTAAAAATTGTTGACGAACGATTTGACTCAATCGGGTCAAGCGGGTTAAGCAGATTAAGGTGGTAGTCAAGCAGATATTACCAGAGGGGTAATATGTTTGGTTGAAAAACTTCGTTTGGACGCCAGTGAAGTGCGCTTAATGATTGTAGCTTCCTACGGAAGGAAGGACGACAGCGTTCCTGATGATTGAATTATATGCTCTATCCAATATGGTTTCAGACAATCACGCTCTACCACCGACGCCATAGAGACAGAGATAGATATGGCTGCTACTATATAGTGGAGATGGGGAACCAAAGAATCAGTCAAGATCGCTTCTAATGCGGCAAGCTGGACGCACTTTATGAGAAGTCTGTCGTGAATGGATTCACTAATCTATAAGCTGAGGATGGTTATGGACTGATGTACCCCACTGACGATGACGCCAAGCAGTGCAATGTCAGAACAGGAGTTCTTCAAGGATCGATCCTCGGACCTCTCCTGTGGAACATAATGTACGACTGTGTCGTACTGCCAGATGGAGTATAAGACATTGGATTCGCTGCCAATATAGCCTTTCTCGGAGCCAAGCCCATTCACGATGTTGAATATTTCCATTACTTTGCATTACTTACCTTAGCGCATTGCTCGACTTTATTAATACCGACATATGGCTGGCGCGGCGGTCTGAGGCGGACCAGGAGACTAGTCTCTTCACCGACCTCTAGTGTTGTGTGTGCTAGTGTTCTTCACACGTGGAAGGATCGTGCAGTCTTATGTCGACTCTGAACGGCCGGTTTTGATAAGCATTGTCAATGACTCGAAAAACGTGAAGCCGTGAATTATGGAAGTTGCGAAATTTGGGGATTGAACTGGTCAGCCTACACGGCTTAGATGGAAACAATTTTCTCCCGAAAATTGCCAAACGATTATTCGTAGAATTTTTTGACCGTAGCTCACCAAAGTGGGTACATCGATTCTCCGTTTAGGCAAGAGCACTTTCGTTGAACAACAAGAAAGGATGATCGTTGAGCGATCATAACAATTTGCGGTTTCAGAAATATCTCTGATAAGTAGCTTGCGTACTAGTCACTTTGGTTCCCATGAACAATATCGCAAACGACATGTGTACCTTCGGCGAACCGCAAACCGTCAAGCAGAAAAGTTGAAACAAGTCCAGTAGAGGCGCGAATCAAAAGCCCTGTGGCAAGAGCGCAAGGCTGGATCAGATAACCTCGGCAGTTTCTGTTGGGGCATAGCACGGCAGCTACCTCAGATATTTTTTCAAAAGCAAACACCACAACAGTGGGTGCCGTGACGTAGTGGGTAAGTGCGTCGACTCCTACGCAGAGGGTGCCTGGTTCGATACCCGAATTCACCAGCTTTATTAATTCACAGCTTACTGTCTAGAAAAAGCTTCTCAACTCAGCCGTTGGAGTCGGCATAAAACTGTAGGTCCCTTCCTCTCGTGAAAGAACAATAGCTAGCACAGCACGAGTGGTTGCTGAGAAGCTAGGCCCAGGTCCGCCTCAGACTGTCGCGACACCAATAGTTTAATTTAATTATAATAAACTACCGAGTAATGAGCTACCTTAAGGAAAAGTTTTGACTTCTTAGCTCTCTCAAAATGAATTACTTAGATATATGAAAACAATTTTATCATTTAAGGAAAGCTTGATTTTAACAATGTTTGATATAAGCAATTACTTTTTGTAAGTATACGACACAAGTTTAATAAATTTAATTCAAGTAGAAAATTACGCATAAGCATGTACCGAGCCCTCCTCCCCTGTTCCTAATTCGAGCCTTTAGCGTTCCAGTAACGGGCCCCCCATATAAATCACAGCGCAAAAATGAAATCATCTTTTTATAGTTCATTTATTTAAAAGATAAGAAGGAAAACATTATTAAATAAATTCATGAAATTTTGAAAATTAGTCAAAAACATAAAAAATTAACAAATATAAATAAGGTTGTATATTTACGTACATTCTTGTCTTGTTGATGGATCAATGGGTTTTAAATGAATAACCAATGATGGAATGAACAAATGTAAGCTCCAAAACATAACCTTCTTTAAAATGTTAATTATGAAAATATTTATTCATATGTATTTACACGTTAAAAAAGTATAATTATTATAAGGTATCCAAAAAAATTGGTAGCATGTCCTATACGGTGCTATACCAAACAGCAACAAATAGGACAATTAAAGTTCGAAAACATAAAGATTTTCATATGTAAACATTAACACTTTGTGTGCCCGTTGACTGGTTTTTATAAAAATCGAATTTGATCTTGAATCTAAGACGGTCAATCTAGGACGGTCGGACAAAAATTGGATTGTCTTAGTTGTGAAAAAAACGAACCTAATCGGACTCTTACAGTTCAACTGACATTGCATCTGTATGTAACAACTTTTATAGCCAAGCTTGGAATTAATATACTTAAATACTTATCACATATTGCATAAAAACATTAATGAGAAATGCAATAAGTAAAACGTCAACTTATATAAAATGCCGTATTTTACTTTTTGGTTGAAAATTGGACGGGCTCGTTACTAAAAATTGATTATTTTTTGTTCAGCCAATAACCAGCCCTCCCCCTCCCTGAATTATACTATACAAAGAAATGATATGATAGATTTTTTCTGTTAAAATACCGTTATTGTCTGAAAGGCAGGGGTTTAGCCTTTGAATAGAATGCATGTAGGGGGCTCGCTTTTGGGAGGGATACTTGATTATATTTTCCGACTCCATGTTGATTATGTTAACAACCAAAAAGAAATGACATAAGATTTAAAAAAAAATTGATTGATTTTTGTGTAACTTTTGGAAGTAAATTAGAAATGAGTGTGGGTCACTTAGGACGCTCCTTAGGACAATTTTCCAGATTTGGAAATAAGCATCAGCGACAATCGTCTGACTTGACATACATATTCCATTTCCACCATTCCCATTCTCATACTCTGTTTGGGTCGAAAATTGTCACACCACTTGCACATTCCGCGAACCTCCGTGAAGATTGAAAACTGAGCAGGAGCTCGCCTTAACGATAGATCAGAAATTCAAAAATCCCCCTCTGGCAAGTTCTAAGTCGTTAAGGTGCATCACTTCTTCGATTCTACCCCGGGCTGCAAAGTTTCCCGCACTATGCCCCCATCGTCTTCAGTGGCGTTAAAACCTTAACGATGTCATAATATTCCCGCCAGACATCTATGAACCTCAATTCTGCACACACACACACACTTCCACCTTGCTTATGTCTAACAAAATAATTCAAAACTAACTAAGTGGTTGTTAAACTATCACCAGGGCGGGCATGTCCCGCAGCAAGGAACCCTCGCATAGCCCGAGACGAGACGTAGACTTTCGAAGTCGGGAAAACTGCTGGTCCGACGGTAAGTTAAGCCCCATCATCCGCATCGTCATCATCATCCCCATAATCATCATCATCCCCAGCTCGCCCAGACCAAACCGGTTCCCTTTGAGAGGCACTCTCGACCAAAGTGATAATCCACTAACCAGTAGCTGGAGCCTTTTGCTTCGCTCACGACCCCCTTTCCTTGTGGGCAGAGGTGGCAGAGATAAGACGGTTGATGCCAGCCGACGGGAAGTGGCAATATGGGGTGGCCTTCTGCAGGTCTATTTCTTAATTATATCCCGTTTCACCCCTAAGAGCGGTGAGGAAGGTGGCGATGATGACGATGGTGATGGCGGTGGCCGTGGACGAATACGGCGTCAGAGTCGACCCTCTCCAGGCGGAATAGTTATTTCTCACTCCGGAGTTGGAGCTGGGCGAGTGGATGTCGTTGAAGATGTATTATCTTTGGAATGGAAAAAGGATCCCATTGCGGTTGGGTGGGGCTTAGCTTTGGAGACGGCCGGCAGGTGGGTAAATTCACTTTTGGTCTTAGCCAATGTTATTCGAATGCAAATCGGTAACTTTTATTGCAACAATTTTTGTAATTTTTTGTCTTAACTTTTTGACTGAAAAGGGATTCGATAGTCATCTGGTTGGACCTTAATCCCTCAGAGGACTCTGAAGATGTTGCTGATGTTGATGGAAGGTCAGGCAAGTGTGGTGGGATGGGCGGTGGTCGAGTTTTTGCGTAGGTTGATGTATCTTGTGATAGGATGTTATCGGATAAGTAAACTGGATAATTTAACTAGCATTCGTAAAATCTGGTTACTATCTGAATTGAGAGATGGTGCTTCAATCAATCAATTTTAAATAACGCAATGAATAAATTAAATCATTGTTGTACTGCCCGCCGTTCGTCATGACGTCTTTGTAAGAGTCAGGGCTAAGATTTGATTTTATATTGACAGGTACAACCTCTGCATTCAACCTTTTTAATATTGTTCTACATTATCTATAAGTGAAATCTTTCGGTTTTTACTGCTCTAGGGCGTTCAGTCTTACAGACCTACCTCAAACGGGGTTGCCAGCCGGGTTGATAATATTGGCAAAGAGGTTGAATAATAAGATAAAAGCATGTATTTCGTTAATGCGTTATTCAGAAGTTAGTAACATAGTGAAAACGATAAAGTAATATATTTAAAACTAGCTTCAGTCCCCCTGCTTCTCCAGACTTCACACAAAAATTTAACGGCGCCGTCGAAAAGGGCACGATTATGCAAAGATGAGCTAATGTGTTCCGCGACAATGATATCTGCTTCGCGGCAATATATGCCAGCTAGACCACACAAGTATGGTGGTTGTATATATGGTGGTTCTCCAGGCTTTACAAAAAAATCACAATTTCATTATCATGTCAAGTTCAAACCTTAATTATCCAAATTAAAAAACCAATTAAATAGGTTGGAAATTACGAGCGGTAGACGGAAACATACAAATTCTACGGCGACCCTATGCATAGCATACCCAGATTTTGTACACGGGCACACCACTTCAATCGCATCTGCCACATTTCATGACGTTAAGAATGAAATCGTTAAGCACAAGTCGAAACAGTGATTCTTATTCAAGCGGTTTGTATTTGACTTAACAAGTTAGAATTGGCTTCCCGGTTTACGGTTTGAAACGCTTGCTAATGTATACCGTAGATGGTCTTATGGTACACTATGCCACAACTATAGTCTACTCCCGACCCAAAACCCTCCCGCAGTTTGGTCAAAATTGTTTTTTTCTTCCGTGGGTGGTTGGAAATCTTCGACAAGACTCTATGGCGAACGCTCGCACATAGAAGTGTGAGATTTTTACCCACTAAAACCACCTCCCTTTTTTTTGAAGACTACAAATAAGTGAAGCACTTAAACAATAGCTTGCATTTCATAATTTAGGTACTTATCGCCAGGTTACTCTCCAATGAAAGTTCCTGCTTACACCGCAACCATGAGCGGGTGTAGACTATCGCACGAGATCAAGGGCTCGAATCCTTTGAAGTCGGCAGAAGACATTAGTTTCCTCAAGGATATGAATGTTCTTAATGCTACTTTAATAAATGAAATGAAATTAAAAAGACTAAGCATAGTGGCGGTTGCAAGACAGCTTCGTCTTCATAACTGGAAGTAGCGTGCCCGGGACCGTTAGCGATGGCAAGCAGCGAATATTCAGTCTCAGACTCTCCAAGGGTGACCTGCAGTGTTTGTGTGCTCTTCTAAGTGGCGCTAATGTTTATAAGCAAAAATTTGAACTTCATCTTGGAGTGGTAAGATCCGAAGATCTCTGTGGATATCATCGTTTCTGATATACAATGGTGCATAAATGATAGTTCTACCTTATTTGGAAAAGTCTGTATGTCATATTACTTGCTTTGGTACAACCCCAAAGTTGTACGCCATATACCCAAACAGGTTTTAGGATTTGCTTGTGTACAAGAAGTTTGTTGTCAATACTTATCTTGGATTGCTTACCAATAAGCCAGTACAGATCTTTATATTTCATGCCAAGTTCTGCACGTTTCTTCTTAACGTGCTCCTTCCACTTGAGTTTTACGTCAAGAGTCATCCCGAGGTATTTCGCTTCATTGCCAAAAGGTATTTAGACACGATTTAAGAAGACTGGCAAGTTATTAATTTGCCTATAAGTGAAATTAATATGAACTGATTGATGAAAGTTCATCCATTCGTGTATCTGATCCAGTGAGCGTTGTAATTTTGCTGTAGACACTTCAACCGTTTTGGCTGTTACCAAAATGGCGGTATCGTCAGCAAATGCACCTAGAACATTGTGTTCTTCTTGTGGTAAGTCACTAGTATACAGTAGGTATAGCAGAGGGCCAAGAACACCCCTTTTGTGGTATACCAGCATTTATATTTTTAAGACCAGAGTATTAATTTCAATGCTTCCCACGGAAGATCCTATCAGAGAGATAGTTCGCTAAAATCCTATACAGTACTATACAATACTATACAGCTTGATCAGAATGGGAAGGTCGAAACTCAGAGCTCTAAGTTATATCAGGGCCCAACAATGACTTCTGATATAGAAGTCTTCTTCTCCTCCCGAAGAAGAAGTCTCCTAGAAACCTACAACTACTCCTGTCTGAACTCAGTAGAATAAATGCCAGTTATTACCAACGCTTC